>OY804607.1:26073134-26643026 GCA_963680895.1 Fragum sueziense
TACTGAGAATAGTACCATTCTAAATTTCTGTGTCATTATAAAACACGTGCTTCTCTGTATGCTTTTATGTGATAAAAACAAAGTTATGAAAAGGAAAACGATTCTTGCGAAATTCAGATTATAAATCAAAGAGGGCAGAGTTTTTCGGAAAGTGGCGCAACACCGTGTGCGACGTTTACTCATACTCCTAAGATTCTGTTATAACATTGGTTTCTTTATTTTAATGTTCGAAAGACTTAAGTGCAGAACGTGAAAACCAGAATGTATGCAATCCCAATTATTTTTCTATTCTGTAAAAGCAAAGCTATCGAAAACAACAGTTCAGGAATACTCAATTTTATGCTTCATTTTTATTCTGATTAGTACATTCTTGTTTTCTTTACAAGCATATCAATTTTCTGAAACAATTACTTTACCGGTGTGAACACCCGATTGTTTATAAGATATATACAAGTACAGACGGATAACGTGAAATACATTGGATGTTTGTCACGTAAATCATTGACTGTTTGTACAGAGAACATGTTTAAACCCTTGCTAAGAAAAAAGAATACTTGAACGAATAAAAATGAACATAATTATTATTGATGTCATCGTATGGTGCACTGGTCAAATTTGAGAGACACAGATAAGGCAAGTGTATGTCCTACGTGGAACTTTTCATGGTGAAATGTCATAATGTAATTTGTTCTTCTTATAAGATTACCAAAAGGATGTGAATTCAAAACTTTTTCGTATGACACAGAACATTGCACGTGTCTTATTTTGGAACCAAACACACGCAGCAATGCGACAATCACAGAAGTAATTATCAATAATAATTACTTAGGAAGTATAGTTTGATTTATGTCTAACAACGCGTTTACATAATATGAATGTGCCTATTGCACCGTGCAATAACATGACCACGCAGTGTCAATTTTAGAAATGCACATCGCGCATATTTCAGCAGATTCATTGTTCTGTACGAGTACTGATGTCATCATTTGTCTCAATGAGACGAAAAATTACGTCGACATCAGATAATTTTAACGCAATTAATGCAATAGTCAGAAGAATATAATGTTTGGTAAAAACGTTTTATTTTCCCGTGGAGATGATTCCAAAAACATCTCGGCGAAAACAAACATCACCTATAACTGATTAATACGGTAAAGTTCCAAAAAGAAATTCAAAACTCATTCAAAATACGTACGTGTATTGTTGGACTTGATGATGGTCGTGCATATATCGACTTTCGGGTAGAGAACATATCGTCTATCACGTTAAAAAGTATTACCTCAAGCTTATTCAAGCAATGCTTACGATACTTTCGAACGTAACCAATGAAATAGGACATAGAAAGTATGAGGAAACAGAGTATGAGGAAATATCAGTTAAGAATGGCGTAACGAGGGCTCAACAAAAACTCTCATCATCTCTCTAATGAACACAACATCTGTCTGACGGTATGAACAGCTGTTGTTACAGATCCTATGGATACTTTACTCTGATGCAATTGCACCCAAACACAATTGTAAATATTAATTGAGATTATAGAGTCGAACCTTTTATAAAGGGGAAACATTGTTGTAAGAATATGAACAGTTGGTGTTATAGATCTTATGGATACCTTACTCTGATGCAATTGCACCAAAACATAATTGTTAGTAGTAATTGAGATTAATTAAGACGGGCCTTATATGAAGTAGAATTGTAAATGATAATTGTTATCAATATTATAGCCTACATCTAGATCTTACAAAAACTTTTGTAAAAAGACTGATACAGCTCTTACATGAACTAGTTGTCCAACAAATTTAATACGACGACCTTGATTACGCAGGTCGTATACACATAATAAACCAAGGTCGATCAAATGTCGTCACACATGTGACGTATCTATACTATTCCTGAAATAGTACTAGAAAGTCGGAGATTCATATCGTGTCTGCGATCAGCCAAGAATTCATGTTGGACTGATCTGACATAGACTAGGGGAAACATTGCCGCCAAAATAATGACGGGCCAACCAGCATCATACAAGACAATTATAGCACCGGTGTTTGCCAATGGTTTCAGCTCGAATTATGTACTACAACTTGACGAAGGACAACGGTATGATCTTGAGATAAAAGGATAGTAGTAAAATGTAAGATATAGAGCGGGAAGGCTATTCACCAACCAGTCTTATATCCAAAGAATGGGGCTGAACACCACTTTCAGATGCATTTTAATCTTATTTCAGAGGATAATGCGGCCCCTAACTGTGGATTCTTCTTTGCGTTGTTTCGTATCGTGATGATGAATCGCATTTCTTATCGCTTCTTTTATCACATTTTTTAACCATATGGGCAAAGTGTCCAATTCACGTGATATATTCGAATTGTTTATGCTTGTACTCAAGACAAAAATACAACGATGTTCTGGATTTTTGAAAATACTAACGTACAATTTAGAGAGGGTAGGGCTACTAGTATTTGATTACGTAACCCCGTGATCGTTTTTATGTCTGGGGTATCCATTACTAAGCATCTAGAGCTTCAAACAAGTAAAAATACCCGCTGTTGAAGTCATTGAATATTTATTAACACACTTTCCAGACAGTAAGGATGCCAAGAGTTTACATGATGTAGGTCAGAATTCATGTACAGAGATCAATCTCTTAAAACGTACAAAGAAGAGGATAGCTTCTCTGAAAATTGTCTGATAAACTTAAATACTAGTAGTCAAATCGTATAAAATATGACGACTTTCTGCGAGCAAAGTGGGATATTTTAGGAGTATAATTATGGTGACCTTTGTTGGAAGAGTGTTCCCTCCGGCACGTAGCATATGAAAACTGAGACTATATCACTTCACCATTTTTTATTATTGTAACATGCATTGTATTTTGTCTGATAGTCATTGGTTAATGAAGCAATTACTGAGAATAAATGATTACAGCATGATATTGACTTTCGACGTGTTTCACTTAATTAGTTAGATAAACACGTAAATGTAAGACATTGTCCGCCATGAAAATATACTGGTGCACATACACACAAGAATTCAATACAGTATTACCTGATATATTGAGAAAATAAGACAATCGACATAGCTTTAGCTTTGAAAAATAGAAAGTCTAACAGTCGTGGCTTGTCGGAAACCGGATAAACTGATTTTTGACATACGAGTAGTATTTCTTTGAACTACATGTACTTTCAATATGTCAGCGCCTATGAAATATGCAGTAACTTTATTCTAATCGTGATAAAGTGATCAAAATAAACTGGTCCATTATATAACGTATCTGACTTTAAATACATAGACAACTTGTTCATTGAATATGAGTTGTTTCTTTAGAACGTCATGTAAAAAAGTCCACCATATGTAAATGATTTACCACAACGTAGCGTAAATAAAAAGTTGAGGATCGACTTTCTTTGGCTGTTTTTGATGACACTATCATAAATTATCAGAAAGTACTAACAGTCATCTTCATTAACAAAAATTGTTACGACGCGTTTCTTGGCATAAATGATACTAAGTTAATCATACAGAAGTTACTGTGTAATCACTTTATGTGGCACTAGCTGCGATGGGAATCCAAGTTATTGCACAGAAATAACCCTACTACATTTTGTGTGTAGGGGTACGTTCATTCTTTGATTTAGTACTGGAATATATTGTATCTTTTCTTCAAAATGCTCGCAACTGTAGCTTGAAACAAGCTGTATTTATGAGGTTTATGAAGAAATTCTACGAATTATGGAACTCTTCCTTCCAGAAAGAGATGAAAGCAAATTAAAACACTGAATGTCAAAATTTCGTTGAAAGACATGTCGTTATTTACAGCAAGTGATACTCAGAGCAGAGCAACAGGTAAAAGGGGGAAGTCATTCTAAATTTGTTATTTTACGTAAATCCAAACCCTATGTTGTGGGTACTCATTGGAATCGTCTCGATGAGACGATTCCTGTGAGTACTCATAATAAAGGGGGTTTGGTGAACAATTAATAAAATATTGCATTTTGAAAAGACACCAGCCCCTCATATATGTAGCTCTGCTCTGAATCTCAATAAATAGTATGTCGTTCCTATAGACTATCATATCGGTGGACCACCTACAGTGGAACCATTCTGTATTACGCACAAATCTCAGCATGTGTTTCGAAAGTTATTTGTACCAAACATTCACGTATTATGAACGACATATCTTTCCATTTCTTTCTATTATTAACCTATATATCTAATTACGTGCATCGTTATAGGAGATATCGAACGATGATCGATGTAATAATCTATATTATTGTCCCTCAAATGATATAGTACCCGAACATAGTGAACGTGCTTTGCACAAAGGGGCCGAAAGGGAATTGCAATCATTAACTTTCTACAGGATGAACTCACTATGATCGGGTACTATATCATTTATGAGACATTGTTGTCTTTTCTACAAAAATACTTGGTGCAAATAACTCTGAAACACATGCTGAGATATTATAAAGAAATGGTTCCGTTGTAAGTGATCGGTCGATATAAAAGAGATAAAACATGAACAGAGAGTTTAAATTGTCGTAAACAATTATAAAATGGCATATTGTCTCACTTCCCGTTGTTATTAACCATGTATTTTATTATATGCACTGTTGCGTGTAAGGAAATAGCGAGCGATGAATTATTTCCAGAAATTGTCTGACAAATGAACTGTAAAGGTCTTTCTAGCAGAGATCTGTGCACTTATTCCATATATCTAGAAGGGAAGATACGAGGTCCCTGTGACAGTATTTTGAGGATATGTCGAACAAAAGAAAACTTTTTCAAGAAACAAAACAAATTTTCGCATTTTAATAGGTCACAACTTTTAAATAACATATTCTTTGAATTGATTCCCATTTCTTAGAGTATATTTTATTCTTCCTCCACCGTGCCCATCTTATTCTTTATGTTTTGTCTTCATTTCTTACTATACTTTTCAATCCAGGGTTTTTTTTTATATCTAAATCGAATAACGTTGTTTGACAAATATTTAATTTCTTCTTAATAAAAAAACACGGAATTTCTCGGAATGACAGCGCAAACCCTTTGTGGGAATAGTGTATATATTTTCCCTTTTTTTCTTATTTTCTAACAAAACTCTTTGAACCAGCACCTGGTAGCACTGTTACAACCCGTTTTGAAATAAAAACCCGTTTTGAAATAAATTATTTCAAAACGGGTTGCGATGTCGAAAACCGTATTTCAATTCGATGACAACCCGTTTTGAAATAAAAACCCGTTTTGAAATAAACTTTCGGCAATGTCAAAATATGTGCATAAACACATTTTCCTGTCACCCATGCGTCAAAACTGATCGACCGTAACATGCTGCGGGCAGAAATAAGCATTTTCAGCCTGTATCATGACTTTACCGAAAATGTATTTAAAGTGATATTTCATTCCAACTCACCTATAACTTGCTTGAATATGTATTATTTCTGTCCAGAATGTGAAATTGTATGTTACTATGACATCTTAGGTCATTACAGTTAAAGAGATTCTTTATCAACCTACTTTGAAATATTTTATTTCAAAACGGGTTGCGATGTCAAAACCGTATTTCAATTCGCTAAGAATCCGTTTTGAAATAAAAACCCGTTTTGAAATAAGATTTCAGTAATGTTCAGATATGTACCAAAACTGAATCCCCATACATCCAGACGTCAAAACTGATCGACCGTAGCATGCTACACGCAGAAATAAGCATTTTCAGCATGTATCATGACTTTACCGAAAATATATTGAAAACGATATTTCATTCCGGTTCACCTCTTACTTGCCTGTGCATGTAGTATTTCCGTTCAGAAAGTGATATTGCATGTTAAATATGTCATATTGGGTCATTACAGTGATAGATATTCTTTATCAACCCACTTTGAAATATTTTATTTCAAAACGGGTTGCGATATCAAAAATCGTATTTCAATTCGCTGACAACCCGTTTTGAAATAAAACCCCGTTTTGAAATAAACTTTTGGTAAAGTCCAAATATGTGCATAAACATTTTTTCTTGACTCCCTTTCACCAAAACTGATCGACCGTAACATGCTGCAGGCAGAAATAGGCATTTTCAGCCTGTATCATGACTTTACCGAAAATATATTGAAAAAGATATTTCATTCCATTTCACTTCTAACTTGCCTGCGCATGTTGTATTTCCGCCCAGAAAGTTATATTGCTTGTTTAAAATGACATCTTAGGTCATTACAGTTATAGAGATTCTTTATCAACCCACTTTGAAATGTTTTATTTCAAAACGGGTTGCGATGTCAAAAATCGTATTTCAATTCGCTGACAACCCGTTTTGAAATAAAAACCCGTTTTGAAATAAACTTTCAGCAATGTCAAAATATGTGCATAAACACATTTTCCCGTACATCCAGACAATACCTTGACCGAACGAAACATGCTGCAGTCAGAAATCAGCATTTTAAGGATGTATCATAATTTTACCGAAAATATTTTTCAAGTGATATTTCATACTAATTTACCTCTTACTTGCCTGCACACGTAGAATATCCGGCCAGAAAGTGATATTGCATGTTTACTGTGACATCTTTGGTCATTACGGTTATAGAGATTCTTTATCAACCCACTTTGAAATATTTTATTTCAAAACGGGTTGCGATGTCAAAAATCGTATTTCAATTCCATGACAACCCATTTTGAAATAAAACCCCGTTTTGAAATAAACATTTGGTAAAGTCCAAATATGTGCATAAACATTTTTTCTTGACTCCCTTTCACCAAAACTGATCGACCGTAACATGCTGCAGGTAGAAATAGGCATTTTCAGCCTGTATCATGACTTTTACGGAAATATATTGAAAAAGATATTTCATTCAAATTCACTTCTAACTTGCCTGCGCATGTTGTATTTCCGTCCAGAAAGTGATATTGCTTGTTTACTATGACATCTTAGGTCATTACAGTTATAGGGATTCTTTATCAACTTCTTTGAAATATTCCATTTCAAAACGGGTTGCGATGTCAAAAATCGTATTTCAATTCTCTGACAACCCGTTTTGAAATAAAAACCCTTTTTGAAATAAACTTTTGGTTATGTACAAATACGTGCATAAACAATTTTTCCTGGCATCCAGATATCAAAACTGATCGACCGCAAGATGCATCAGGCAGAAAAAAAGCATTTTCAGCATGTATCATGACTTAACCGAAAATGTATTGAAAACGATATTTTATTACAATTCACCTCTAACTTGCCTGTGCTTGTTTTTACGTCCAGAAAGTGACATTACATGTTTATAATGTCACCTAAGGTCATTACAATTATAGAGATTCTTTATCAACCTACTTTGACATTTTTTTAAAATGTAAAACGGGTTCCGATGTCAAAAATCGTATTTCAATTCGTTGACAACCCGTTTTGAAATAAAACTCCGTTTTGAAATAAACTTTTGGTAATGTCCAAATATGTGCATAAACAATTTTTCCTGACATTCAGACATCAAAACTGATCGACTGCTACATGCTGCAGGCAGAAATAAGCATTTTCATCATGTATCAGAGTTTTAACAAAAATATTTTGAAAGTAATGTTTCATTCCAATTTACCTCTAACCTACCTGCGCATGTAGTATTTATACCCAGAAACTGACATTGCATGTTAACTATGACATCTTACAGTTATAAAGATTATTTTTCAGTCGACTTTGAAATATTTAATTTCAAAACGATTTTTGAAACAAAAACGCGTTTTGATATAAAATTTCAGTCATGTTCAGATATTTACAAACATAGAATTTCTTGACATCCAGAAATTAGAAATGACCAAACGCAACATGCTGCAGACAGAAAAAAGCATTTTCAGCATATGTCGTCACTCATGAATTTACTGAATATATTTAGAAAGTTCATTCCAATCCACGTCTTACTTGCCTATGCATGTGTTTTACGTTCAGAAAGTGAAATTGCGTGTTTATTATGACATGTTTAGTCATTACAGTTGTAGATATTCTTTATCAACCCACTTCGAAATCTCAAATCTCTCTTTGACGAACTTCATGGGACCTTCGAGAAAACTTCGACGTTCGAGGAAGAGAAATTTTGAACATTTTGGGTATAAGCGGCCATCTTCGCTTTTATGCAGGCCTACGGTAGTAAACATGAAATCTTTTTATTAGTGTTCAAAAATAACAACAGCAAATATAACCTTATTTCATATATTACATTTGATACAAAAACATTTTCACAATACATGTAATAATAAACTAGCATGTTAACATTTTGTTCTATATATCATAGCTTTACTGGTTATTTCGAGCGTTTCGGTTAGAATAGCTCGAAATGATTGTCTTCGCGTATACATAGTTCAATACAGTGGTTAAGTGCTCAATGGGGCGTAGCGGTGCACGGGAGTTTTGTTTTATGCTGATATATATGCCTCGAGGGGCGTGTGTATTGTCATTCTACCAGACGACGGCGCACAGAGTAGTCAGATTCAGTTTTTTTAGTACTTGCTTATTTCGTTTCTTACCACGTGGCAGCCATGGAGTCATCGCTTCTTTCGCAGATGGAGGAACTTATCAGCTCTAAATTGAGAGATTTCGAACAGCGGTTAAGTGTCAGCCAGCGAGAGTTATCGCAGTCACAGTTATCTGCTATCCAGCAGAGTATTGGGAGCTCGGACAATTACACATTTCGGAAGAAGGGCCATGAGGAGCAGTTCAAGGTCAATGGTCGTATTTTGGACAATTTGGGCCAGGCTGACGGTTATTTGCAGGAGGTCTCGGCTGGTAATGCAGACGCTTTGAATGGGGCCAGGGACAAGATAGCGGAAGGTATTCGTTTTATAAACCATAGACAGAAATGCATTAAGCTCGCGGATTCGTCCGTGCATGGTTGGAAAGTAGTCCAGGAGTACGTGTGTAACCCGCTAGCAGACGACTCGGACGACGAAAAGAGGATTCAGCGGGCTCACAACCAGGCCGAACGGAAGGCTCGTCAGGGGAAGCGTTTTACGGGCAGACGATACAGGCCTTATACGGCGTCTACAGAGGCGGACAAACAAACCACGGGCGTGGTATCGACCAGCGCTAATACTGGTGTGACGGCAGCGAACCGACCTGGAGCGTGTTTTCGTTGTGGGAAGTTGGGCCATTGGAGGGCCGAGTGTAAGGCAGTTATGGAGCCGGCGGTGATTAATACACAGATAAGTAACTCATTTGTTAAATGTTCTTTGTTAGGTCCTTTGCCAGTTGTAAATTGTTTGAATGAGAAAATTGAGACAAAAGATCAAAAATTGGCTATTGAATCGCCGGTTGGTCGATTGAAGAGTTGCATAGAATACTGGAAAAATGCAAATGCAAATGAGTATATAATGGATGTTGTAGAGAATGGTTATAAATTGCCTTTTATGAGAATACCGGTCAGCTGTGAGTTGAAAAATAACAAATCTGCTTTAGAAAATGCTGATTTCGTGGCCGAGGAAATAGAGAAATTGCTTGGTAAGGGTTGTATACGAGAAGAGCAGATGGCTCCCTACATAGTAAACCCGTTGACGGTTGCATTTGGTAAGTCTGGTAAACGTAGGTTGGTATTAGACTGCAGACACATTAATCCAGAACTGTTTAAGTTTAAATGTCACTTTGAGGACCAGTCGGTTGCAAGGCAGATGTTTGACAAGGATGATTTCCTCTTCACTTTTGATATAAGGGGAGCTTATTATGATAAATCCTGAACATTGCACGTATTTAGGCTTTGCTTGGCATGACGGGAAGCGGAAAAGGTATTACTGTTACACTGTTTTAGCGTTTGGTTTGTCCACTGCTGGATATATATTTACCAACGTCATGCGTACTGTAGTTGAAAAATGGCGAGGATTGGGTTATAGAGTGGTTGTTTTTCTTGATGATGGAATGGGTGGAGAAAAGGGTCACATTTCGGCTAAAGATGCCAGTTGTTATATGAGAGAAGATTTGATAAAATTTGGGTTTTTGATAGCGGAAGAGAAGTGTTGTTGGGAACCTGTTAAGGGTGCCAGATGGCTCGGATTAGACTGGGATACTGTTGAGGGTAAGATTTCAGTGTCTGAAGAGAGAGTTGTGAGAGCGCTAGAGCTGCTCGATTTATTGATAGCTCGCGTACATCATCACGGGGTGTTAATATCGGTTAGACTGGTGGTCGCTATGGTCGGTCAGCTGTTATCAATGCTGTGTGTCATCGGTAAAGTGGTCCGTATGCATACTCGTTTTTTGTATAGATGTATCGCTAAGAGAGCTGGATGGAATTCGCAAGTTATGTTAGATAAGCAGGCAATAGAAGAGTTGGAATTTTGGAAGAAAAATCTTTCCACGATAAATACATGTGATTTTCGTGAGTCGGGTGATGTAAGCCCGGAGAGATTGAGTCTCTATGTTGATGCTAGTGCCACTGGGTATGGCAGTTTTATAGAGGGCGTAGCTGACAGTCAGGTATGTGGTACATGGTCTGATTTGGAAGCAGAATCGAGCTCTACGTGGAGAGAGCTAGAGGCTGTTCGGCGTACGTTGCGCGCTTGTCAGAGCATAGTGAGAGGTAAGTCGGTTTGTGTAAATTCTGATAGCAAGAATGCATGTAGTATAATGCACATCGGTAGCAATAAAACCGGTCTTCAACACATTGCATTGGGACTTGAGAAAATGTGCAGTCAAAATGATGTTAAGCTTAATTCAAAATGGGTACCCAGGTCAAACAATATGAGAGCAGATCAGTTGAGTCGTGTGCTTGATAGTGATGACTGGTCCGTCCGTGATGAAATCTTCACTGTGATTGAGAAGAAATGGGGTCCGCATACATTTGATAGGTTTGCATATGACTATAATACAAAATGTTGTAAGTTTAACTCTCGGTTTTGGTGCCCAGGCACTTCAGGCGTAGATGCGTTTAATTGTAACTTGGGCGGAGAAAATAACTGGGTTGTACCGCCACCAAAGCTCATAGCAAAAA
The DNA here is from genome assembly GCA_963680895.1 of Fragum sueziense. Classification (NCBI taxonomy): domain Eukaryota; kingdom Metazoa; phylum Mollusca; class Bivalvia; order Cardiida; family Cardiidae; genus Fragum; species Fragum sueziense. The sequence continues at coordinate 26,084,081 of OY804607.1, forward strand.
GTATTAGAAAGATTGAAAGAGAGAAAAGCAAATGCACATTAATTGTCCCAGAGTGGAAATCTGCACCTTTTTGGCCAATGCTTTTCCCTGGTCCGCATAAAAGAGCAAAATTTGTCGTTGATGTAATACGTTTTGAGCCAGGATTGTTGACCAGACGCGGCAGGGGTTAAAATGGCATTTTTGATGGTAGACCCTTGCCGTTTGTCTATTGGTATTGAGAATGTGGGGTTAAATTGTATTATATGTATTTATTTAGGCCTGGAGTTAAAGCAGTGTATCAGTGAGGAGGTGGAGAGAGCGGGTGTAAATAGTGGATCGTTGGACGGTTTAACAGAGACAATGGCGGGTTATCTGGTGGGATCGAGAGCTGACAGTACAGTCTGTAAATACTACGGATACTTCAAAAAGTGGGAGGACTTCGTTAGTGTCAAAGGAGGTATAGCAATCCCAGCATCCCCGGTTATGGTGGCTTTATATATGACTGACTTAATGAATAAAGGGTGTTCTTACGGTGTTATATCATCTACAATATTCGGTATTAAGTGGGTGCACTCAATCAGAAACTTGGAAGATCCTACAGACAACCTATTTGTGAAGAACCTTTTAGAATCAGCGAAACGTAATTTCTCTAAGCCTGTGTTAAAAAAGGAGCCTGTCGGACAAAACATTTTATTTGAATTATGTCAAAAATATGCAAATTCCAATGACGTTTTGATTTCTAGAGATGTTTGTATCATTGTTTTAGGTTTTGCAGCATTTCTAAGGTACGATGAAATTAAAAATTTGCGTTGTAATGATATACAGTTCTATGATGAGTATTTTGCTTTAAAGATTCGCAGAAGTAAGACCGATCGTTACAGACAAGGGGATGAGATAGTGGTTGCTAAGGGGAGTACAGTTGCTTGTCCTTATCAAATTCTTTCTCATTACCTTGAGCTTACTAAGCAGACGACAGATATGTCCGTTTTTCTATTTAGACCATGTTATAGATCAAAGTCAACATGTAAACTGATTACTAAAGATAAGCCTTTAAGTTATACACGTGCAAGGGAAACAGTGCTTAAACGTATTAAAGAAATTGCCCCGGGTTCAAATTTTGGTTTGCATTCGTTGAGGTCCGGTGGGGCTACGTTGGCTGCAAATGCAGGTGTGCTTGATAGATGCTGGAAGCGTCATGGTCGATGGAAAAGCGATAACAGCAAGGATGGTTATGTTTTAGACTCTTTAGAAAGCAGGCTTGATGTTTCACGTCAGTTAGGTTTATGAGGATTTCCTTACATTATTATGGATTTCAGTTGATATGAATGATCATGTAATCACAGTTACAAGCGTTTTCTTTTACTGATTTGGTTACGCTGGCATCATGGTTAGGGCAAATGCATTGTATGTAGTAAAACAGTTAATTGTCGTCATCCACCAGCCCGTTCTTTGGTCTTTCTAAACGCCTCGTCGTGGTACAGCAAAGGGTGGTGTTATTGTTGTTTATTGAAGTTAAGAGAAGACATAAGATTTTCAACGTTTGACACAAGATCAAACAAAATCAGGTAAAATCAATATTTGATAAAGGTAAACACCTGTGTTGATGGGTCGAAAGGTGTGAAACACTAACTCGATTGCATTTGTCATCATGTAAATGGGGTTCGTCGTATAGAGGTGTGAATGTATGCAAACATTGGTGACGGGACTTGATATCGGTTCAACGTAGGAAGTACGTGATAGAGAAAACGACGTATAGAGGTTAAATTATATAGAAATAAAGAACAATATAATCGGGACTTGAAAATTACTTCGACGTAGGGAGAACTTCGGCTAAGGGACGTTCGACATAAAGAGATTTGACTGTATTTTATTTCAAACGGGTTACAATGTCAAAAGCTTTGTTTCAGTTTGCTGACAACCCATTTTGAAATAGAAGTCGCTTTTGAAATAAACATTTAGCATTGCCGAACACTGGTAGAAATATGCATTAGGAGCCAACGCAATGACTTTTCCGAACACATATGAAAAGTGGTGTTTCGTTCAAATGCATCTCAAACTTACCTGTGCATGTACTATTAATGTCTACATAGTCTCGTTGAATTTCTTATATCATATTCGAAGTCATAACAGGTATACATATTCTTTTTCAATCCAGTTTGGAAGGACTTATTTCAAAACGGATTGCGATGTCAAAACCCTTATTTCAATTTATTGACAACCTGTTTTGAAATAAACTGTCAGTAATTGTCAGTAATTGTCAGATATGTACATAACACAGCTTCCCAAATATCCCGATATTAAAAAGGACTGCATGCATCATACCGCAGTTAGAAATAAGCATTTTAAAAGAGAACGTGCTAGGCTGTGGAAAATGCAAATGGCACAAAAATTACAAACCAGAAATGACGTATGAATTTACCAACCCAGGTAAGTTTTATTGCCCTTGTTTTTGTTTTAACGGTTACATGCGCCCAACCTTCAAACAGCAATTACGTCAGAGGTACGTCGTATGTGCCCAGCGAGATTCAATATGGAAATGTATCGAATTTGTGTGTGGTGTGTCTCATTGACCTTGACCTTGTCTAGTTTTGAAGTAAAAATACATGTAGAATCTGTAAACACGCTCGTGAAGGATTGATATATAGCATTTGAAAGATGGTTATTAGCCGTGATTGAGGTTTTTATGTATTGCAAATAGTTTTCCATGTCCAAGTACGAGTTCCCGCTTTGTTCGGAAGCACAAAACACCTAGCATGAGCCCCTTTAAGCTTCTGCAATGAAATTACCGAACCGAAAAGAGAAGTTTCATTTAAACTTATCTTAAAAGTGCATGTGTATGTAGCATTTATTATTAATGCAGAAAGTGCTGTTGCCTGTTTAGTATGATATCGGGTCATTACACGTAAAACGATTTTTTCATCAACCCGGTTTGAAACTAGAAATCTATCACTGAAGGTGATAAAAATACCCCCGCCACCACCTTTGTTCGGACAAGCGTTTTTGTTGAAATAGGAGCCAAGAGTCAGAAATTGTCAATCCCATTTTCTTGAAATTTGGTCAAATCAGGGGCCATGACTCAGAAAGAATCAGACCGATTTCCATGAATTTTGTGTCATGCATATCTACAGGTGCTAATGCACACATGTGCAAAGTATGAAGCAAATCGGATAATAATTGTAGGAGGAGTTGTCCGGACAAGCATTTTGTTGTCAAATCAGGGGCCATAACTCAGAAAGTATTAGTCCGATTTCCGTGAATTTTGCTTCTTGCACATCTACATGTGCTAATGCACAACTGTGCCAACTATGAAGCAAATCAGACAGTAACTGTAGGAGGAGTTGTCCGGACAAGCATTTTTGGGTCAAATCAGGGGCCAAACTCAAAAAGTAATGTTCCGATTTCCGTGAAACTTGCGTTTTGCACATCTACATGTCACAATGAACACTTGTGCCAAGTATAAACTAAATCGGTCCACAAGTATAGGAGGCGTTGTACGGACAAAGTCTTGGAGACAGACCAACCAACCATCCAACCATCCAACCACTGGACCGACAGGCTGATTCCAGTATACCCCCTCCAAACTTTGTTTGCGAGGGTGAAATAATTTATTTCAAAGCGGGTTTCAATTCGCCTGCTAACCGTTTAGAAATAAAACCCCTTTTTGAAATAAACTTTCAGTATTGTTCAGATATGTAAATAATAGGGATGGTAATGAGTACCAATTTTACTAATCGAGTACTCGGTCATCCTTCCGATCGAGTACTCGAGTACTCGCATAGAAACGTCGTCTTTTGGTTATAGTATCGGTGTTTTCCAACATGTTCATGTGCGATTTGTGCAGCATAAAAGGACGCTTTAGATGACATTTCATCAGTACTTTATTTGAAGAAAAAGGACAATTGTTAGATATGTGATAAGAATTACAGAAAGTTTCAAAATCTCATCGTTAAACTCGTAAAAAAATACGCAAAGTTGTTGTTATTTACTTCCCTTCCAAATGCGTCCGTAATATTTACGCATGGTGTGAGATATACACACGTCGCTAATGACTTAGCTGGAGGCATTGTTAGACTTTCTGGAATTTATTTGGGTGTAATCGGGAATGAGATGACTCTCCTTCTGATAACAAGTAGCAATAAAATGAAATCTTAACATTAATCCAAAAGTCGGCTGATTGAATATTGGATTAACCAATCAACTCAAAGGTTAATCTTAGGTTCTTCAAATTAAAATGCACCGCCAGAAATCGGAGTAAAGACAGGCGAAGGTGCGAAAATTTATGACATTGTTTGACAGCGAGAACAATAGCTTTTGGCACTTGATTGCAAATTAGGACAATATCGAGGGATTAGATAATCGACAGACGACCAGGTGTTACATAATCTACCCTTTGCACGGTACTTTGATGGAAAAGAGCGATCGATATTTTCAGAAAACTTGAGTTTGGAAACGAATTTCATTTTTCTGCTGATATCATTTTTTTCTTTCCGATTACTCGATTAGCGATATTGGTAATCGATACTCGGACAATAAATCTTCCAAATGTCCGAAAACAGCCTGTTAAATTTGAGTTAACAATATGCGAGTCTACTTTTACAGGTACTTTACAAAACATGTATGAAATGTTGAAATTCGATTAAATTCCTCTTTTTGGATTTGTTCATGCACGTGTGTTATTACATATTTTATATGGTCAGTAGCAGTGAGTAGAGGTACAAATACTTTATATCAACTTTATATGTCCCCGTATCCAAAGATTGGGGGTATATTATGTTACTCGTGTCCGTCTGCCAGTTCGTTCGTCCATCTGTCGCCGCGGCCTTAGCACAGTTGGTAGCGCATCTGCTTCTCAATCCAGGGTCCCGGGTTCGATACCCGGTCGCGGCAAATATCCTTTCTGACGATCATGTCACCCGTCAATGGTTTGATATTGTGAATTTATATGGGCGAGCAGCTGAAGGCTTGGTTAGGGTGTTGTTGTAGTGCTGGTATGAGAGATAACAGGAATCCATGTTTAGGTGCTCAGGCTGCCGCAAGATGACCATAGCAGTGGAAAACGGCGTAAACCCCCAATAAGCCAAACTAAACATCGTTCGTCTGTTTCTCTCTCTCTCCGCCAGGAAACTTAACATTGACATTTGTCCAAAACTATTTGACATACAAAGCTCTAATTTGATGTGTTACATTCTTTCGATGATAAATATCTGTTTCATGCATATTCCTCAAGTTCATTTCTTAACCCTTATCAAACTTTAACATGAAAACTTTACATGAAAACTTAGCATTGGCACCTTCTCCAGAAAAAAGCCATTTCAAGGGCATGTGTGTTTCACAAACACAAATTGTAATGTACCAAATCACACTTTTGCAGTCCACCAAGTAAGAGTAAATCAAGAACCACAAAAACATTTTCTTTTCTGACATGACTTTACCTCACTTTGATGACGTTTTTGATTCATTTTTAGCTCACCTGAGCCCGAAGTGCTCAAGATGAGCTATTGTTGTTGCTCACCGTAAGTCGTCCGTCCGTCTGTCCGTTCGTCTGTCCGTTCACAATTTCTGTAAACATTTTCTCCTCTCATACCATTGGGCCAATTTTCACCAAACTTGGCAGGAATGTTCTTTGAGTGCCCCCTTTCAAAACTTGTTCGTGCATTTTTGATTGGTCAAAAGATGTGGGCGTGGCAGGGCGGGGCTAATCAGACCTTTATAGAAATCCTTAAGAAAATTCATTAAAATCACATTATCAGCCATGATGTATCAGGTTTCATTTAATATAAGCAAAGACCAGTGAACATAAACAAGACCCGTGAAAGATAAGCAAGACCGTCCAGAATGGACATGCATCTAAAATTTAAAGAAATTTAATATATTTGTTATTGAAGCTTTAATGCCTATGCTGTTGGTACTCATTAGAATAATCTCGATTAGATCAATCAAATGAATAACAAACACCACTTGGTTTGATAGACATTGAAAGATATTTCACAATTTGGAAAGCCAGTAACCTCTCTTGTTTGTTTCTCTATTTACTTAAGGATTATCTAAATGCTTTAACCATGAAAAGGCCTGGTTTGACACCTCTTTATTATTAGAATAGGCTTGGGAAATATTGAAGCAAATGAAGAAAATGTTGATAATCAGCAACTTTCTCCCTTTGCATCAATAATTTATGTGCTATATTGTACATGAATCCTTTCTTTATCCATATCAATTTTGTCTTCTGCAACTTCTTTCAAATTAGGGTTGTCTGTTCTTTTTCTGTTTGGGAAAGTATTAAGCCCTTTCCCAAACATTCACAGGTTTTGCCTGGGAAAATGTTATTGGCCTGGCGAAAGAAGAAAATGCTTATAGCCTGTATTTGCTCCTTTTGTCTCATCATTTTCTTTCTAATTTTGTATATGAATGTAGTCTTACTCAACATTCTGCTTTGTCATTTACAGCAGCATTGAAATCTGCATTTCTAATGTTATCTTGTTAGGAAGATTTAACCAAAATCAAATCCTAATTTTGTTCAATGAATATCGTATATTCCTATGTTGTGGGTTGATTTATAGGTTACATATCAAAACGCTAAAGAGGGCAATGTTTGACAATCTTTTCGCAAATTATAAGGCCTGATTTTCTTTCATAGTTTTATTGTCCCTTTGGTGCAGCTTCTTTTATTAAGCCTGATCGGAAAAAAAGTCCTTAGTTACATGCCTTTACATGTGACAAAATTGCCATTTTCGCTCATGTCATCTTGATTCAGATGAGCGAATTAGGACCATCATGGTCCTCTTATTAGATGTGTACCAACAAAGAACTATTTACGTTACGGAGTAATACTCACCCCATTCAGTCAATCAATGATCTTGACAATTGGGCTTTGATGCCTTCTGTAGCTGGGTTTCTACACAGAATGCGTTTTGATAAATGCGCATTTCCATAAACAGATACGTTACGCCTACATTTGCCTTTTATGCTATGGTGATGGGACCTTCAAAATAACGCTATGGGTTTATTTTGATGATAATGATGGTGTAAATACAGAATCGCAAGTTTAAAAAAAAACATGACCATTCACTTTTTACATGCTTCTGCTGTTCCAGAGAAACATTCAACCAAATCAATGCTAAAAAGATGTGTTATTGTGTCTTAATGCAGTGTACCAAGATTTAAAAAAATCGCTGCACTACTAAAACAGAGAAATCATTAAAACATGTCAAAAATGTCAGAATTGAAACGCTTTTTGTGTGACATTTTACACTTTTACCAGTTTGTGCATCATTATCTTAAAATTCATCTCATCTTAACTGGTTAGGGATGAGGAGGCTGTTTTATACAATCACCCTATGAATCTGATGTCAGGAGTGAAACACTTTTGTTTTTTAAAATGTGTTGTCATTTTTGTCTATTCGGCTAGAAATCTACCACTCTCTTATTTGGACATTACCAAAAGTTTATTTCAAAGCGGGTTTTTATTTCAAAACGGGTTGTCAGCGAATTGAAATACGATTTTGACATCGCAACCCGTTTTGAAATAAAATATTTCAAAGTGGGTTGATAAAGAATATCTATAACCGTAATGACCCAAGATGTCATAGTAAACAATCAATATCACTTTCTGGACGGTAATACTACATGGGCAGGTAAGTTATAGGTTAGTTGGCATCGCAACCCGTTTTGAAATAAAATATTTTAAATTGGGTTGATATAAAGAATCTCTATCACTGCAATGGCCCAATATGACATATTTAACATGCAATATCACTTTCTGGACGGAAATACTACATGCACAGGCAAGTAAGAGGTGAATCGGAATGAAATATCGTTTTCAATGTATTTTCGGTAAAGTCATGATGCATGCTGAAAATGCTTATTTCTGTGTGCAGCGTGTTACGGTCGATCAGTTTTTGGTGTCTGGGAATCAGGAAAACATGTTTATGCACATATTTGGACATCACCAAAAGTTTATTTCAAAACGGGGCTTTATTTCAAAACGGGTTGTCAGCGAATTGAAATACGATTTTTGTCATCGCAACCCGTTTTGAAATAAAATATTTCAAATTGCGTTGATAAAGAATTTCTATCACTGCAATGGCCCAAGATGACATAGTAAACATGCAATATCACTTTCTGGACGGAAATACTACATGCACAGGCAAGTAAGAGGTGAATCGGAATGAAATATCGTTTTCAATATATTTTCGGTAAAGTCATGATACATGCTGAAAATGCTTATTTCTGTGTGCAGCATGTTACGGTCGATCAGTTTTGATGTCTGGATGTATGGGGATTCAGTTTTGGTACATATCTGAACATTACTGAAATTTTATTTCAAAACGGGTTTTTATTTCAAAACGGGTTGTCAGCGAATTGAAATACGGTTTTGACATCGCAACCCGTTTTGAAATAAAATATTTCAAAGTGGGTTGATAAAGAATCTCTATAACTGTAATGACCCAAGATGTCATAGAAACATGCAATATCACTTTCTGGACAACAATAATACATATATAGTCAAGTTATAGGTGAGTTGGAATGAAATGACACTTTCGATATATGTTCGGTAAAGTCATGATGCATGCTGAAAATGCTTATTTCTGTGTGCAGCGTGTTACGGTCGATCAGTTTTTGGTGTCTGGGAATCAGGAAAACATGTTTATGCACATATTTGGACATCACCAAAAGTTTATTTCAAAACGGGGCTTTATTTCAAAACGGGTTGTCAGCGAATTGAAATACGATTTTTGTCATCGCAACCCGTTTTGAAATAAAATATTTCAAATTGCGTTGATAAAGAATTTCTATCACTGCAATGGCCCAAGATGACATAGTAAACATGCAATATCACTTTCTGGACAACAATAATACATATATAGTCAAGTTATAGGTGAGTTGGAATGAAATGACTTTCGATATATGTTCGGTAAAGTCATGATGCATGCTGAAAAAGCTTATTTCTGCCTTCAGGATGTTACAGTCGATCAGTTTTTGGTGTCTGGGAATCAGGAAAACATGTTTATGCACATATTTGGACATCACCAAAAGTTTATTTCAAAACGGGGTTTTATTTCAAAACGGGTTGTCAGCGAATTGAAATACGATTTTTGTCATCGCAACCCGTTTTGAAATAAAATATTTCAAATTGCGTTGATAAAGAATTTCTATCACTGCAATGGCCCAAGATGACATAGTAAACATGCAATATCACTTTCTGGACGGAAATACTACATGCACAGGCAAGTAAGAGGTGAATCGGAATGAAATATCGTTTTCAATATATTTTCGGTAAAGTCATGATACATGCTGAAAATGCTTATTTCTGTGTGCAGCATGTTACGGTCGATCAGTTTTGATGTCTGGATGTATGGGGATTCAGTTTTGGTACATATCTGAACATTACTGAAATTTTATTTCAAAACGGGTTTTTATTTCAAAACGGGTTGTCAGCGAATTGAAATACGGTTTTGACATCGCAACCCGTTTTGAAATAAAATATTTCAAAGTGGGTTGATAAAGAATCTCTATAACTATAATGACCTAAGATGTCATAGTAACATGCAATATCACTTTCTGGACAACAATAATACATATATAGTCAAGTTATAGGTGAGTTGGAATGAAATGACTTTCGATATATGTTCGGTAAAGTCATGATGCATGCTGAAAAAGCTTATTTCTGCCTTCAGGATGTTACAGTCGATCAGTTTTTGGTGTCTGGGAATCAGGAAAACATGTTTATGCACATATTTGGACATCACCAAAAGTTTATTTCAAAACGGGGTTTTATTTCAAAACGGGTTGTCAGCGAATTGAAATACGATTTTTGTCATCGCAACCCGTTTTGAAATAAAATATTTCAAATTGCGTTGATAAAGAATTTCTATCACTGCAATGGCCCAAGATGACATAGTAAACATGCAATATCACTTTCTGGACGGAAATACTACATGCACAGGCAAGTAAGAGGTGAATCGGAATGAAATATCGTTTTCAATATATTTTCGGTAAAGTCATGATACATGCTGAAAATGCTTATTTCTGTGTGCAGCATGTTACGGTCGATCAGTTTTGATGTCTGGATGTATGGGGATTCAGTTTTGGTACATATCTGAACATTACTGAAATTTTATTTCAAAACGGGTTTTTATTTCAAAACGGGTTGTCAGCGAATTGAAATACGGTTTTGACATCGCAACCCGTTTTGAAATAAAATATTTCAAAGTGGGTTGATAAAGAATCTCTATAACTGTAATGACCCAAGATGTCATAGTAACATGCAATATCACTTTCTGGACAACAATAATACATATATAGTCAAGTTATAGGTGAGTTGGAATGAAATGACACTTTCGATATATGTTCGGTAAAGTCATGATGCATGCTGAAAATGCTTATTTCTGCCTTCAGGATGTTACAGTCGATCAGTTTTTGGTGTCTGGGAATCAGGAAAACATGTTTATGCACATATTTGGACATCACCAAAAGTTTATTTCAAAACGGGGTTTTATTTCAAAACGGGTTGTCAGCGAATTGAAATACGATTTTTGTCATCGCAACCCGTTTTGAAATAAAATATTTCAAATTGCGTTGATAAAGAATTTCTATCACTGCAATGGCCCAAGATGACATAGTAAACATGCAATATCACTTTCTGGACGGAAATACTACATGCACAGGCAAGTAAGAGGTGAATCGGAATGAAATATCGTTTTCAATATATTTTCGGTAAAGTCATGATACATGCTGAAAATGCTTATTTCTGTGTGCAGCATGTTACGGTCGATCAGTTTTGATGTCTGGATGTATGGGGATTCAGTTTTGGTACATATCTGAACATTACTGAAATTTTATTTCAAAACGGGTTTTTATTTCAAAACGGGTTGTCAGCGAATTGAAATACGGTTTTGACATCGCAACCCGTTTTGAAATAAAATATTTCAAAGTGGGTTGATAAAGAATCTCTATAACTGTAATGACCCAAGATGTCATAGTAACATGCAATATCACTTTCTGGACAACAATAATACATATATAGTCAAGTTATAGGTGAGTTGGAATGAAATGACACTTTCGATATATGTTCGGTAAAGTCATGATGCATGCTGAAAATGCTTATTTCTGCCTTCAGGATGTTACAGTCGATCAGTTTTTGGTGTCTGGGAATCAGGAAAACATGTTTATGCACATATTTGGACATCACCAAAAGTTTATTTCAAAACGGGGTTTTATTTCAAAACGGGTTGTCAGCGAATTGAAATACGATTTTTGTCATCGCAACCCGTTTTGAAATAAAATATTTCAAATTGCGTTGATAAAGAATTTCTATCACTGCAATGGCCCAAGATGACATAGTAAACATGCAATATCACTTTCTGGACGGAAATACTACATGCACAGGCAAGTAAGAGGTGAATCGGAATGAAATATCGTTTTCAATATATTTTCGGTAAAGTCATGATACATGCTGAAAATGCTTATTTCTGTGTGCAGCATGTTACGGTCGATCAGTTTTGATGTCTGGATGTATGGGGATTCAGTTTTGGTACATATCTGAACATTACTGAAATTTTATTTCAAAACGGGTTTTTATTTCAAAACGGGTTGTCAGCGAATTGAAATACGGTTTTGACATCGCAACCCGTTTTGAAATAAAATATTTCAAAGTGGGTTGATAAAGAATCTCTATAACTATAATGACCTAAGATGTCATAGTAACATGCAATATCACTTTCTGGACAACAATAATACATATATAGTCAAGTTATAGGTGAGTTGGAATGAAATGACTTTCGATATATGTTCGGTAAAGTCATGATGCATGCTGAAAAAGCTTATTTCTGCCTTCAGGATGTTACAGTCGATCAGTTTTTGGTGTCTGGGAATCAGGAAAACATGTTTATGCACATATTTGGACATCACCAAAAGTTTATTTCAAAACGGGGTTTTATTTCAAAACGGGTTTTCAGCGAATTGAAATACGATTTTTGTCATCGCAACCCGTTTTGAAATAAAATATTTCAAATTGCGTTGATAAAGAATTTCTATCACTGCAATGGCCCAAGATGACATAGTAAACATGCAATATCACTTTCTGGACGGAAATACTACATGCACAGGCAAGTAAGAGGTGAATCGGAATGAAATATCGTTTTCAATATATTTTCGGTAAAGTCATGATACATGCTGAAAATGCTTATTTCTGTGTGCAGCATGTTACGGTCGATCAGTTTTGATGTCTGGATGTATGGGGATTCAGTTTTGGTACATATCTGAACATTACTGAAATTTTATTTCAAAACGGGTTTTTATTTCAAAACGGGTTGTCAGCGAATTGAAATACGGTTTTGACATCGCAACCCGTTTTGAAATAAAATATGTCAAAGTGGGTTGATAAAGAATCTCTATAACGGTAATGACCTAAGATGTCATAGTTACATGCAATATCATTTTCTGGACAGAAATAATACATATTCAAGCAAGTTATAGGTGAGTTGGAATGAAATAACACTTTCAATATATTTTCGGTAAAGTCATGATACAGGCTGAGAATGTTTAATTCTGCCTGCAGCATGCTACGGTCGATCAGTTTTGACGCCTGGAAGACAGGAAAATGTGTTTATGCACATATTTTGACATTGCCGAAGGTTTATTTCAAAACGGGTTTTTATTTCAAAACGGGTTGTCAGCGAATTGAAATACGGTTTTCAACATCGCAACCCGTTTTGAAATAATTTATTTCAAAACGGGTTTAAATTTTCAAAACGGGTTGTAACATAGCACTGTATTGAAATACTCTTAGTGTTCAATCTACTTTTTGGACCAATGGAAATTGCAGTATATTTGAAGAAAAATCGCCGCTATTTTTCGCATAAACAAGCTGTCGGCTAGTTTATGTGACGTCTATACATAACCACGCCCCGTCTACGGTAAACCGATAGCGAACACTAAGTAAGATAGTCTACTATACAGCCTTTATCTAATACGTATACTTTTTTCATCTCGTCAAGATATCTTCAGTCAACAGGTAAAAAGAATAACGTCGCTTTTCTTTAAAAAAAAATCTCGCAAATACAGCATGTTTTAATCTGCAGTTACGAGGCTTTTGAAAGAAAGCCACAATAAGGTCAAGAGAATTTCTCGGTTTTCTATCGCCAAGTCTGATTTCATTTTGACAGATATTTGGCGCGTATTTACGCTTCGGTAATAGACCTTGATCATAAAAAACCTAAAATATCAATAACACACTCATCACTTTGTTAGAGGAACATTTTTGTCCTGGAAACATTATATTGGCACTAACCCTTTCATGAACAAGACATGGTTTTGATGTCACCACGAAAGGCAGTCGCTAAAACGTTGAGAGAATTTGAGAGAATTGGGAAAATCTTCGAACATATCAATGAAACTTTCACCAATTTGTAAATGAAAACTTAAATCATTAAATGGACATTAACTTTTCCCAGACAATAATACATGCTTGTTCGGTTCAGCGTAAAAAGGTATCCAAAAACATTGAAATGAATGGAACGAACATGCTCCGAAATATCAATACTCGTTTGGAAGGTCTTTTTTTTCCGTTCTCAAAAAAATACAATATAAGTCGGCGCGCAATATGTCTACATCGTCAAATCGAAGTACTTCTTGTGTCATTGTTAATATCCAATCTTATTCTTATCATTGGAAGTAAATGCGTTGAAATTAAAACATTATTATTATATGCTGTTCTTCTCCTTTGTTAGCTCATGGGCGGATCTAGAGGAGGGTCAGGGGGGTCCGGACCCCCCCCCCCCCCCTGGCATTGACCGAAAATTAAATTTTGACTATATAAATTCAGTGAACTGTTACATATTTATTACATTTTAAGCCATAATTTGAGCTTGGACACCCCCCCCCCGGAAAAAAATCTTGGGCTTGGACCCCCCCCCCCCCCTGGCAAAAATTCCTGGATCCGCCCTTGTAGCTACATTTCATCCACATGTGCACAATCTTTTAACAATAGTTCTTGTAATTATTGGTACGTGCTAGCTTGAAATTTCTTACTCTCTACCGTTTTGATTTTTAATTGGACGTCCGAAAGGACGTCCAATTCTTATAACCACTTTTCGACAGGCGAAATGAATTTTCATTACCGAAAAACCCTTTCTAAGACTCAATTGCCAGTTGACCAAAATTCAAAACAGATTTTGCGACCATACAGGAAAACTGTCGTATCTTTTCCTGCTTTCTATGTGTTCGCTAACAAACACTATAAGATTCATCGGCCGATTCAATTCATGCCACGTCTTAACCAACTTTACGATCTTTTTTTATTTAACCATTTTCTTGTAGTGATTTGACTTTCGTAATATTGTGTAAAGGGTAAGATCTTTAGAAAGCGATACATGCATACTATACAATCAGCAGCAGCGATAGCTCAAACGGGAAAGGAATACCCTCGCAACCTTTTTTCAGTATGAAATTTGGAACGCCGTTGGTTCGAAAACAGTTCGGATTATTTCTTCCGTATAACGTTTGTTAAAGACGTCGCGCACGGTATTGCGGCACTAAAATCTAACGTCAAGCTAGCAAACGCCAATTGCGTAACGTTAAGTTTTTGCATAGACCGCGTGTTGTGCTTTTAATGTTTATTCTTTATATAATCTAAACTGATTTATAAAGACAGGACCACGTTTTAAGAAATATACCACTGTTTCCATCTGTTGTCTTTCTATAACTTTTCCGCCACTTTAATTCGTTCCTTTTGTTATCTAAAAAATGCGCCAATTAGATAATTTCAGGATTACGTCAAATAAAAAAAGTTTACGTTCATAAATTTTCTGTCCAAAAGAACAAATTTGAATATCTCTTATACGATTCGTTATTTTGCGTCGAAATTTTGATATGATCAACAAGAAAAAATATGGTATTTCCACGTTTAAATCAAATGTTTCTATGAATAAGAGAACTTGTATTTTTTAAAGTCTAAAGGGCAAAAAAGTAGAGTTTTCAACGACATGAAACAATTTCTGTCTACATGCATTTGATGTAATAATTGGTTTACTTTTTATGGTTGCATTTGAGTCATTTATTAACAAAATAGTCAACAAATTGTCATTTTTTCTGCGACGTAATTCTAATTGTTACATTGCGATTTTTGGTAAACAAACTGGGCTAATTTGCGCAATCGACGTAGAAATTTTATTTCCGTTCGGCAAGACATTCTACATCATTTTCACTGTCACAAAATATATTTTTCCATGTGTTTGACGTTACTTAATCGGGAAATTGTGCATAAATATCCGTCGCTCTTGAACATTTATGTTACATGTTACACGCGTTTTTTCGCCGAATTTACGAATAAAAATTCTTTCTAGCAACTTTATACAAAATAAAAACTTCAAATGAGTATAACATTGAAACATATCACTGCTTTGCGCTCGTTTTGATATATAACAAAGTAAAGATAACGAAAACGAGTCCTACAAAATTCAGTTATGAATCGCGGAGGGTAGCGTTTTTTGAAAAGTGACGCAATACCGTGCGCGACGTCTAAAACGTTTGTTTTTCTTGAAGTATTTACTGAAAACAGACATTTTAGGATGATTACTCAATTTAATGCACGTATTGTGTATGATAAATTCTTTTTCTTTGATCATTGTTGTCAAAGTCTTTGACATATTTAAAGGAACGGGGTTTCCACGAGACGTATTTTGAGGACAGTGTTTTGAAATTGATTATCGGGGAGTGAGTTCATTTCGCAACTCGGGTTCGACTTGATGACAAATCGGGGTTCCATCTGAACAGCCTCAGATGAGACGCTAGTGATATCCACCTATTCAGAAAAATAGCTGCTCTTACGAGTTTTATTTTTTTCTCCAGCATCTGTATCATTGATATTCGACAGTATCATGACCTATTTACATACTGATCAATGATCATGACAACAATGATTATTACTAGTCTATGATCGAGTGACAGCGATCTGTATTTATTACGTTTAATTGAACCGTTTACGTGTATTGAGCTAAGAAGATGAAGCAATGGATCTGCAACAGTGACGATGGTGCCTGGATGATTGTATGAATATGTGTACAGATAGGGACATTGCTATTCTCAAATGTTCGTTGTTAATGATTTTAAGATTTAAATTGTGTATTGTAATCCACTGCCATTTTCCCGACGGCACGTTCCCAATTTCTTCTTTGTGCACATCTGTAGATAAAGGATGCTGCGGTAGTACTGGTATGGGGAATCCATGGTTAGGTGCTCCAATTCATCTGGTATTTTGTTTCAGGAAAAGTTTTTAATGAAATTGTTCTGTAACCACAACCAAGGAAAACTGCTGCCGTGTTTTTTGTTTCTTTTTTACTCTAAACACGAATAAAAATCAAAGTGCTTGGAGCACTATATTTAGAAGTCTCTGATTGATTGAGCGGAATTGTATGTAAATGATCGGCGTTTCATTACTTTATGTCGCTGAATTTGTGTTTAGATCGATTCTAAATCACTGCGGTCGTTTTTTCCCTGACGATGGTGGAGATTAAAGTCGAAAAATATGATGAAAAAGAACAATGTCTGAGTAGAATTCTAACCAAGGACCTTTCAGATATAGACATGTGTAAAGAGTACAAGGTGAGTGCTCTGCCAAGTGAGCTATCGCGGCTTTCATTTATGTAGCGCGTTGGCTTACATTTTGAATAAATTGCTTTGCTTTGTATTGTCCTTTATAAAATCAACGAAAGGTGTAACTGACGACAACACTCATAGTCAACCGAAACAGAAGACAAAAGTGCTAATCACATGGCCTTAATTGAATTGGGTAATCAAATTAATAGTGATTATTCATAGAGACAAATCAGTTGTCTTGAAACGGCAATCAAATCAAATTGAAGCCTGAGAAGGGTTTTCTGGTAATAAAGCCGAATTCGTATGTCCGAAACCGATCTTATAGAATTAAACACAGAAGAATGAATAAAATATCTTTCGTTCATGTACAATCCCGCTCAATCAATCAGAGACGTCCAATTACAGTGCTCTCGGCACTTTCATTCTAAAGGTAATGTTTAAAACAGTACAAAGAATAAACGAAGAAAAGAGAAAATGTTCAAAGCACATATCATATGACCCGGAACATATTATGCCATCCTACGCTACTTTTTCTAGCTTAACACTTTCCCAAACAAGACGGGTGTTTGAGGACTTTTCAAAACATTGAGACAAAAGAAGAAAATGCTGATAATCAGCATTTTCTCATTTTCTCTCAATATGTTTGTTTTCTTGCATACAAATTTTCAACTTTTGAAAACAATCACTCTGTGGTCTGCAACTCGTTTTAAATTCAACCAGTCTACTTTCTTGCTATTTTGGAAAAGGTTACAGACTCGGATTTACCTTGGTTATTGAAGCCGGTCACGCCCAATTACGACTATAAGTATTTAACCGTTCCCCGAACAGGCAACGGTTTTGATATAACCAGTTTCCAATCCCCTTCAGAACAATGTGTTGTTAACCAGCACCTCTCCTTTTTTCAAGAAAATTCTTCTGGTTTATAGTGTATGTGCAGTCCAATTTCATTTTGATACTACCAGTGGGTCGTCTGTGGTAGTTTTCTGTTTGGTTTGGTTGTCAAATGCTGTCGTTTTTGGAAAGCGTTAAACGGCTTGAAATCTGGCAAAGATATATCTTTAAAACTATATACTCCCAAAGAACATGATCATATACCGACTCGAATATAAAAAAACGTATGACCAAATAACCAGTATTATTTTATATAATTGCAAAAAGACATTTTATTGTTTTGCTTTAGTGTTTCCAATTCTGCTTTTGACGATAGAATCAATTATGAAATTATGATTATGAAAGAAGACTTATGTTTATATATTTTGGTGATGCCATTCATTACTCATAGATTCGAGAAGTATTGCGATTTCAATAATGAAACCTTTTCGGGCTATATTATCATGGTGGAGATTGTGCATGATGGGATGGATAACGAATACGGACAAATTTGCCTCGCTTCAGGTAAGAAATTGTGCAATAATTTTCTTATTTCTGCCTCACTTTTCAAGCGGTTTGTTGCATGTACCCCGCATTACTGAGCTCCTTCCTCAGATATATGACTTGTTTGTAGAATCTTTGTACTTTTTCCAAAAATTGATCCCAACCGACCAGAAAAAAAACATAAACTTCAGGCCTTTTTCCTAGTCG
Source organism: Fragum sueziense (assembly GCA_963680895.1). Lineage (NCBI taxonomy): Eukaryota > Metazoa > Mollusca > Bivalvia > Cardiida > Cardiidae > Fragum > Fragum sueziense. The sequence goes on from OY804607.1 coordinate 26,102,234, forward strand.
GTTGGGATCGGTTTTTGAGAAAATGACAATGAGTTTCCAGATAAATAATACATCTGAGAAAAGGGCTCAACAAGACGGAGTATATGCAACAAACCGCATGAAAATTGACGCAGAAATAAGAAAGTTATTGCACAAATTCTTACATGAAGCGTGCTTAATTTGGCCGTAGTCGTTACCATTTCGCTTTCTAGTCGGTTGGGACAATATCTCGGAAAAAATACCATGAGTTATCTAATATGTCATACATCTGATGAAAGAACTCGGTAAGGCGGGGTACATGCAACAAACCTTTTGAAGATTGACGCACAAATAACGAAGTTATTGCAAAATATCTTACCAGAATCGAGATTATTTTGTCCGTATTCGTTATCCATCCAATGATGCACAATCTCCACCGTGATTATACCATGGTCGCCTTGGTGTTGTTGTTTTTAAGCTGTACAGATAACCGAGCGAATTTAAGCGAAACATTGTGCGGGTATTTTCCTCATCATGAATAACATTTTAGTCACATAAGTGATACACAAATCGTCGGTGTAAATGCAAAACCTCGTATGTCGATTCTTGCGATTTTCAAAGTACAAACTTGTGTGTCCAGTTAAGAAAATTCTCGCAGGTTTTGAGATATTTTTACCGACCAGTATCAATGATACATTATTTATGAACAATATGTCCAAATTTCAAGTAAAAGCTTTGAGTTTCGGAAAAGTTATAACGCTTTGTTCCTTCCCCTTTAAAATTTTCCAAAAACGAGATACGAGGTTTGCATTAACGACGACGAAATATATTTCTCATTTGATTGAACCTCTAGTTCTTCAACCAATAGACCAAAATAAACTCAGGAAGTTTTGTTAGAAAAGAAAACATGTTGATCCTAAGCATTTTCTTCATTTATCTCAATACTACCCATGCTATAATGTATACATTTCATTCACAAAATCACCACAATTTCCTGTCCGAGTCTTTCATTTTGGACCAATTTTTATCAGAAAAAAAGTACAAATTGTGGGAGGAAATCATTTCCAAGGATGAATTACTTAAGCCTGATAATTGATTGTAAGTGAGTTTTGATACCAACATCATTTTATCACGGTGGGTAATAGAATAACGACGATTTCCAACAAAAACCTCGTAACTGCTGCTTGTTTTAAGCTGCAGTTACGCGGTTTTCGTTAAAAAAGTGACGACAAACCCACCCGTGTCTTACGTTTCGAAGAACTACTGAGCAAGCAAAACGTGTAGACTTATGTACTATTCACATATTTTAACCCTTTCCCAAACAGCAAAATTTAGGGTGATCTACTTCAAAAACTGCTAAAAATTACAAAATGGATGTTATTAAAGATAGGATTTGTGTAAAACATGATATAGAAAGTATTGAGACAAAACGAGAAATTGCTGATTATCAGCAATTTCTTCTTTTGTTTCAATGTTTTTCCAAGCCTTTTCTGTTAGGGACGTCAAAACCAGGTCTTGTTTGGGGAAAGGTTAAGCTGTCTTTTGTATTTACATCCATTTTGCTGTCTGCGAATATTTTCCTTTTAGAACAACATTTGTTGGAAAAGTTCAAAGCGGTTCAAATTGTGGGAGGAAATGATTTCCAAGGATGAATTACTTAACCCTTCCCCAAACAAAACCTGGATTTGACGTCCCTATTAGAAATGGTTTGGGAAAACATTGAGGCAAAATAACTAACTGCTGATAACCATCAGTTTCTCCTTTTGTTTCAACATTTTCTGTGCTATAATGTATGCAAATCCCATCTTTATCAATACCTATTTTGTCATTCGCAGAAGTTTTAACACGGGAACAGTCCCAATTTTTGTCGTTTGGGAAATTGTTAAGCTTGATAATGAGATTGTGAGTGTTTAATGATATACTAACATCATTTTATCAGTGTGGGTAATAGAATAAACTCATCTCTTTCTTGCGTTTCAAGGAACTGTTGAGCAAGCAAAAACAGTAGACTGATAAGTATACTATTCAAACGTTCTAAACCGTCATTTGATTATAAATACCTTGCAAACAAAGTTTTGGGTATATAGGAATCGGCCTCTCTGTATGTCTGTCGGTCAGCCCGTCCGTCTACTGTTCCCGTGAGCACAACTCCTCTAAACGACAGGGTGCTTTTCGATGAAATTTTACATGAAATATCGACATTCTGTTTTATTAGGGACGTCAAAACCAGGTATTGTTTTGTGAGAAGGTTAAGCGGACGTAAATCTGATTACTCCTAGTACCTTTAGTTCGCTGTAGTTCATTATGATTATAGCAAGTATCGAAGACCGAGCTAGAAAATTGGTAGATACGCGTTCCTGACATTTTAGTACGACGTTTGTTTGGCAGAAGTGGAACGTTAGCCATCCAAGTACCGCATAAATGTTATAAACATCGTTTTATACATATATGATTGGCCACCTCGGTTGTCAAGGGCTGTCTTTTGAAAATAGATTTTGATTTTGTCTTCCCAAACGGCAAATTCTAAGGGCGTTCCACTTCAGAAACTGCCACAAATGACAAAATGGAAGTTATTAAAGATGGACTTTGCATATAATATGACATAGAAAACATTAGGACAACAGGAGAAACTGCTGATTATCTCTATTCTCTATTAGGGACGTCAAAAGCAGGTCTTTTTTGGGAAAGGGGTAACCTACTTATTTGTATGCTTGGGAAAAGATTGTCGAAAATGAAGAAATTGTTTGCAAAAATGATTTATTTTTTTTCAGAAGGTTCCACCAAATTGAAAATGTTCTCAACAACACCTTTGATATTGGAACAGTCCAAAGTTTTGCTGTCTGGTAATGGTTTAAGCGGACGTAAATTTGATTACTCCCAGTACCTTTAGTTCGCTGTAGTTCATTATAATTATAGCAAGTATCGAAGACCGAGCTAGAAAATTGGTAGATACGCGTTCCTGACATTTTAGTTCGACGTTTGTTTGGCAGAAGTGGAACGTTAGCCATCCAAGTACCGCATAAATGTTATAAACATCGTTTTATACATAAATGATAGGCTACCTCGATTGTCAGGGGCTGTCCTTTGAAAATGGATTTGGGTTGTGACTCAAACGTATCCCAAACGGTACAATTGTATGGTGGCCTTCTTCAAAGTTACTGCACATGCCAAAATGGAGGAAATGTTATTTATGTACTTCAAAACGCAGAAAATAATGAGACAAAAATGCTCATTGTTAGAATTTTCTTCTTTTGCCTCAATGTGTTTACATGCGTTTTCTAGTTGGAACGTCAAAACAGATCTTGTTTTGGAAAAGGGTTAAAGCGGGCGTATTTGATTACTCTTAGTACCTTTAGTTCACTGTAGTTCATTATAATTATAGAAAGTATCGAAGACCGAGCTAGAAAATTGGTAGATACGCGTTCCTGACATTTTAGTACGACGTTTGTTTGGCAGAAGTGGAACGTTAGCCATCCAAGTACCGCATAAGAGTCGTTTTCAAAATTTGCAGGTTTTCTTGTCCACGTGTGATAAATTGTACATTTAAATAATCAAATAAACATTAATGTTAAAAATGAGTCGATACCAATGCAATTGTGTTGATTAAGCATTAAAATTTAGCATGTTACATGCTTTAGTGAGATATTTTACATGTTATATGGCCTGAAATGTGTAAATTTGCTTTGTCCCACTGCTACCCTTATTGGTTTTGACCAGCAAAGATAACTATTTTTAACCGTAATTGAAAAACTTTTTTGAGTTAGTTTGCATGACAATATGTTAAATTACACTTTAGATATACCAGTTACCCAAATGATATTATGTAAATAGTATAAAAATCATCATATATCCTTGTCCCACAGATTTTTGTCTTTGGTGTTCCAGTGTCTAAAAGGTCAAAGAAATGCAATCTGAATTAGATGTAGACACAAATCATCTACCTCATTTTCAAAAACTACCGTAGGTTCATATATTACAATTGAAAGAGGAAGAATTTATTTTGTGTCTTGTTAATAAATTGAAAAAGAAGGCGATTAACTTGTACAGTACTTTTTTTCTTTGTCTTTGGGATGACGCTTTTTATTATACTTTGCAATGCACCTTTTTATTAGATATTTGTCCGGTATATCTGACTTTGAGTACAGTAAATGTTTTCAATAGTAGATTTAACAAATACCCAATTTACACGTATATTTTTGCAAATTAGTGTGAAATTGTCCTTGGTGTTCAAGTCCTTGGTGTTCTGGTCTAAGCACTGGAACGCCAAAGACAAAAATAAAATGGCACTGAGGTATGTCATATTGCATGGATCAGATAGATATTATCAAAATAAAGGTAACCTACCAAATTTCAGCTTTGTTCGTGCAATAATTTTAGAGAAAATGCCAAATTTAGGTTTCGCTCGATGTTTTAAGTTGAGTTCCATGTTAAGGGTTGAAAATGACTTTCGGGAATGTCTAAATGAATGGAGCAGATAGATATCATTGAATAAACGTTACTTTTTTTTTTTTTTTTTTTTTTTTTTTTTTTTTTTATAATTTTATTAATACTTTTTTTTTTTTTCCAACATCATCCAACATGTTACATATCAAAACATAGAATCATACATATACAATATGAACATGAAATATACAAAGTTTAATGAAATTTTCTCATATTCTGCCATTCAAAGTTTATTTTCATATGACGGGTATTGAAGCCAGAGATTAGCCCGCACAAATGTGCAAGATAATCCCGGTCTCCAATAATCATGCATGTTTCTTTAGTTAGCCTTTTGCAGTCTTTTTATTTAGTTCTATCACAATGAATGGCATAGACAATAATTAACTCAACATGTATATTTTATATTAATTAGTTCTAGATGTATGTTACAGTATACATTTCTAAGGATAGGACAGACGTCTGAATTATTTTTGTTTTTGAAAAGGAAAAGAAAAAGTGAAAACTGATAATGAAACAGTTTTAAATTAAAACAGTGAAGAATGAATAGGATTAAAGTATGCCATTGATTACAATATATATTGTGCGTATTGTATTATAAACCTTGCACCAGTCTCTCAACAATTGCCCAGTTTTCTTTTTTATACTCACTCTTTTTTGTTTGTGCATTAATTTTATGTGATAAAGTTAAATGTCGAATGAATCCTCTCTGTGTAGGTGAAATATTTTTTAATTTACTGTTGTAAATGTACCTTTTAAATTCTAGATATATAATGTTTATTTTGGGTTGATCATCGTACCCTAGTATAACATCGGGAATATTAAGGTGGTGGTAATGACCGAATTCTTGTAGTTTATGGTTTATATATTGAATGATTGGATTTATCTTATTACATTCGAAAAATATGTGTTCTAAACTTTCTTCTCTTAATGAGCAAAATGTACATAAATTGTTATCTGCGATATTCATTTTTTGTAAAAGACAATTGGTCGGAAGTATCCTATGTACTATTCTGGTTTGTAGCCACTGAATGTTTGTATCGTTCGTTAAATTAAAAACACCAGAATACACTTTTTTCCAATCTTTATTTATGAGATTATATGAGGAGATCCATTTGGCTTGACTTGTGGGAGTGTCGTTGTTGCATATTAGAGTTGTATAGATATATCTATTAACGCTTGATTTCGTAAGTAAGGGGAATACATAACAGTTCATAGCAGGATTGTGACAGTAAAGTAGAGAAGAATAGTCTGATTGAATCGATTGATTCCGTAAAAAGGTTTTAACAGCATTTCGAATGCTGTAGTACTCTAAAAAGTTTAACCTTCCATTAACAATTTCCTTTAAGCATTCGAAGGATTTAAATGTACCATTTTCTGTTAAAAGATCTTTTATTAGAATTATTCCCCTATCATAAAGTGATTTATTAAAAACAAACTTTGAACCGATCTTTATTTCACTGTAGAAAAGTGGTGTGTGCAGAACCTGGGAGAAATTTTGGAACGAAAACTTATCTGTATATGAAATGTAAGATTTTAGAACATCAACCCAAAAAGCATTTTTGACTTTTTTCACTAAAATTTCACAATATGATTTTCCACACTTCATTATTTTATCAACGTCGATAGAAATTTTTGCCAGATTATAACAACTTGATCCTTTGTTCATCATTAAGTTTTTTAACCATTTGATCTTCATGCATTTTATAAAATTCTCTGTATCAGGGACTTTTAAACCGCCTTCACCATAATCTTTAATCATAACTGATGCTTTGATTTTGGGTCTGCCGTCCCAAATAAATTCTGAAAATAAAGCATTAAGTTGTTTTAGAACGTCTGACGATGGTGTTGGTAAACTAATGAAAATATGATTTAAAATTGGTAACAAAAGTGTTTTGACGACTGTAATTCGGCCAATAGGTGTTAGTTTTCTCCTTTTCCAAAAATGTGTGATTTTCTTTATACTATTCAATTTACTATCTATATTCAAAGTTATCATTTTTGTTAGATCAACATCAAACATTATCCCCAATAATTTGAATTGAGTATCTCCCCATGCCAGTTTCCACCTTGTTTTGATCGAACGTGTACTATATTTCAAAGAACCAATCCATATAAGCTTTGTTTTGTCAAAATTAACTTTTAAACCAGATATTTTAGAAAAATCATCTAGGACATTTAACACGGAGTGCAAAGACTTATCTGATCCGTCCATTAGAAGGGTGGTGTCATCTGCAAATTGTGAAATGAGGTAATCTTTTCCTTTGATTTTGATGCCCGTTATATCTTTGCATTTTTTTATTTTCAAATTCAGGATTTGTGCGCAAAGGATAAAAATATACGACAAAATCGGATCACCTTGTCTGCAGCCCCTTTTGACATGGAAAAAGTCTGATATAAATCCATTTAATTGTACAGAAACTTCTGTGTTGTATAGAAATAGTTTAATCCATCGTTTTATAGTTTCACCAAAGTTGAAAAAAGACAGTGTTTTTTCTATAAATTTGAAGGATAGAGAATCAAACGCTTTCTCAAAGTCGATAAGCATTAAAAGGCCTGGAATTTTGTTTTCTTCGCAGTGTTGCATTATATCATAAACCAATCGCGTATTTTCTCCAATATATCTACCCTTTATGAACCCAGTTTGATCTTTAGATATTAATTTGTCTAACGTCGATTTTATTCGGTTTGCAATGGAGGCTGATGCTAGTTTATATAAAACATTTAAAAGAGTAATTGGTCTCCAATTTTTCAGAAATTGTTTAGCTTTATTTTCCTTTGGTATACAAATGATGTTTCCGAGTTTAATATTTCTTGAGAATGAACCCGAAGAAAAGGCAAAATTCAGTGCTCGAACGACAAAATGTCCTATCTTATTCCAGAATACTTTAAAAAAGTTCGACGTAAAACCATCACTTCCTGGGCTTTTGTCATTTTTCATTGCTCGAAGAGATTCTGTAACTTCTTTATAAGTCAATAAACCTTCTAATAATTGTGATTCTTCATCGGTTAATTTATTATAATCAGTATCCTGAAAATCAGATTCTAAGTCAAAATGGTCATTACATGGGCGCACATCATAAAGTTCTTGATAAAATTGTTTAGTTTCCTGTAGAATTTGACTTTGGTCATAAATTTTATAACCATCATCTTTTTCAATAAAAGGTATTGTTTTACTGATAGAATGTTGTTTCTCGAGATTGCAGAAAAAATTAGTAACCTTTTCCCCTTCATCTACCCATTTCGATTTAGATCTAATAAAAGCACCTTTAAGTTTAGTTTGTCTTATTTCACTTAGCTCTGTTTGTAAATTTAAAAGTATTTCTTTGTTAGATTCGTTTAGATTATTTTCAATTTCGTTGATTTTTGCCATGAGATAAGTTTCACGATGATTAAGCTCCCTTTTCTTGTGTGACGCGTATGATATCGTTTGACCTCTAATTTCCATTAAAAGCGTTTCTAAAAATAGTTGATCATTTATAGTAAAGTGTACATTTGCTTTGTCAATATTTAAAACGCTGTCATGATTATAAACTGGTAGACAATATTGCAGAATGATTTCATTAATTTTTCTATTTATACAATGTATATAATTGATGTCATAAAGCAAGGAATTATTAAATTTCCAGTATCCTTTACCATGTTTAGTCTCTGAAAGTTTAAGATTTAATACAACCATAGAATGGTCTGATCTGTAACTGATGTCTACATCACAATTTTGTACATGTTCTATTAAGTTGTTTGTGAGAAGAAAGAAGTCTAATCTTCCTTGTTGAACTGGTGTTAATTTTTTCCAAGTAAATTTTTTAATGTTTCCGTGGATTTCTCTGAACGGGTCTTTCAAATTTCTTTCAGATATAAATGAAAGTAACAATTTTCTTGCATTAATATTATGCTTGTAGTTTTTATAATTTTTATAATCTAGAGTAGGGTCTAAAACTAGATTAAAGTCGCCGCATATGACAAAACTATCGCTACGATTCATTGAATCGACTGATTCAAAAATTGAGTTGAAGAAATTAGGGTCGTCCACGTTTGGCGCGTATAAATTAATTATTAAAAAGTTTAAATCAGCGATGGAAAGTTCTAAAATAATATATCTGCCATCATTGTCTTTGCATATATTATTCACTTTTACACCGGACTCTTTTCTTATTAAAATCCCTACACCCCGTGCATTTGCCCTCCCATGGCTAAAATAGCATTCCCCACCCCATTCTGAGTAAATATTTTTCTCAATACCTGGCGTAAAATGAGTCTCTTGAAGACAAATTATGTCTGCTTTCTTTTGTTTGAATAATGATAAAAGATCAAAACGTTTCTTATAGTTGTTTAGTCCACGGCAATTGTATGAGATCAATTCTATATTATCCCTATGTATTTAAATGCAGAATATGGTTTTCAATTGATAAGTTTTTTGTGGAGTATAAAGGTGCAAGGTCATAAAACATTTCATTAAGTTTGCGTTCCGTTAAAAACGAGAAATCATAGCATACTTTAAAACAGTGAGAAAAAAGAAACATGTTTAACAAGGTATATAAATGGTGGGAAATCAAAATACACATATCTTCCTAAATATTGATTATTAAATTATGTGGAATATGATTGTTTGTGCAGTCCAGATGTATTTGGAATTTGCATTTATATCATGAATGTCGCGGTCCTGATCAGACGCCACAGTCAGCGGTGTCTGATCAGAGCCGAGACATTGCCTTTGTTTATTTTTATGTGATTAAAGTAGATTTAACTTGAAAGAAGTCATCCAGATAATTACTCTATGCTTTGACGACCTATTTATATAGTACTCTCGAAAAGGTTGAAGAAAAGACAGAAAATGTTAATAATTTGCATTTTCGTTCTTTTTGACAACACAGTATTAGAAAAGAGGTATTAATCTAAATTAAATAAATTCGGATCTCTGATCAGTCTTAAATCCTTTGTTGTAGAAAGGGATTAAAAACAAAACAATGCTCTCATGCTAGAAGGCATGATAATCACAGCATTACAGTCCGATCACGATAATATGGCACACGTCTACAAAATCCACACATGAACACAACTCAATACAGAACATAAACAACTGTAAAAATTACATGTGACGGCTCAAATCATGCAGGTGTCACAGTCTCACACATGCAAGATTCGATCCATAGCATGCAAGTTCAAATGACAAAGTGTGGATGATTTTTGACTTAATTACACATCTGCAGTTGTATGTCGCATTATCGTGTCCGGACAATACTATTATCAATCATAATTGTTTACAAGATATATATAAAATCGATAAGGAAAATCTGAGAATCAACAGATTCGGGAAAAACTTCAATCATACCGGGCCTCCACCATACAATATGGCTTGACCTTCAGTATTTGAATGAATTTACTTTTTCAAACTGTAAATTACGTTATTTTATGCAGAGGGTTAAAATGAGACAATGTTCTTGAGTACATGTGAGATACAAAATGCTAAAAAGGATGCTTTACAAGGAAGTTGTACAAATTATACTTTTTAAATCATGATGCTTTCATATATCGCGGCTCGTCAACGAAAAACCTCGCAACCATAGTTTAAAACAAGCTGCAGCTACGAGGTCCTCGCCGAAAAGCGACGATATAAATGGAGAAATAATTTTGATGATTCAGTCTTAGATGCTTCGGGAAATTATTTAGGGAAGAAAAACATAACTGATGACCATTGCTGTTCACCCTCCCTAAAAACTATCTCTGCTATAAGGGTAGAATAGATTTATGTACAATATCACCCATACGCACATGTAAACGAGACTATTATGCTTATCTATGTGTCATTAACACCATTTTTGTAATATGGTTCAAAGGTATCTAGTAGACCATGACGTAATTTCGGACAAACCTTTTCGTCCGTGTTATTCTAAAAACCCCGCAACCACAGCTTGGTGGAAGCTATAGTTACGAGGTCTTATAACAACACTGATGGTTTATCAAAACAGAACTGTAATGATAGATTCGCAATTAAACGAGAAAGACCTCAGTTGAATTGCTTTATCAAAACAACTGAATCAATTCCCGTCCGACAGAGAATCCATTTTGTTAGCACAAAATTTATTGTTATTGAAAATGAGTATAATAAATAAATCGTATGTTTCATTTGAGAAAATGTTAAGTTGGGAAAGTGAAATTTTAGAGCTTGTATCCAATGCAAAGTAACATCACATACTTAAATGTATTTACCTTTTCAAAATGTTTATATAGGCGTTAATCAACTTCCAAACAAGACGTTGTTTTGATGTCCCAAGTAGTGAATAGTTTGGAATAGCATTGAGACAGAGGAAGAGAACGTTACTTACCAAATGTGAGCTTTCTTTGTTCATTTTTTTTAGAGAAATGCCAATTCAAAGTTTTGAACTGACAGACAGGCTGACAGACGGTAAATGCTATAACAATATTGCCCTAAATGTTTTATATTGGTGCATTAAAATCATATGATATTACAAATCAACTATCTCTCTTTGCATTCCTATATCGTTCGACTCATGCTATGTTACTAAATTCATGTCTTAAAGAAGGTTAGATTTTACTATCAACTGGGGGTTAAGCTTGGACTTTTCATTGACATTTTAATTTGACAATAGTTCTGATGTACGTTCCGGGAAGAGGAATAAAATGTGACAAATATTACCAGCCAGTTTCGACCTGAATCAATGCAAAATAAACATGTTAAAGCATAGAAAAAAGATGATTTTCTTTGGGGTTATGTTGATGTCTTTGGTGTTCCGCTAATGTCTTTGGTGTTCCGGTAATGTTAAATTCATTTTCCAAGAAAACTGATCAAGCAAATGCATCAAAAGTACTAGTTATATAAAGCAAATTGGACATATTAATTTGACGATTGAAACTTTTCTGGACATTTGGACTTAAATAAGAAATTTTGAGACTAAAATGTTTGTTTTTTCCCAACTTTAGCAGTCAGAAATATTTTAATGTAAATTATTATGTAAATATGCATCCAAAATGATTCTTTTCTATTATTTATTAGCTATTGACCTTTTAAGATGTAATTTGGTGAAAAAAATATGAACTATCTTTTAATTTATATTAGTTTCATACCTTTATTTAACCGGAACACCAAAGACTTTTTGTCCGGAACACATTGTTAATAACCGATTTATAAGCTACACACCCACAATACAGGGTGGAAAATGATTTGAAACATGTTATTAAGAATCTACCAACAAATTAAGAGCACACACATTAAAAAAATTGACAAATATTTTTCATGATTTACTGGTCTAAAAAACCTGCGAATTTTGAAATTGACTCATAAATGTTATAAACATCGTTTTATACATAAATGATGGGACACCGCGGTTGTCATGGGATGTCTTTCGAAAATGGATTAGGGTTTTGGCTCAAACGTATCCCAAATCGGTACAATTTTTAGGGTGGCCTTCTTCACAATTACCGCAGATACCAAAATGGAGGAAATGTTATCTATTATGTACTTTAAAACGCAGAAAATAATGAGACAAAAATGCTCATTGTTAGAATTATCTTCTTTTGCCTAAATGTGTCTACATGCGTTTTCTAGTTAGAACGTCAAAAACAGGTCTTGTTTTGGGACAGGATTTTAGCGGACGTAAATTTTATTACTCCTAGTACCTTTAGTTCGCCGTAGTTCATTATAATTATAGCAAGTATCGAAGACCGAGCTAGAAAATTGGTAGATACGCGTTCCTGACATTTTAGTACGTTTGTTTGGCAGAAGTGGAACGTTAGCCATCCAAGTACCGCATAAATGTTATAAACATCGTTTTATACATGAATGCTATGAACATCGTTTTATAAATAAATGATGGGCCACCGCGATTGTCAGGGTTTTTTATAAAATGATTTTGGATGTGCCCTACCCCTTTCCAAAAACGGTCCAATTTTATGGCGGTCCACTTCAAAAGTATTACAGATATCAAACTGGAAATTGGAGCAAATGTTATTTGCGTACATCACAGCTCAGAAAAAAAATTAGGGAAATGAAGAAAATGCTGAATATCAGCATTTTCTTCTTTTGTCTTAATGTTTTCACGGATGTTTTCTACTTGTAACGCCAAAATCAGGTATTGTTCTTGGAAAGCGTTTTAGAACACGTAAATTTGATTACCCCTAGTAGCTTTAGTTCGCTGTAGTTCATTATAATTATAGCAAGTATCGAAGACCGAGCTAGAAAATTGGTAGATACGCGTTCCTGACATTTTAGTTCGACGTTTGTTTGGCAGAAGTGGAACGTTAGCCATCCAAGTACCGCATAAATGTTATAAACATCGTTTTATACATAAATGATAGGCTACCTCGATTGTCAGGGGCTGTCCTTTGAAAATTGATTTTGATTTTGCTTTTACCTACATATTTATATGCTTGGGAAAAGATTGTCGAAAATGTAGAAATTGCTTGCAAAAAATATTTCTTTCATAAAATTTCACCAATCTTAAACTGTTCTCAACAACACCTTTGATATTGGAACATTCCAAATTTTGCTGTCTGGTAATGGATTAAGCGGACTTTCCTTTAGTTCGCTGTAGTTCATTATAATTATAGCAAGTATCGAAGACGGAGCTAGAAAATTGGTAGATACGCGTTCCTGACATTTTAGTTCGACGTTTGTTTGGCAGAAGTGGAACGTTAGCCATCCAAGTACCGCATAAATGTTATAAACATCGTTTTATACATAAATGATGGGCCACCGCGGTTGTCAGGGCCTGACTTTTGAAAATGGATTTTGAATTTGTCTTAACCTACCCATTGATATGATTGGAAAAAGATTCTCGAAAATGAAGAAATAACTTGCAAAATTGGTTTTATTCATAAAGTTTCACCAAATAGGGAATGATTTTATCTAGTAAACAGTGACGTAATTTCGGACAAATAATAGGATGTTCGTTGGTGTTGTTACTAGTATAAGATTTTGTAACTACGGCTTGAATCAAGCCGTAGTTACGGGATTTTAAAAAAACGCCGACGCTTTATCAAAAATAACGGTAAACCATGTCTTATTTTAGAACAAAATTCATTGCCATTGAAAATGTTGTCAAAAACAACATTCATTGTAGAACAGTCCAAAATTTAGCTGTCTGGTAATGGATTAAGCGGACGTAAATTTAATTACTACTAGTAGCTTTAGTTTACTGTAGTTCATTAGTATCGAAGACCGAGCTAGAAAATTGGTAGATACGCGTTCCTGACATTTTAGTACGACGTTTGTTTGGCAGAAGTGGAACGTTAGCCATCCAAGTACCGCATAAATGTTATAAACATCGTTTTATATATAAATGCTATAAACATCGTTTTATACATAAATGCTATAAACATCGTTTTATACATAAATGATGGGCCACCGCGGTTGTCAGAGTTTGTCTAGAAAGTGTTTCCCTCATTCTTGATTTTCGAACAATACATTTGGGGATATTTTGCCTTTCTACCAGTCGTTCGTCGATGAGTTCAGAAAAACTACTCGTTTTGGAGGAAATAAAACGTTGTTCCCGTGTTTAAAGAACCGGTCACATACAATTTATCACGTTCACATCGAGTCTAAAAAGACATTCGCGTGGTATGGTTGATTTAAACGTGATATGGACGCGAGGTATAATTTGCAGAGTTTTGTGCGACTGTGTCTTAATGAATGGGGCAAAAATGTGTCCAGCTGTGCCGAGACAGCGACGATCACTGCCGTGACCAGGATTCGAACCTGGGTTGTCGCGGCCACAACGCGAAGTACTAACCACTATACGATCACGGCTATCACTACTGAACTGAAAGTCCTGGGCTCTTACCGGACATATATAGCAAGATTTTCAATGGCAACATCCGGTCTTTAAGTACCATGAAAATGGCACTTGTGTATACCTCACGATAAATGACCTGGCAGAGCAGCCCATGCTAATCGAATGGAATCCTCTGCCAGGTCAATTCTCGTCCGCTATAGTCCAGCCAAAATATCTTGACACATGTTTACAAACGTTATGTATATAAACAAAGGAATTTATACCTCACGATAAATGAACTGGCAGAGCAGCCCATGCTAATCGAACGGAATGCTCTGCCAGGTCAATTCTCGTCCGCTATAAACATTCTTAATTTTCAATACGATTTTGCATGCGCTGGTTCAAATCTTGCAAGTGTGAGACACCTGCAAGATTCAAACCATCGTTTGCAAAGTAAAGGTTGTTTTTTTTCTTTTTTTTTTTTTTTTTTTTTTTTTTTTTTCTTCATGTTGTGTTGTTTACACTGGAAAATTTTGTAAACATGTGCCATAACATCTTGACCAGACTATAGTTCTAAACTTGACAAAATATCTGCAAATGATAACGGGACCAAGGCCTTGTAACTACAATGATAAGACTGTATGGATTTTAAGAAATATTTTATCCTTTCCCAAATTGCAAGTAAATCTATCTGGACTTTTCCTATTTTGGATGCAGACGAAATAATTCATATCGAAATATTGTTTACTAGTATATTAGAAAAAAGGAGAAAATTCTAACGATCAGCATTTTCTTCTTTATCGCAAAATTTCCCTCTAGGAAACCATGCAGGGCTGGTTTGGTAAAATGTTAGAGTGAATCAACATGTTTGGTATTTCAGACCAAAATTGTTGTATCAAGCCAAAATTTCCTGCATACACACGCTACCCTCGTTTTTTTTTTTTTTTTTTTTTTTTTTTTTTTTTGGGGGGGGGGGGGATGTCAATGAACCGTGATCAGAATGCACAGACTGATCTTAAATTATGGTGAAGTTAATTACTGTACTTAAGGATTACAACATTAACTACAGAACACTTCGTTCATCTTCGGGCGTCATCCGTATCCACGGAGATTGACGAAGGTATCTCGTTTTTATCCGTTGTCACGGATGACTCCCAACGAAGTGTTTGGTAGCTCCACGTTGGATGATCACATGATACAATATTTTCAAAAAAATCTTCAATAACTTTGTAAATACTGGACCGATTCGAATTCGGTTTGAAGCAGAGAATGTGGCCAGACGTCACGCACTAGATGGACGTAATTGATTTTGGAAAAATCAACTGATAAAAAAGTTATTGAAGATAAACCAAAATTTGGTTTATCTTCAATAACTTTTTTATCAGTTGATTTTCCAAAAATCCAACACGTCGAGTTTATTCCAGGCATTTTCCCGCCTTCTCTGCTTCAAACCGAATTCATATTGGTCAAGTATTAAAAAAGATATTGAAGGTGATCGGAAATTGTGAGTCACGTGATTATACACCGTGAGTTCGCTCGGTTGAAAGGTTGTTACCCTAAGAACCCTTTTTCCATATCCTGGTCGATATACATTACCCGGGTCGTGTTAATGGCCGACTCCAATTATTTATCGCAGCAAAAACTCCATCAGAGCGCGTTCCGAAACAACCGTAGAGCTAATAAAATGTTTCATTTATGATCATAAAGTAAATTCCTGGCAATACTTTTGCATTTTTTCATCAGGGCGAACGACGGAATCTTGACTTCTAGAACGACCTTGTTGACAAGGTCAGACCTAGACACTTTCTAGAATGTTTTAACCATTTCCAAGCAGCCACGATTTGGATTATTTTAAATTACCTCAATGTTTGTTTCTAAAACGTTTGTTAGGGACACCAAAACTAGGACTTGTTTTCTAATGATAATCCGCTTTTCAAAGAAGTCCTAGTTTAAGCTTTCCTAATGAAAGAAAAATTGAAGAAAAGAAACTCTGGGAGAAATGTTGACTTCCAGAACGACCTTCTGGACAAGGTCAGACATTAAGTGTTTCTAGAATTACTTTTGTTTTAACCGTTTCCCAAACAGTCAAGATGTAGACTATAACCTCAATGTTTTCCGAAACATTTTGTACTAGGGACACCTAAATTATTATTAGCTTCTATTTTGCAAACAATAGACCGGTCTTCAAAACATTCCTGATTTTGACATTCCTAATTGAAAAATTTACAAAATAGAAGAAGAAAATGGTATTTATCAGTATTTTATCCTGTTCTATTAGTATTCTCTACACCCTTTTGATCGTCATTTCAATTGTTTTCAAAATCCTTGTACTTTTCTCGTGATCGCTAGTATGTCCTTCACGCATTTTTGTTCTGATTTTTTTGAGTCACGTGATTGTCTGCCGTGTATGTTAGCACAGCAGGCAGTCACATGACACAATATTTCAGGACACAGTTAACTATTTTTTCTTAAAACTTGTTTAACTTAAGTTTGAAGCAGAGGTGGAAAAACGGTGGTAGATCTTTAAAAATCAACTGTTAAAGAGTTATTAGTGATTATCGATGCAAAATAATAGACTGTTCAGAGAAAAAACTAAATGTCGTGCTCTCCTTTTTTCTCGATAGCTTTCTAGTCTCATTTAGCTCGCTTCCAGCTAATTAAGCGTTTATCGAGACAATACATTCAGACTAGACAATCAGTAGATAAGGATCGGTCATAATCACGTCCATGTGGCTTATCAGCTACATGCTGTTTTTGCATAATACATGGTAATTGAATAAACGCGGACAGCGTCCGATATAATCAGTAATAATATTGTTTATTCTTTGTTAGTTAACCTATACCCACACAAACAAAAATTTAGTGTCATTCAACTTGAAAGCTGATGTAGACAACAAAATGTATACTGTTAAAGAGAGAATTGGTGCATGAAATAGCACGGAAAATATTGAAGCAAAAGGAGAAAGTGCTGATTAGCAGCACTTTTTTCTTTTGCCTCAATGTTTTCCCCCAGCCAAGTCTTTTCTGGACGTCAAAACCAGGTCTTGTCTGGGAAAGGGTTAACCCATTCCCAGGTTAACCCATTCCCAAACAACAAAATAGTAGACTAGTCAAAATTCAAAACTGTTACATGTCCAAAATAATGGAAACAGAATTAAGTTATATTATGAATTAGTAAAATTATTGTGTATAACATTGAACAGCAAATATAGAGGCAAATATGGAGTGCAGAAAAGAGAATAGTAATCATCAATTTCTCTTTTTGGCACAATACTTGCCCACGCCTTGCTCATTTTGGACGTCAAAACAAAGTCCGGCCTTGGAAAGGTTTAGAGTACTCCTTGATCGTGATTGGTTCCATTGGTAATGTCCTTGGAAATTTGCTTCGGAGCTAGAATCTGGAAAATGGTTTCCTGTAGCACTCTTGAAAAGACAAAGATTTGTGTATTTTAAGTCACAAAAGGAACAATCCCGAAAGCCAACAAGTAAATGTACACAAAATATTAAAGCTCTGTGGGATTTCACAAAATATAGGTACGATAATTAGCTTAAAGAACAATAAGTAAATTCTCCTAAAGTAAAATTGTCTCTAGACGTGTTAGGTCATTGCGTAGCAGACATTGGTCCATATCTTTAGCGCCTTTTCTCATGTGGGGGTCAAACTTATCATTATATGGAGACGATGTACATAGATAAGTTTTTGTCGGTGTTCGAAAGAGGCAAAGATCTTGCCTAACTTAATTAGCGGACTATTGAACATTAACACGTGCTAAACTTACAGACATTTACTAGTAAATCGTCGGTTGAGGCGTGAACAGCTAGCGTAAAGTACTCTTGGAAATAACTAACCATTTTCTAAACGGTAAAACTTGTGCTTTTCAAATTTTGAATCTAACAGAGACAACAAAGTTAGTTTTGTTAACGACATGATTTGTGTACATTATAGCATTGAAAATATTGAGGTAAAAGAAGAAAATGCTGATTTTCAGCATTTTCTTCTTTTGCCTCAATATTTTCCAAATAGTTTTTGAATAGGAACGTGTAAATTGGATTTTCTTTGGGAAAGGTTTAACCGATGTTTGGAAATAATCAAACTTGGATTTTATTGTTATTTTATTTTTCTCGGAAAGTGGTTCTCATTTTGTTTATTGGTGGAATTGTTCTTTGTTCGATAACCAGTATTTATGATTGGGGTTTTAATGTTAATATTGTTAGAAGTTTCTATTGTTTGCCAATTTTCAGCTGCTTAAAGTACTTTTCGGTCGTTCAAATTTAATGTACTACACGTGTTTGAAAACCGTTCTGCAAGAAAATTATTGCTGTTGTAATTGCAACATTGTCTTTCAAGTACCATTAAAAAGTACGTTCGAAAAAAGCGCTTTTCTAAACCTATTTAAAGAGACATTTCAGATTTTTTTCTCATAAAATTTACTTTTATTCTTATCGGAAAGAGCATATTTCCTGATGAAAATTCTGAAAATTTCAAGCCAAAATATTGAGCCGTTTACGAGAAATTTATATTTTTGTGTTAAAATTGAACAAATTGTTGTGGACAACAGTTCGGATTTATATGCAATTTATCGATTATGTCTCAACTTTAAATGCGTGTTTCTCGCTTATTTGCAACAACCTCAAAAAACCAATAGTATTTAAACGCATTAGAATAACCAATTTTGGCATCAAGACATACTTTAAAAAATTGAAATTGGAATGAAATGTCCCTTTAAAAGCTCATCTAAACGTTTGTAATTTCTAACACTTTCCCAAATGGCAGACATCGTACTGGCCTAATATGAATGCTGCTGGCTACACAATGATTGTCTGTAACAATACAGCGTTTAAATTATTGAGAAAAAACGAGAAAATGCCAGTTATTAGCATTTTCTTCTTTGCATCAATGCTTACGCAAACCAAATATTTAGAGACGTCTTTAACCTGGTCTTGTTTAGGAAACGGATAACCTTTGTAATGGTGTTCCCGATATATCGCAGCTTTTCAACAAAAACCTTGTAACTGCAGATTGCTTTAAGCTGCAGTTACGAGATTTTTTTATTGAAAAGCGACGATGTTCGTACTTTGCAAGGCATTATAGCCAGGGATTAGCATGCAAACACAGGCAGTCTGAACTGTAACTTTATTTCATTTACGAGTAAACGTTTTTAAAATACAGTGTACTAGATTAGGATTTTCTTGCATTTCTTTAATTTTGATAAGGCGAAACAAATGAAGCAAAAAGCACCTCGATCAATGATTTTATTTCACACAGTTTTAAATGGAGATCCAAAGAGACAATGATTTAGAACCTTTCCCAAACGGCAAACTTTAAAGTTGCCGAAGAACACGACATGAATTTGAATATCTGTGTACAACAAGGCAGAGAAAATACTGTAACAAAATGAGATAATGGTTATTAGAATGCCTCTTATTCCATTATTATTTGCATGGTGGGGAATCAAGTGACTAAACATTTTCGATATTCTTCGATGTAAATACGGGATCAATTTGAAACGAGTCTGAAGCAGGGAGTGCAGGAAAAGGCCAGGGATTTGCTGAATGTGAAGAATCATTTAAAGTCAACTGTTAAAAAAGTTATTGACGACAAGCCAAAATTTTGGTTGCTAATCAGTAACTTTTTATAATAGATCTAGCAGATTTTAAAAGCTCCACCACTTCCAGATAATTCCTAAGGCGTTTTGCTTCTCTGGTTGAAATCGAATTCAAATTGGTCAAGTTTTAACAAATTCATTGATGATTTTCTGAAATTGTGTCACGTTATTTCCTGCCCTTAGTTAAGATTGGATAATTATTATTTCTGTCCAGACTGATCTGAACCCATATTGGTATCAAGTACTAAAGAAATCCCATTTCCAGATGCAAACTTATTTGTTTAGTCCCCTGTCGCAGAAAAATAGCTAAAACATTGAGAAAAAGGAAGACAATGTTGATATATTGTGTCGTATACATCAGTTTGCAAATTGACACAATTTTGTAAACCCTTTCAAAAACGGCACAATTTTAGGATGATCCCATTTGAAAGCTGATGATGAAGACTAAGCAGATGTGACTTAATATATAATTTGTAAATGATATAGTACAGAAAACATTGACCCAAAAGGAGAAATGTATTTTCTACTTTTGTCTCTATGTTGAGGACGTCAAAACCAGGTATTGAGTCTATGATTGATAACCCTACTGCAAATAAGAATATCTCTGCTTTTCAAAAAAAATCGCGTAACTGCAGCTTGTTCTAAGCTGCAGTTACGCGGTGTGTGTTGAAAAGCAGATATATCTCAAATAAGAGAGAATTACAGCTCCATGTCGAATGAAATAGTCAAAAATTCTTATTGACAACAGTAATTTTCAACATTGTTCCTTCTATTTTCAGTCACGATGTTTGAGTCTATGATTGATAACCTTGATACAGGAACATGGAAGGAATGTCCAATGGGGGAGAAATGTCAAGGTAACAGGAATATTATCCTTTTCCCAAACATTGACGCCTTTTTAACGTACGTAAAAAAATGCTTGGGAAGAAATTTAGGCAAAAGAAAGAACTACTGATAGCATTGCCTTTGCTCCGTGACATTAATCCTTACCCAAACGACAAAATTTTAGGAGGATCCACTTCAAAAACTGCCACAAATGACATAATAGAAATTATTAAAGATAGTATTTGCGCAAAATATGGCATAGAAAACATTGAGACAGACAAAAGAAACTGCTGGTTATCAGCGGTTTCTTCTTTTGTTTCAATCTTTTCCCTAGCCTATCTATTAGGGACGTCAAAACAATGCCTTGTTTGGAAAAGGGTTAATTAAACATGTTGTCATTTGAAGCAGCTTTTAAGAAATATTGCCGTTTAGAAAAAGTTTACACTCTTTTTCTCGACATCCCACAGCTAGATTTTTGCAACTTTTGAGGGAAAATCCTTTTTTCCGGATTTTGACGGGCAATTTCTTTATTTCCACAGTGTTTTAGATACACACAAAAAACACAAACAAAATTATAAAATTCCATGCATTTGATATTGTTGTATGTAACGCTTGCAGTCTGGTTATGAGTTAAACTCTGTTATTTAACAAAATCCTTCTATTTACAGAGAAAGTTCAAGACCTATCATTTCATAAAGAAGCTGCAGTTATGAGGTTTTCGTTGAAAAAGCGACGATATGTTACATTACCAACTCCTTCTATTTATAGAAAAATTCAAGACCTATCACGTGGTGAAGAATCATACACAAATCTCAGACACGGAAGTTAAATATCTCGTGGCGGAAGAAGACGGTGACCCCAAATCTGTCGTCATTAGGGGCTGTCAGGTCAAGAAGGATCCATTATAAAACAAATAGGCATCACACGACGACGCCTTTGACGCCCCACAAAGTAATGACATTGGAAAACAATGTGGTAAATGAAGAAATTGGTTGTGACAAGCAATTTCTTCATTGTACACACTGTTTTCTACATAAAAAACACCAAAGGTTGTAAAATTCCGTACATTTGATATTGTTGTCTCCAACGCCTTTGAATTTGGACGAGTCTGAAATTTTGCAGTCTGTTAATGGGTTAAAATATTTTATTTTAAAATATCCGTCTATTTGCAGAGAAGTTCAAGACAGATCATTTCACAAAGAAGCTGAAGTTATGAGGTTTTTTTGTTTTAAAAGCGACTATATATTATTTTACGAAATCCTTCTATTTACAGAAAAAAATCAAGACATATTATGTTATAAAGAAGCTGCAGTTACGAGGTTTTTGTTTAAAAGCGACGATACTTTATTTTACAAACTCCTTCTATTTACAGAACAATTCAAGACATATCATGTCATAAAGAAGCTGCAGTTATGAGGTTTTTGTTTAAAAGCTACGATGTTATTTCACAAACTCCTTCTATTTACAGAAAAATTCAAGACATAGCACGTGATGACAAGCAATTTCTTCATTTCCCACAATGTTTTCTACACATAACACAAAATTTTGTCGTTTGGTAATGGGTTAAAAAGTTTTCTTATTTTAAGATATTTTTCTATTTACAGACAAATTCAAGACGTATCACGTGATGAAGAATCATACACAAATCTCAGACACGGAAGTTAAATATCTCGTGGCGGAAGAAGACGGTGACCCCAAATCTGTCGTCATTAAGGGCTGCCAGGTCAAGAAGGATCCATTAAAACAAATAGGCATCACACAATGACGCATTTGACTCCCTACAAAATATAGATTTTAGAAAATAATGTGGAAAATGAAGAAAATGCTTGTGACAAGCAGATCCTTCATTTTCCACGATGTTTTCTACACAAAGAACACAAAATATAAAATTCCATGCATCTGATATTATTGTCTGCAACGCCTTTGAATTCAGGCGAATATAAAATTTTGCAGTCTGGTAATGGGTTAAAATATATTATTTTGAAATATGCTTCTATTTACAGAGAAGTTCAAGACATATGAAGCTACAGTTACGAGGGTTTTTTTTTTAAAAGCGACGATTTAATATTTCCCAAACTCCTTCTATTTACAGAAAAATTCAAGACATATCATGTCATAAAGAAGCTGCAGTTATGAGGTTTTTGTTGAAGAGCGACGATATATTATTTCACAAAATTCTTCTATTTACAGAAAAATTCAAGGCATATCATGTCATAAAGAAGCTACAGTTACGAGATTTTTGTTCAAAAAGCGACGATAAACTATTTTACAAAATCCTTCTATTTACAGAAAAATTCGAGACATATCAGTCATAAAGAAGCTGCAGTTACGAGGTTTTATTGAAAAGCGACGAATTCTTATTTCACAAAATCCTTCTATTTACAGAAAAATTCAAGACCTATCACGTGATGAAGAATCATACACAAATCTCAGACACGGAAGTTAAATATCTCGTGGCGGAGGAAGACGGTGACCCCAAATCTGTCGTCATTAAGGGCTGTCAGGTCAAGAAGGATCCATTAAAACAAATAGGCAACATCGAGCTACAGCTTAACGACGATCAGACGGAAATTGTCGGCATTGATCTAGACGGTGATCTCGTCGTGAAAATGTAACCACGTGACTCGTTACTACAACATTATAATACATTTTACGACGTGCGTCTTGTGACTTAAGTTTGAATCCTGGAAATATGCTAAAACTTGGAGAATCAAGGTCAAACAGATATTTTTAAAGTAATGCAATTAGTAAATTTATAGAGAATCCAGACAATATTTCGATCTGCTATCCAGGATCTTTGTGTATGAATAATGGCGATTTCATTTCTTTTCAAATCAAAACTTCAAAGCTTTTGTTTACGTGCGAATATTTTTCCACGGTCTATGTATACTATAAATAAATACAACGAAAGAACATGATGTTGATTCGCATATAAAAGTCTCACATACGTCGTGTCCATAAAACATACCATTTTTCGTTATCTGAACGAGCTCTAGATAAGTTTCGTTATTCGTAAAAAAGTATTTTGAGATGGAATTACTATTGTATAACATACAGTCAACACTCGTTGTGTCGAAGTCAGATGGGTCGTCAAAATAGGCCTTCCTCGACATATCCGGAGCTCGACTCATCCGATTTTGATTATTTTCGATGAAAACAATATTCGACCATTTTTGATGGGCATCACATGTGTCCATGATTGAAATATAGTAGAAAAAGGAAAGAAATTGCTCGAAACGAGCAATTTCTATCATTTTCCTACTAAATTTCAATGACAGTATTTGTTTCGAAATTATTTTGATTTTGAAAACCCATTGTTGAGGACGGGACATGACTTTCACTTCGACTTAAGTGGAATTTCGACTTATCCGATGTCGACATAACGAGTGTCGACTGTACATCGTTTTCGAAGTTCGACATGATGTCATGGCCTTGAAAAATACAGCATATCGTTGGTGGGGAGTCAAAACTTCGTAACTACAGCTTGAATAAGCTGGAGTTACGAGGTTATGACTACCCACCGACAATATTGTCTCTCTGGGCTCTTCTAAGAATAAGAACTGTCTTATCTTGTTAGAAGAAGATTTAGAAATATAGATCTACAACGGAAATAAGCGGGTAATAAAGAAATTATTTCAAAAACATAATTTATTGTCCTAATTATCATAAGAAAAATAACATAAAACTATATCAATTTTAATTCGTAATTCTGATCTAGAGCTCTGTTCAATCATTATAAAGATATCTGCGATATTGTAGTTTGATCCCCGCCCACACCCATTAATACATAACATTGTGTTGGATATTTTGCCTTTCATGTTTGTATGGCCATTTATTTTTGCAATTAACTGTCATTTTAAATATTAACGATTAAATTAAACGTTTATGTGTGTTAAATTCGTCGTGTGTTATTTCTTTATTCAGGACTATCAAAATCAGGCCATATGTCTGGCCCAGTCAGAAGGCTCGTTATATGTCTCGATAATTGGCCTGTCGGGGCATCTCTGCTAGCTAGCTAGGGATGATCTGCCATGGCATTTGTCGAGACATATATGTAATTTTAAATTAGACAATCATTGAGAATTGTTTTTGATACGGACCCTGTACTCGCAATGCTCCACGGAAATGACAATCAAAAGTTCATAATAGACCTCCGTGCTACCAGTGATTCATCTTCGCAAGCCAAGGGTTCTACCTCCACTTTGTTCCTTACGAACAAAGTGGAGGTAGAACCCTTGGCTTGCGAAGATGCCAGTGATTGAACTCCGTACATTGTGATCGTGAAGCGGGCGCCCAGCTTCGGAAGCCATACTCTCGTCGTCTACGTTGGAAAATGTATCTACAGCTTGAACCATCTTTAGCCCTTTCTAAAAGAGCAAACGCGTGAACAGTTCCAATTTAAAAGCGACCATAGACACGGTGGATAATCACGTGATACAATATTTTCAGAAAATATTCAATAATTTTGTAAATATTGGACCGATTTGAATTACGTTTGAAGCAGAGAATGCGGACAGACGTCACGTACTAGATGGACGTGGTTGATTTTTTCAAAATTCAACTGATAAAAAAGTTATTGAAGATAAACCAAAATTTTGGTTTATCTTCAATAACTTTTTTATCAGTTGATTTTTGAAAAAATCCAACACGTCCAGCTTATTCCTGGCATTAACCCACCTTCTCTGCTTCAAACCGAATTCAAATTGGTCAGGTGTTAAAAAAGATATTGAAGATTATCGGAAATTCTGAGTCACGTGATTATACACCGTGATAGAGGACAAAATGAATGTTGGCGAAGATACCGTTATTTGGATTTCAACAAGAGGAGCTTCAGACAATATTCTGTTAAATTTTGATTGAATACGAACATGTTAACAACAATAATTCTAGTCTCAATTTAAACATTTCGATTACTCGGACTGTTCACTTTCCAACACAATAAAATACTAAAGCTATGATGGAACAAGAAAAGCAAATCAGTTTTATTCAAAAATGTTTAATATTTACAAATCTTAGTAAAAAGACAATTGTGAAAAGAATTTACAACAAAAACACTTTGGTACGTATTTATGTTTCTCTACACACAGTTACCATCGTTCGTACTTGTAAGCCGAGCCCGGATAGCTCAGTCGGTTACGTCGGAGTCTTTCAATCTAGGGGTCTCGAGTTCAAACCCCGGCTCGGCCAGTATCCATTCTGACATTTGACAAAAATCATTTGTCTCGCACCAATGGGTGTGAATCATCTATGTGAGAGAGCAGCTGGAGGCTCGGTTTGGATATTGTGGTTGTACTGGTGCGAGAAATACCAGGAACCCACGGTTAGGTGCTCCAGCCGCCGCGATATGACCCTGGTAGTTGAAAACGGCGTAAAACCCCAATGAACTCAAACTCAAACTCGTACTTGTAAACCGACCGGTTTGACCTCTGTAGTTTTGACAAGAAGCAAATCGAATTTTATGACGCCATCAACGTGTCACAAGTGACATTGCTTGTATAATGCTGACCCTACTAGTCTAACCATAAGGAAGTAGATATACCGATGTTGTAATAGTAGTCTATTCATTTCAAAACTACAGAGATGAAATCGATCGAGTTATAAGGAAGATAACATTTGTGCAAAGAGCACCAATATACATGGTAATCACGGATAATCACGTGATGTAATAATTACTGAATATCTTCAATAACTTTGTTTATACCGGACCGATTTGAATTCGGGTTGAAGCAGAGAATATGGACAGACGTCACGCATTAGATGGACGTGGTTGATTTTAGAAAAAAAAACAATTGATAAAAAAGTTATTGAAGATAAACCAAATTTATTTTTTCTTTATCTTCAATAACTTTTTTATCAGTTGATTTTTTAAAAATCTACTACGTCGTCCATGTTATTCCTGACATTTTCCACTTTATCTGCTTCAAACCGAATTCAAATTGGTCAAGTATTGACATCGTTATTGAAGATTATCGGAAATTCTAAGTCAGGTGATTATACACTATGATATAGTTATGTACACATTGCTGTTTTTCTTAAAACTGTTAACACATCCCATAACTACAGCTGAAACAATTTGCAGTTACTAGATTTTTTTAAGAAAATGTACGATATTCTAGTGTTAAACAATACCTTAATGGAGCTGTATTTACCTACGTTCAAATATAGTAAGCCATCTGATTGGACGAGGTATATAACTATATATAATAAACGGACGTCTTTTTTATTCTAATGATAGAACTTAGATAAAAACTGGTCGTTAAATACACCATCCCACTCTTTTTTTTTTATCAATGTCCAATTTTATTAAAACACAATGTACAAATCAACATTAAAACGTGAAAAATCAACAACATATTTGTGCACGGGAATTTCACTATAGTAGTAAAGTGGTCCCGTTTGTCAATCAACAAGTTCTGCAGGATTTCTGACAGTTCCGGAGCATATAACCGCTGTTAACGTTACAATGGTTGCCTCCAGCCCATACCGGACATAACTGGTGTTTGTCGAAGCAATCTGGCAAAAAAGGAATATGTACTCATATTGAGAAAAGAACAGAATTCGAGTAAAGGTCATAATGATTTTTGGTAAATACATTTGAGTATGGAAAGTGGTCTTTAAGGTAGTCAACCCTTAGTGAAATTCGTGCGACGTCGGAATCATTCGGGCGACGTCGAAAACATTCGGCGGTGGAACTGAATTAATCGGGCGACGTCGTAAACATTCGGCGAATGTTTTCGACGTCTCCCGAATAATTCCGACGTCGTGCAAATCTCATTAGGGTGGGCTACCTTAATTTGACACAGGATATCGATATGCACCTAACTTTTTCCAACGTTCAATGCCATGAATATTTTTCATCTTTTAGTACCAAGTCAAGTTCGTATGTTACATGATTGTATACTGAGATGAGAAAGTCCAGTCAGTATAAAATTTTTGGTCGATCATTTTGACTAAAACGTTTTACAATTCTAACGTTTTTACACATAGCAATCTCCAACCAATTTAAAATGTCCGCTGATTGGCTAAATTAAACTCTTGTGTCGAAAAAACACCTTCCTAATAACCAAATATCAAAGTTTCTATAATTTTCAAACATTAGAAGTGTTTTTATTTTGTCTTGTAAATTGGATATTTTGGTATTTTCCGATCTTTACCGAAGAAAAAACGCTAAACTTCCGACTTGAAGTTATGACGTTATACGGAATTCGTCCTTAGTGATTTCACCGTATATTGGAGGAAAATCATTAAATTAACATGTTTTATAAAAGATCCGCAAAACTCAGTTATTTTAAAAGTTTTGTTTGCTTTTCTTTACGTCGTTACTTGGATGATTTACGAGAAAATAAAGATCGGTAATTCCAGTAAAATTGCCACGAAATGACGTCATACAATGGCTTGACTCCGCCCCCAATCTAGAGCATGAGGTTTCTGACAAAGATAAAGTGTGCGACTTTTCTGTCATAAAGCGAAGTCACAGTTTTTATCCATTTCTCGATCGTCAGAGTAATACAGACAAACTCAAACCGTTCTTTGGCATATTCCTTCACTCACTAACGACATATTCTTTGACAGTTTTAACATTTTTTCTAATATTTACTAAGGACGAATTCCGTGCTTTGAGTATCGATTGGGAAAGTGGCTTTATGACAGAAAAGTCGGACATTTAACTTTTTCAGAAATCTCAGGCATTCCGGGAAATGACCCATGACTTCCCCTTTTTCCCGCCATGACGTCATTCAGTGGCCGGTATGACGTCATACCTTCAAGTCGGAAGTTTAGCGTTTTTTCTTCGGTAAAGATCGGAAAAGACCAAAATATCCAATTCAAAAGAAGAAATAAAAACACTTCTAATGTTTGAAAATTATAGAAACTTTGATATTTGGTTATTAGGAAGGTGTTTTTTTCATTTGGGTAAATATTTATATTCATATTAGTAAAGTTGTACATTTAAAGGTAGAGAACGGAAACGGCTTTTGAATAAAGTTCAATTGACGTATAGCCTAAATTAACCTAAAATGATAGGACACCTTTGGTCAAGGGTGACAACTGTATAAAAATTCAAGGCCCTATGTCAAACGAAGTTGGAAAGCAATTTTAGCACCATCTTCGCTAGCCAAGGTTGAACCCACCTACGTTTGTATTCACCCTTGGCGGATTTAGTCCGATTTTCTTGAAATCGCGAAGCGCCGCCTAGCGGTTGTTCTGCTGGTTGTTTACGTCCATTATTGATGACGTCATTAACGCGCGTTGTCTTTCGCGTCGTACGTCGTGCAGATTATGTAAAAGTTAGCTGTTTTTTCGGTCGAATTGTCGAAAGTATAATAATTCGTCGATTAAAGTTAGAGAATTCCTGTCTATTGCAGTGAAATTCGTAGGAAAAATCGCCCATCTTCGCGTTTTTGAGTTGCAAATGCAATGCTTTTTCCCGCCCGTTGTCATGATTTGGTTACTCATAACAAATGTATCAGTCGACAATCTGATTGGTTCCAGCGAGACCTCGCTGGAACCAATGAAAACGCTTTCCAGGAGACCAAGAAAATCGGACTAAATCCGCCAAGGGTGAATACAGAAACGACGTTACGTCGTAGATGTCACCCTTGGCTTGCGAAGATGTTTTAGCACTGACACATGTACATTATACACAAAGATTTAAAAAGATAGATCAAACTTACCTTTAGGTGATTTCACACATACATTGCAGGACTTTTTACAAATCCTAAGCGCCGATGTCGGATTATCTTCACAGAAGCCATGTTCAGCCCAGGACGGACAGTACTGCTCCTCTAAATCAATACATGGTGTATTGTCTGAAATTAAAATAAAAAGCTTTGTCACGTCTTCCCTTTAAGGAAGATAACCCGTAATGTGGCCATTCTGCGATTCATAAATCATCGGAATTTTGAATTTGTTGTTGTTACGTATCCGAACTCATTCGGGCGCGGTCGTAAACATTCGGCGTTGGAAAGTTCCACCGCCGAATGTTTTTGACGTCGCCGAATAATTACGACTTCGAGCGAATCTCATTATGGGTGGACTACCTTATAACAGTAGCAAAAGCACCACATTCACTGTATCAATGGTTAAATCTAATCATAGTTGTATGAAACGGAATAGGAAATCGTTTGTCCCGTTTCGACTACCACTTCTCGATACCCGAAATATCTGTACTGGTTTTTAGACTCGACAAACAATGTCAGATTACTAATCACACGGATGTTGTTATTTTGGATGAATTACCATATCCAAGATAAACAAACCCCTACCATCACCATTGTTGTTTTTATCATTTTCGTCTTTCCCATCATCCCCTCCGCCATTGTTGTTATCGTTCCCGCCATTATTTCTGTCGTCAACTTCCGGTTTCTTGGTCGTCGTCACGAGTTGACCTTCTGAATGTCTCTTGCAGGACAAGGCACAGTGTTTCAACATCCAGTCATTTATCTCACAGTGGCCGTACTGCGCCCAATTGTTACATTCCTTCTCGTTCTTGTGGTTGTTCTTTACCTCTCCTGAAAATTACAAATTTGTGTCTACTATGTAAGTCTATTCGTTTTGTGGCCCTTTTGTGATTAAAACAACCTCAGATTTGTTCGGATAATACCCCTCTATTTTCTTTCGATTCAAGATAAGAATACATTTCCTGTGTTTTTTGGAGCACCTCACATTTCATGTATGTCTACAATTTGGCCGTTTGTGAAAGTGGCCAACACCCATCTTTCATACCCTAGCTTATTTGCATTGTTGCGACTCAATGATTTTCACTGATTTTGTGCAAAAGTATGCATCGTTTAATCTGATTATTTATCGGTGAACCTATGAGATACGGGTAAGCTAATGCAAAGGTTAAAATGGTGGCATTGTTGATACCTGAAAGGAACTACATGGATATTGACTTAGTATTCCTTATGACAAAAAAACTGGTTTAGCAGTAGATTTGTATGATTATAACTGTTTCTAAATTACTTAACAGGTATCTTATCTGAAAAGAATACGCTTTTGAAGTGCCATCTACCTGAATTTGTAGTAGTGGGTGGGGTAGTGTGTCTGTCTGTACTACCTCTGTCGTTATCCGGAGTACATTTCGTGCACGCTTGTCGACAACTCTCGTGCATCCATATTTTTCTCAGTTTTTCATTTTCGACCAATTATGTATTGTCTCTGGTATTCTGATTACAGGACTCGGATAATATTCTGAATTCAACGGTTTTGAAGTTTGGTGATCGAAAACGTATTCGATCACCAAACATTGAAACCGTTGAATTCAGAATTGTATCGTTTTGCAAATTGTTACATTGCAAAGCCTTCTTCACTAAGTATGCTAACCTGAATCTGTAGTAGTGGGTGGGGTAGTAGGTCTGTCTGTTCTACTGTTGTCTTTATCCGGTGTACATTTCGTGCAGGCTTGCCGACAATTCTCGTGCATCCAGTCTCGGTTCTTCATACACTCCTGATCACGTGCCCACATTATACAGCTGTTGTCGTCCCAGTTATTCTTACATTCGCCGACTAAAATGAGGAAAAAGGAAGGAGAACTATTTAGAATATTAGATACGGTGTAAAAACTCATTTAAGGAATTGCTAAATAATTGATAAATACATGCATTGCATCCTAACAGAAACAAGTTGAACAACTTTATTGGTCTTTATAATCTTTTCATTTTCATACAAAATTAATGTGAAATCAACAGAAATAAAAAAGCAGCAATAAACAGATAAGTTTCGAACATAAAGACTCTTTGAATTATCATTTAAGGGGGAATGCTCCAGTTTTTCGGAACACTCGGTCATTACTGTAGTAAATTAAATGTTTCGTACCAATATGTTTCGCTACCATAATTTTCAATAATAGGAACACATCATTATAATTTACCATTTTGGACCGTGAAAGTGTATTTATTATGCGAAACTGATTTCCTCAAGATGGAAATCGATTATTTAGAGCAAGACAGTCGTAAGTGTGTATGCAGTTACCACTTTTTTGCATCATTTTATTCATATGTAGCTGATAAAAATTGCTGTAATTCACTATTAAGTGTGCTGACCTATACATTTTCTTTTTGAATTATTACCAGGGCATGTTGCTTAATACAATGAGGGAGTTTTATCAAATTCTATCATGTAGAACTTGAAATATTTCCAAAAATATGCAAATTTTAGCATAAAACACTCCAGCTTCGTTGTTCTAACCGACCACGTGAGCATGCTATTTTATACATTTACGCGTTTATAATAGCACATATTTTGGGTTTTCTGTTCTTATTAAATGTAAGGCGTTACTTTAAATCCGTTTTCGGGACTAAACGATGAATACACAGCGTTTTATTAGCATTTTAGTGACCTTGGACGGGTCCAAGAAATTGTGCATTTTTTCGCTGTAGGGGTATGTGATACGAATGCCTATAAAATTCAAACAAGGTCGCTAACCATCCATTTTTATTTTATTTTTCAATTGGTAATAACATGTTATTTCAACATACAAAATATAAATAAATTCTATTTTTGGGAAAGAATTTAGGAAACTGGAGCATTCCCCCTTAAGCGTAAACTTATTATGTATTCTTCTTCTCTCAAATACTACTACTAGAAGACACTGTTGAATCCTTTGAAATTCAAAAGGTAAACCAATATATAATACCTATTTCATCACATTTCCTGCAGGATTTCCGACAGTTTGGAATCATCCAACTAGGATTCTTCGTACATTCGCCATCGTTCGCCCATTTCTGACACTCTACTGTATTGTAATCATCCTCACATTTTCCTGTAAAGTAAAATCAAACTATTAAATTCCATAACCATCACTTTCTTATATTTCTGCGAATTTTCTTTCCTTTTATATAGTTAGTTTTTGCAACCAATACTTTATCAGTCCTATCTTCCTCTACATTTTCTTTCCATTTTATATTATTCCATTCCACTACCAATATCGTAGTATAATTATCTTTCTGTATATTTTCTTTCTCTTTTTATACAATATCTTCTTTTTATTTCAACAACAGTTACTATTTTGGAACCGTCTAAATGTGTGCCTTTTGAAGAAATAGTGGTCAATGCAATAAAAAATGGACAAGAGAAAATACGATTTCAAAACAAATGACAACAATAGGACCATGATGACTTTTACGTAAACGTGTACAATATCGTACAGAGAAAATTGGGTAATGCTTGTTCAATGGTTGGCGTTAAAACCAGGCTTGTTAATGAAAGGTTTTATTGTCGAAAGAAAAGACTTATAAAGAAAGTATTTCACAATCGATCAAGGTTCGATAAGCCTGATTCAGGATCGGGTTTTGGTTTAGACTGTGTTAGTTTTCTGTTCAAATTGACTAGATGGCAGTTTTGGTTTTAAGGTTACCTTACCCCTCTTCTCCTTAGATTAGGAACCATTTTCCCAAAAAGCCATGATATTATTAAGACTCTGAATAGCTTAAGTGTGTACAAACATTGAGACAAAAAAGAAAATGCTTATACCCAGCCTTTTCTTCTTTTGCTCCAACATTTGTTTGTGTTTTACATGTTGTACATATTTTCTCGATCAATATCCATTTTGTAGTTTGCAACTATTACAGCTTTCAAAAAGGGATCGATTTTATCAAGGGTATAGTGACGTTATTTCGGACATACAATAGCATTTCCTTGGGTGTTGTTATAAAATAACGTAACTAAGGCTTGATTCAAGCCGTAGTTTCGAGATTTTATAACATCACCGGTGTCTTATCAAAACATAACAGTAAACGAAGTTTATTTTTAGCACAATATTTATTGTTATTAGTTTTGACCATTTATGTCGTTCAGAAAGTGTTAGGAGAAACATACCTGAATCAGGATCGGGTTTGGGTTTCTGTGTTGGTTTCGTCTTCCCACTGTCTCCACACATGCGACATGACTTGCGGCAGTTTGCAGGCATCCACGAAGGATTGATAAAACATTCTCCTTCATTCGCCCATTTATCACACTGGGCCTTGTCCGCGTGGACGTTGTTACAAGCAACTGAATTTAAAAAATGAATAGCATAGTCACAGTGTACACCGCCTTATCATAAACCTCCCTTTTTGTGACGAAGCCTAAACTAGCGTAAGTCCGACAATATGTGCAAGGTCATAAGACTAAGAACTGTCTACCATAGTTTCTGAACAAGAGGCCCAAGAGGGCCCGAATCGCTCCACTGGCTAAAGTAAAAAATACTTTCTCATGATTTCTTGTAAGCCTTACACTGCCAAATCTTGAAAAGGGTCACCCATGGAACATTTCTGCCAAGTTTAGTCTGAATTGGCACATTGATTTATGTTTAAAGAACTTTTTCATGGTTTGTCCAATTTTGATAAGCCCTGCCCTGCCACACCCACATTTATAGACCGATCAAAATTTCACTTACAAAGTATTGTTGATTAACAAAGTATGGTTGAAAGTAACAAAGTATGGTTGATTTTTAAAGATTTTTTCATGATTTCTCCCATTCTGATAAGCCCCGCCCTGCAATACCCACATTTATGGACCAATCAAAATTTTATAGACAAGTAAAGTATAGGGTCACTTTAGGTGCATTTCTACCAAGTTAATTGAAATTGGCCCAATCGTTGAATTTTAAAGAATTATTTTGTGATTTTTCTAAGTCAGATAAGCCCCGCCCTGCCACGCCCAAATTAATAGACCAATCAAATTTTCACGAACAAGTTAAGTAAAGAGTCACCCAAGGTACATTTCTGCCAAGTTTGGTCAAAATTGGCCCAATGGTTGATTTTTAAAGAATTGTTTTGTGATTTCTCTAAGTCTGATAAGCCCCGCCCTGCCACGCCCACATTTATGGAACAATCAAAATTCTTTGAACAATTTAAGTATAGGGTCACCCAAGAAACATCAGAAGAATACGGGTCACTCTTGACCCGTACTCTTCTAACATCCCTGTCAAGTTTGGTTAAAATTGACCCACTGGTTTGAGAGGAGAAGATTTTCAAAGAATTAGTTTATGATTTCTCAAAAATTGATAAGCCCCGCCCTGCCACTCCCACATTTATAGACCAATCAAGATTTCGCAGAGAGGAGCAGATTTTTAAAGAAAAAGTTAACAGACGGACGCACGCACGGACGCACGCACGACGGACACAACGCCATGACAATAGATCACTGGCCTTTGGCCAGTGGAGCTAAAAATCAAAATACATCTAGAAATGTAGAAGTTGTGTTAACATGATGTTAACTAGGCCTACATAATACGGACGTCGGGACGGACAGACGGAGAGGGCGATACCAATACTTGCATTACGTCCACTTTCGCTGGCTTATTCAAAGTAAAGGACCCTTTCAAAGACTATTTTCAGCATCTAAGACTATACCAAGCTATCAATTTAATCCCTCCCCGATCCCTCAGTTACATGTATAAACAAACCACCGCTTATTGTTTACAATAAAAAGCAGTCACATGCCCCTTGTAAACACTATACAGTCGACACTCGTTATGTCGACATCGGATAAGTCGGAATTCCGCTTAAGTCGAAGTTCAAATCTGGTCCCGTCCTCGTCTATTGACATATTTTTTTTCAAAACAAAATAATTTCGAACTGAATACACGGGTGGTAAACAGAGAAACTAGCTCCAAAAAGAGGTAGTTGCATAGAGCGAAAATTTGTAGGTCACGAACACATTTTTCTAAAACTATTTCTTTTAAAGCGAGTTTTTGAGAAATCCTGCGATGCTGTAATATGAAGAAATGGTCGAAGTCTGTTGTGCACGGGATTATACGATATTAGTAGCAGGGTTTTAATACAATCGTTGAAAAACATTTCAAAATCGAAAATAAAAAAAAGGTTTTACTTTCGATTTTGAAATGTTTTTCAACGATTGTATTCAAACTCTGCTTAATAACGCCGAATATTCTCGTGCACAACAAACTTCGACCATTTCTTCATATTACAGCATCGCCGGATTTTTTTTAAAAAAAAATCGTTGTAAAAGAAATAATTGTAGAAAAATGTGTTCGTGACCTACCTTTGTTTACAGATTTTCGCTCTATGCAACTACCTCGGTAGAGGCCGGATGTCACGAGGAAACAAAATACCGTTGACTCTTTTTGGAGCTAGTTTCTCTGTTTACCACCCGTGGAATATAGTCATTGAAATATAGTAGGAAAAGGATAGAAATTGCTCGACAGAGCAATTTCTTTCCTTTTCCTACTATAATTCAATAATATTCGTAGATCTACTTGATATGTTTCAAAAACGGTCAAATATCAAATATCTCGAAGCCGAACAAAATCGGATGAGTCGAACTCAGGATATGTCGACGTATTTTGACGGCCCCTCCGACTTCGACACAACGAGTGTCGACGATATAACACTTTCAGATGTGGGTGGGGTGGTACCGTCAGCCTTGGGATCAAACCCTAAACCACCAGATTGCTGAGATAACGGGACAAATAGAAAGATATACATGTACCAATAGAATAAATGTAACTTATTCCATTTGACAAGGGCAATATCAACTGAAAAGAAAAATAATTTAAGCTTTCCACCTACCGTCTGGATCATCTGCATTACTTCCACACTCTTTGCACGTTTTCTTACAATGTTTTGTCATCCATTTTTTGTTGACGACACATTCGCCTCGATCCTTCCATACCTCACAACGCTGAGAATCAAACACGTCCTTACACGAATCATCTACAAATATGAGAAATATCGAAGTTACAAGGTGGATAATCGGAACTCATTGGGGAAAAATCAACTACAGTGGGTACTCGTTGTGTCGAAGTGAGAGGGGCCTT
Source organism: Fragum sueziense (assembly GCA_963680895.1). Lineage (NCBI taxonomy): Eukaryota > Metazoa > Mollusca > Bivalvia > Cardiida > Cardiidae > Fragum > Fragum sueziense. Next base: position 26,138,554 of record OY804607.1, read on the forward strand.
CAAAATACATCTTCATATGCGAAGTCCGACCCGCCCGATTGTGTTCAGATTCGATTTATATGACATTTTGCCGTTTTTGTTACTCATCAAACACGTTCATGGTCGAAATATAGTAGGGAAAAGAAAGAAATTGCTCCTAGCAAAAATATGACACAGTATCATAACTCTGAGTACCTTCAACTAGTATAGCCTTCATCAAAATGCGAATATAGTACATGTATTAACATTAATACCATAATACATGTGTATTAACACAGATCTAAATTTGTCTTTTTTTCATTCAGAGACATCTCATATAGCCTATCGATTTTGTATCCAGATACTAGCGGCGTGTTTCATGTGACATTAGATATGAAAATATTATTCGTTTTCTCTTAAATCTTAGATAAATACGTTACAGAAATCTATCAGATTTATCAATTCAGTTTCTTTGAGTGTTTCAAACATTTTGTGAAATGAATAATACCTAAATGAATATCATTAATTCATTTAAATTAATGAAAAGAAACATAAAATCAAAAGAAAAGAAACAAATGTTAAGCACATGTATAAGACAAAACACATGGAAACAAAGCATAAAAACAAAAGAAATCAAGCAAGTACTGGAACTAATTTTTAAGCTTTTATACGGGTTGCAATCTAACATTGGGTATAAGCTGAGCTACAACAAGCACTGAAAACGTACATTACTGAACACACATGTAAGGAACTTAATCGAACATAACAAGGGCGACTACTCTATGAATATCACCTATAGACCAGTCACGTGGACAAATATTGGCAAAACGACATAACCATTGCCACGACCACAATGCCATGTGTGGATCTGAAAGAAAATAATGGTAAAAGTGGTATACGTCGACATCGTAGATGCTTAATCATTGTGTGGAAATGGATTTGGATTTATGTCTCGAACATGCGTAATATCATATCCAAGACGTTAGATTCTGATGAATTTGTGGAGACCAGTAGCTATACTTGAAACATGGAAAAATGCAACAATCTTCCTCAAAATTTATTTAAAAAGCATTGTGCACGACAATTGTGTGATTTCATGAGAAGTTCCGGCGTAGAATCACAATAGCACATTACAAGGATGTTTAAAAGTATGTCTTAGTATCGTTTATCTAACTTAAATCAATATATTTGCAACTGCGAATGGCAAATTACGTAATTTGATAACTTGTTTATCTTATTTTCTCATTTCACAATACCCACCTTTCTTCTCTTCGTCTTTACCACACAGTTTACATGACCGACGACACATATCCAACATAAACTTGGGATTTCTGTCACACTCGCCTTGATTGGCCCATACATAACACTGCCAGGGGTCGCTCGCGTCGAAACAAGACGCTGAAAAAACGTAGACAAATAAGAAAGATGGATATTTCAAATATAGATCGGGAAAATGTTACATAGTATTATGTCTGTGTGATATCTTTTTTTAACTTGAGCTAAATATCTAATTAATTTATAGCTCATTTACAAACTGGGCTTCGATGGCTGAAGGTCTCATAGACAGATATGACTCAGAATGTTGCAAACGTGACCTTGTAGCATTTGAAAGTACCGAAAATTACTTGCGCGTGTAGTATCCATTCTCATTTTTTGGGCCGAAAACGTGTCACAAGCATTCTAACCATTGGAAAGGGACATTGTTAGTGTAAAATATACTTGTTCTGCATGCCATATTTTTGCTTAACCATATATCTGATAAATACATATCAAACAACGGCGATCTAAACTTCCGTTTGATCTTAACCAGCGATTATATAACACGACCCCCCCCCCCCCCGTAAAAATCAATGTCGCAACCCAATTTTCCGAATTTCAAAAGGTTGGTAAATCTCTGTCAAGAAAGCGATTTACGCAGAATATGTTTCATTCGACACGTGGTGTATAAGAATATGATAAAATTACCTGGAATCATAAAATAAATTTGCTGTTTTGAAAAAAATGTCTTTTCTTGCTCTGTCACAGCTCAGGCGAATTCTACGTGACTATGTTTTTTGTATGCGCACTAATTAACAACAGAAGCAAATTCATACCACTTACAGCTTTTTTGAATCAATTATCCATATAGCTATTGCCTCAGAACATGTGTATCCAAATAATGGAAGTATTTACTGCATGGTCGCCATTTGAAATAGCTCCACCAAGTGTCAGACTTTTTTGCTTGAATATGTACGTGACAGCGGTCGATCATTTATGGTAAAGACCATATCTAAATCTTTTTAAGTATATCAAAGCCTTTAGTATAAACACACTATTGACACACAGTACAGATCAATTTGGGTATAGGCACAGTTTTATCACTGTCACTCTCATAGATGTGATAAAGGACCATAGCAGCCTTGTGTCATATCTATTCCGAATCATAACATCATAATCATTTTCTAGAGTCTTTATATAAACTTACCATCAGCATTTGACCGTTCCTCTGGTGTTTTCGTACATGAGTCGGTACCGTCCGGGCATATGCAGTTACAATTTTGGTCAACAAATCCGCGATCGTTACATACAATATCTTTAGGACAGTGGGCTGAAATAAAATTTATTTCGGTGTGTGACCAAAATTAAAAGCCTAATTATATTACTTTCAAAAGACAACATTCCTTAACTCTTTACACGATTAATTGGTTTGATTGTCCATTTACAGGACTGTAAAGAAGTGTAGATAAAGAAAAATATTGTATCTTCATTTATGTATACGTAAAACGCTAGTATAATTATGTAAATCTGTCATAAACGCATTATGAAATCAAATTAAAAATACTAATGAAGTTAGCTCCCTCAATTGATACCGCTTACAGTACGACGTCATCGTGTCACGATTACGTCATTTATAGTGTGACCTATTTAATTTTGAATTCCGTTTAGAAAATGTCGCTACACTTATTTCTTGCTTCGCTTATTTGCGGACAAAAAAGTGGATAGATGAATTATTTATTCTGTTTGCTAAATATTTAGGTATTTTGAATGGTATGAATCAAACCAAATCCAGTATGCAATAGTTTGTGGCCCTTCACATAGGAATCGAAATAAACCGAGTTCTACCGTGGTCTATCGTTAGTTATCCATGGTTGTCAGTCAAGATTCTCCGTGAATAATCCACATGGGATGCCGAACTCAATACTCTGGTTGAATAAGGATATGCCGCGGTAGAAATCTAACTATTTCGTAATTTACCTGCACAATTGTACATTAGATTGACTATTTTGACGTCACTAAAGGCCAGTTGTTTTCTATATACTCGTCCTATTGTTTTCTCCTTATCTGGCTGCTTGGCACGAATAGTCTGAGCTTTACTGTTGTAGGAAAATGCCTAGAAAATCCAAATATTGATTTTTAACGAATATGACCGCACATTGAAGAACACAAAATACATAATTATATTTCATTTCTGTGTAAGGTTACAAAGTTGCATTTCATTTGCATCATGACACTACAAACATGAGTCTATGAACATGATAAAATCATATATATGGCTAGTAATCTATATACAAGTTTCCTACCTTAACGGTGATTTGTTCTGTGGAAGGATTCAATGGAAACTGCACATAAACCTAACCCGCTATAAAGTACTAATGACCAAGTATTAATATTTGTCAGAAATGCATAACAATTATAAGATACCCTTGATACCATTACGTAGCTCCCATTGATTTGAGATCTGTCTAAAATTTTATCGTTTAGCCGTTTTACACATTTTAAGTTTTAAAAAAAAAATACTGCTCACTGTTATTCCATAATGCATGACTGAAGAATATTCGTAATCCACTTTCATCTGATTGACCTCTGCTACTGAGTATTTATTGAACCATACACGCATGTCAGGCTGCACGTTCTGGTACAGGATCTCGATATATTTGTCTCTATTAGGGAGCTGATGCTCGTGCACGAGACCCACCGCGTGACCAATCTCGTGCAGATATAAACCTTTCTGGAACAAAAAAGAAAGGTAACTGAAACAAGATCCTCATTGTCAACACTTTCTTTTAAAAACAAGTCCTGGCAGTGGAGGTGGAGAAGGGTTATGCCATTTGAGTCTGCCAAAGAATCAGGCCAGCCTGTGCCCTAAAGCAGTTTGATCAGGATCCGTGCTATTCTCTATTGGCTATTGGTAGTAGAGAAGCTACGCTAGAATAACATTGATACTACCAGATTACGTGTGCACACAGGCTGGACAGATCCATGCTCGTCTAAAATGTTACAATGGTATTTTAGCAATGCCAGCCTCATTTCATGTTACTGTAGAACGATTGTCCATTTATTTGTATACATGTTCAAGAACCAGATCAACAGAAAAGCAAGATCAATGTATTCTTAGAAATATCAGTAAAATATTCAGTCAGCTGCTGTATCATACACGGAACGGGAAGTAACTTTTGAACGAAATATACACTAATTTACTACTGTAAACTCCCTTTGGTCTAACAAGCAACACCAAACGAGTGATGAAAGATCACCTCTCTCTGTTAATATTGGGAGATTTTTTATTTTGGCTTTCCTTGCATAATACTTGCTAGAAAAAAGGTGAAATATTCACTGTAAGATCAGTGAATCTATGACAAACGATCGATGTATAGAAGTCTTAGCAAATCGCACTTTCTTAATTTCACTTCTTTTACCATGTGCCACTTTCTGTAAACGTCCGTGTCAAGCAATTTATCATTTTCAAGCTAAGACGGATTAAGATGTACTGACTCTTATAAGCTTATCTGTATCAAAAGAGAATCTCCTTTTGTCAAATACTGATGTCGATTTTGAAAACGTTTCCTACAAATAGGACGAGTGGAACATGCCTGTAATGCGATCGAGGTTTGTAGTGCCGATCCTTCTTTATACCCTAGCTTGATTATATATATGTAGCTAACGTCTTCCTTAAGTTGCATACTTTCTAGGCAGATGTATTTATATTCATTCAGGAAAACAGAACGTCGTTTTTCTTCACAAACCTCGTAACTATAGTTTGTAGGTACATTATTAGATTTTGACAGAAAAGCAGCAATAACTAGCTAACGTCGTAAATAAACCATACTTACAAATCTACAACCATTACTGTCGAGATTTAAAGCTTGTGTTCCTCCGACCATACCTAACTGGGAATTACACCTGGAAAGATCAATGCAAGAGATACCAAATGTACTCAATTATAACAGTCAATGAAGGAGAATAATACTGGTGCTTCAGGCTTTGGCCGCTCGGATTATCAATTTTCCAAATTGTGCAAAGTTTGAACATTCATGTCGACTCTCGTTTAACGAAGTCAAGTTTATTATTCCCCGACTTTATACATTTGACATTTTATAAGGGTAACCCAAACAGACTGCTTAATAAACTCGTGTACAAATTCCAAAAAAAATTGCTTGTTTTGTCATCCAGAATAAAAATGGTTTTGGAATTCACTGAGAGAACAGATGAATTACTGATAACTAGAAAATTCTCATTTCCCTTCTATATTTTCCATACTATATGATATTTATCAACATCTATTTCGTGATCTACACACTCCTTTCATATATGAGCAGTCTAAATTTACACCGTTTGAGAAAAGGTCAATAGGGATAGTTCAAAATAAGATATTTGGCAATTTTTTTTTTCAGAATTCTTCTATCATACAAGCTCCGTGCAAAATGGTGTTTAAACTAATAAATCGTATTATTTTACACTTACCCCCTCCCGTTTTGAAACCGAACTTTATTCCAATCTGATGACGTAGCATCGACGAACTTTAAACAGGTGTACCTCTCCCATTCTGTCATGGAACTTCGGATTTTATATTGCTCTTCATCATCTAAGTAGTCAAAGAATTGCAATAAGTTATCTGGCCGGCTTTCAATTTTATATCTTAAAAGAGGTATAAACAAAATGAAACGCGCGTAAATTTATTATCGATATGAAACTTTTCCGCGAAGTTATTGAATATCCCTCGCATATCTACATTATCTACCATTCCGATCTTGAAGACAGGTAAGCCTGATATGTAACGTTAGAGGATGAAAACTACAAACTCGCTTTGTGTTCAAAAACTAAATATTGTACATAAGTCTAATTTTTAAGTAAACAAATCAAATAGCGACAACTGGTTAGTTGGAAACATAAATAATGCTAGAAACGAGGTGTCCGTGGTAGCTTGTTTATAAAGTCTTGAAAAAATATTAGATTAAAAGGTCCTGTCCATTTAGAGTATACGGACAGTGCTTACATAAATGTTTGAGACTTAGAACAATGCATGTCATTGCTCCACCAGCAAGTTTAAAAAGAAGCCTAAACAATGTGTTCAAACCCTATCTCAGTGGAACCATTTTCGTTACACGTAAACTGAGCCAGAATCTGAAAAGAAGATCCTTTAAGGTTTTTGATCCCAACCAATCTGGTTCCAGATCAGCCTGCGTGTACACGCAGTCTTATCAGCAACAATGTTGTTCTTCAATAGTTTCATCATGGTCTGTAGCAACCATTTGAGGGTAACATTGATCCAGGTCACACCGAACCTAGGCACAGCCTGATCTTGAAACAAAGCTGTCTCAAATGCTATAAGGGACGTTTTTTCAGATCCCGGTTCAATTAATATGTTGCTCGATCGAAAAGTAAAGGTCGGTCTGGTCATCTTACATGCACGCAAATGTATACTTACTACTTATGAATAGAAAAGTTACGTACTAAAATGGCCAGTAACGAAGAAGAAGGGGACTGTTGCGTTTGGCCATCTTAAAATTGTATCTCGAATAGCCTTCCTTTTGGAACGTCGTTTTGATTTCGACCGACGCTTACGTTTACCATTTAGACTTTCATATGAGCTAAAATCAAAATAAAAGTTGACTCAGATATTTGTCAATGTAAATATTACACAAAGTAAAAATTTCTAAAATAATTTTGCTAACCTGCTTCACAAATGCTTTGATAATTATTTTAGACTGTTCGTTGCAGATTGATTTTAATGATTCTTTGAAGAATTTGTTTGGTTGATTCGAGAATTGCAGAAGTTGACATTGTGACATTCAGCCACTCTGCAGGTTTAGCATCAATATGGATAAATTATTCCCTAGATTAAAATAACACATTCCCAGTCAGAAAACGCATGTACATATAGTGCTTCTTAATGTTAAAACATATACACAGTCATGTACCAACTACATCCATCAGATAACGTTTTTTTTAATCTTCAAATATTACATACATCTATTTTCCATTTTGGGGACAATTATAAGAATGGCAATTACACAAAATCACTCACAAGTCGGGATCGTACAAGCCAAAATATTGGTCCTGTGTCAGCATCATATCTAACTCGGCCAGAATCTTCCCATCCGGACCCACCATTGTGTTGGCTATCACTGTAATAACAAATATATAATTTTGATTTCCTGAATCGCATAATGCATTTTTGTAAGTGTAACTTAATAATATCGGACACTTGCCTTAATGTATGGCATAGAGCTTCGTACGCAAAATGTTCACTTTTGAGATATTTGCGTACCCAATATCAGGCTTCAGGGCAAAACTGTAAAGGAACACATGTATACACGTTTTAAAGACAAACGGAACACGAACTGAAACCAGTAAAACAATGTGCACTCAAGCTGTCTAATTGATGGCATAAAGGCCAATATATGCTATATTTAGGATGTAACAAGAGATGGTACACAAACTACTTAGTGGTACTAATGTAAAAATGTAATCAAGAAAAACCTAAATGTACAAATTTTGATCTACGTGTAGATGGAAACGTTAATGCAGAGCTCTTAAAGATTAGAACGTAGTGCAACAACAAGTAGGGACAGTCGTTTTCTGCAAAGCGTGTAATGGCATACCAAAAGTTCTGAACTGATAAAATGGTGTGAATCGTATAATTTCATAAAAAGAACTGGATGAATTTACCTCCATATCCCCCGGATGCCTGTAGAATAATCTGGTCTATGGTTAACTCAGTGTATGGCTCTGACCCATTCAAGTTTAACGGATCTATATTATGAGTAACAAGTTCTTCCAGCAAAACTTGGCCTTTTACAATCTTCAAAACTGCTGTCGTCTACAAAAGGGAAATCAAGAAATATCACTGGAATGCTAAAATTTCAGAATTAGTATCGTTGACGACTCTTGCTCTCTTTAAAATTAATTTCATCACCAAGACGTCTGAAATACAGAGTGAAAAAAGACTTTGCTACGCAGATATAATTCACTTCAACACTCAATGACGCAGAAATATCAAAACAAACAACCATCAATGCCTCAGATAATCAATTGAATTTGTATCAGGGCCTTATTCACCAAAATTTCTAAATGATTAATCTAAAGTAAAATCACATTACCAGCCATTTGATTGGAGGAGACGTATGTCTCGGCCAATCGGATTGATTGTTCTGTGCTTTTAAATGTAATCTGCGATTTAGACTGGTTGGTAAATACAACTCCATGTCAACTTAGCCACTCCTTGTCGGTATGAAGAAATGGAAAATGAAAATGCAGTATTAGCATCAGCAGAATTCGAATCCGTTTTAATCATTCTTAATGCTACTGTAGCATTCGTTAAATGATTATGATGAGTGTGTGAAGGGAAACAAGCACAAGACATAACGAGCCAGGTGTTTGATTCTCTCTGCCAAGTGAGGGTTACGCCTAATTTCTCTCGAAACAAAGAAATATGACATGATTTCCATCTACTGCATAATCAAAATTTAGATTACCATTTTCTCGAGTTTATTTTCATGATGCTTTGTGCAATTGAAATTGGTCCAGATTTTATTGAGAAACGGATTCGGTCTTTCAGTTGAAAATGGTCTACCTCTTATTTTGAGAAACGGGTTCGGTATGTGTATCAAAGTCAATAATGGCATGTCTTTTGAACTTAATTATTGTAATTTTGCAGCATGTGCGAATGGACCGGAGTGCATAAACAAGTCAGTAGTTCCTTGCATGAATTTGTTAGCAATTACCATCTACATGGAACTGTATGTTTTTTTGTATATTGCCTACCGAAGAACAAACTTTAAAGATAAAGTATCAGGTACATGAGAAATACGGAACTTAGTCTAAGATAATAAACAGATTATCTTGACCAACCGCTACTTGTTCCACTACTTGTTATAAGTCATTCCTCTGGCACTATGGCACTAAAATCATCATAGCTTGCCAAATAGCAAAAAATGCAAACAAGATTGTGGGTGGATATTTAATTCAATTCAATTACATTTATCCAGGGACCTTGACATTGAATGAAGGCCGCCATAGTGATATGGCCTAGGATCTTTGAAAGAGGCCCTTTTAACATTTGTGGCTATAGAGTTTTGAAAGAAAACTGTGCCTTAGTGTAGGCTTATCAGGACTATGATGTTCTATTTCATACATTACAGGTCATAAATAAACTATTTGATCTAGATCCGTGTTGTTTTAAAACGCATGAAAGGACCATATTCCAGATCCCGGCTCATAATGTTTCTTTGGTCCTTTTCTGGTACATGCTTCCGGTGCATAACTGACCGGGAAAGAACTTGACTGGGTAATTCTGCATAAGTGGCAGATATTTTGTAATAGACGTTCTATAATGTTGACTTTAAACATGATTTCCTATGACGTGTAGAAAAAAGTCTTATGAAATATCATTGCAGCGTCTTTATTTGATATGTCGTTCCATCCATGAGTGAAAAGACGTTGAGACTAGAAAAATCGGGCAACAATCGACTTCAAGGTAGAATACCCGTAATGTGGCCTTTTTGAAATTAAAAAAAAACATCGGTTTTTTAGAGCGACAGCGTTACGTATTCGAATCTATTCGGGTGCTCTCGTAAACATTCGGCAGTGGAAAGTTCCGAATAATTCCGACGTCGCACGAATCTCATTAAGGATGGAGTACCTTAAAGTCGAATGATGTAAAGTCTTAAACGTTCTGTCATTCACAAAATGGCAACATACTATAATAAGAGTGGTTATTAAGTATTCACTGTTTGGTATTTGGTATTGGTTCAAGTACGAAATCATTTATGAGTTGTTGGAGAATTGTGTCGACTTTTCAATGAGTCATTTCCGGGACGCCGTGTCCTCAAAAGACATACACATTTCATCCTTTTAACATTTATTGAATGTTTGAACTGCAGTTGGTTTAATCTTCTTTATTTGGAGATTACGGAAGTTATATTGGCGAAATTTGGGGTTTCGATAAATTGCCAAAACTTGAGATTGGGAATTTGTATCGTACATGTATATAACAAAATGTATGGGAATGAGAAAGTAAAGGGGGAAATGTTATTACTTAGAATCATACTCCAAGCTGAATTGCTTCTGAAATGTTTAGTGGTTGTAATGAAAAGGATTGCAATTGAATTAGAATTAGCAGCGAACCATTCCTTTCTTTTTGCCGTAACAAGCCGTATGACCTATATATCATTCGTAATATTCCTTCTAAAATGACGAAAATGAAAATATAGGTTCACAAACTACATGGTTGTATTTTGAGCAAAATAAATTATATAAAAAGAAAAAAAAAAGATGGAATTCCTTGTTCTCTTAATCAATGGATAGAACCAGCTAAATGATAGTGTGATAGAACGACAGAAAGGGATTTTGAAGACATTTTTTCTGTGATGATATTCCCACTTATAAATGTCACCGTGTCAGTGGAGCTGACCTTGCAAGATTCGTGATGTCAATAACCTTAAATTTCTTTGTACATTTTCCGTATCATTAATTTGATGCATGTTTAAATAATTATTGCATGTATCAATACCTTTTCTGTTTATCAGCACAGAAAATATTGTTTAATCGGCATCTGCTAGATTTAAGTTTGTAATTTAGATTTTGCGCCAAAAATACTTCTACTGGAAACAGTTTTGGGAAGATTAGTTTCAGAAGTATGCGGTCATTCTTTTCTTGTATATGTACAAAATGTGTATTAACTTTTGCTATTATGTTCTGAAAACGCATTGCAATTATACCATCCATTCGTTGTAATAAAAATGTAGTCATCAGACAATCTTTATTAATGATCGAGAGAACAACAAATTTTGCTTTTTCCTATTCAGGTATTTCTACTAAAATTAAATAATTTCAATTGAAACGTTTCTATCTCAAATATAGGTATATGAGTAGATGACTTTAGCGAAACCAACAATGTTCAAGAATGACGAGAGCATATGTGCAGTCTGATATATTTAGATCGCTGTTGTTACTCTTAAGCTTCTGAATATCCCCTGAGAATTTTGTGGAAAAAATAAACTTTTTAAACAGCACACGAAGTCATTCGGGGCGGGGTATAAGCCGAAATTTCTATTAAAGGATAAATTTAAGTTATATTGCTTTTGAGATTTAAAGAAACACGAAAATTAGATCTTACTGCAAGACAGATAATGATCCATGATGAACTCCTCTTATCCATTGATGTTAAATCTCTGATCACTTTGATATATCGCCAATAAGTTTCTACCAACTCGCGTACGTTAAATTAATTGCCTCTCAATTTCTTGCCACATCTGTTTATATAAACTGTTATCCTTTCATAATAAATCACTTCTCAGTGAACGCGTTAACTATCTCAAAACAAATGCCAGGCAATGAAATATGTATTGATATTTAACACTGGGGCGTATGAAGGGATTTAGAACTGGTACCCCGCTTCACGTTCCCAGCTTCTTTTCTCTAAGTGCGGCTTGTGGCGAAGCGGAAACAAGCCCTTCATTGCGTCATGACAATTGAACTTCCGGTTTGAGTGTATTTTACCGGAGAAATCAAAACAAATGACTTTCATCTAATGAACAAACTGATCATTTTCAGATAAAAGATATTTTGCATTCAAACACAAATTGGAAAATAGTGTCGTGAATATGATTTAATCGATGAAGATCTCTTAAAATGTCTGAAAAGTTGATTTTCGTTGTTTACTTATATCTATAGGCCTACCTATCCACTGTATGTAATGGGAAAGAAGAAAAACAAAAAAGCTGCACTGTCTCTACTCGATACGGTGCATTCTGCAAAAGCAATTAATCGCTAGGATAAATGTTTTATTCACCAACAATCACCAACAATCGAAAAGCATCAGTATAATCATATCAGTTTTTGACGGTTATAAATAATTATTGGACGGGTAAACAACTGACGGACAATCGAATCCAACCGCATTTGAAAAATGCAGAGACTTAATGTCTCGTCCGCGTTTTGGAGGCTTGACCTTTTACTTGGATAAAATCTCATAAGTAAACATACACTCAATTGACCTTATTGCTTCTGCGCATCCAAACAAACCAAAAATCAATATTACGTTATCTTCTGTGGCTTATAAGCCCAATACAGGTGCATTGCCTTTATCCCGACCAACCATAATTTTAGAGTCATAGACAAAAGACAAGTAGATAATAAGCCGCTTTTACTTTGATTGGCTCAAAAGATTTTGCTATTGCGTACACCAATCCCATCTTTGTAAACATCTATCTATCTTCTAAAGTATATGAACGGTCTAAAATTTGACGTTTAGAAATGGTTAATCACAGAAAACGCAATTGCTTGAATGGTATCTAGGACATCGTGGCTTAATTAATAGATTGATCATGTCTTAGATTGAAATGAACCTAAATATTTCGGGTGTGCTATGTACTTTTAGACTTCTTACAGACGCACTGTAACAGTTTTCGACCAGAACTCCATGCATATAATTTACGGTATGTTCAAAGTAGTTTTTATTGTTATTTATATTATATTGAAGTTTCTAGAGACATTTAAGGAAGAATGCCGGTAATGAGGCCATTTTGAGATTCATAAAATACCGGTTTTTTTCGAGCGGCGTCGTTACGTATCCGAATCTATCCGGGCGCGGTCGTAAACATTCGGTGGTGGAAAGTTCCAAAGACGAATGTTGTCGACGTCGCTCGAATAATTTCGACGTCGCGCGAATCTCATTAGGGGTGAACTACCTTAACCAACTTTGTCAGAAGGTCAGATGATGATATTCCAATCGATGCGTTGTCAACATGTCATATCATACGGGGAGGTTTGGCTGTCTTATGGACCACATCTTTATTGGTATAAAAATCGCATTGAAATCATGGGCGCATATGTGTTAAAAGGACTCATACTTGATTTAGAAGAATTCAATCCATACGATATTTCTTGAAAATAGTTAAGATCTGTGTTTATGTTCCACAATCTAGCATAGTCCTATTACTTTAAGACCTGAGTAATTGGCTATGTGACCATTTTTGGAACGAAATATGTATGGTGCAAATATACAATTTTAAGGGAAGTAATTTTCATTGCTCTCAAATTTTGAATTTCTGATTTTTGTTAGGGTTTTTTGCCTACTTTTCATACAACTTAGAAACATTTTCACAAAAATTGTCTAGAATATTCCCCATAAATCTGAGCACGCTCAATTATTTCCGTCGTTACGAAAACAGTCGGTCTTGCATCTAACGGTACTTTAAAAATGCTCGGACTTATGGACGTCACGGAATAAGTCGAAATATAACGATTATACCAGAAGTGCATTACCCAGGTCTTACCTTAAGTTTTGGTTCCTCAAATAAACGAACAACGAAAAGGTTTATTAGTTTCTATGGAGTCACGTCTAAAAATAATTGATGCATCATTTCACAGAACAATTTGCATAATCACGCATCTGGCAATATTTGTTTGTACTTTTTATGTAATTCCGTTGCAATTTAGTACCTGGTGTCCCTAAAAGAACTTTTGAAAACAAAACGAGAAATTCAGACAATGCTTATAACCATCATTGTATCGCGCCTATGGCGCGATACATATTGTGGTATACATATTCTAATTTTAGAAATTACGTCATGAGGGATAATTATTTGTACTTGAAAGTCGTATATATAACCTACACATAAACTGTTTACACGGTATAATTTTTCAAGCAGTACTATAAGTATACATTGAAGTTCGTTTAATCTCAGACCACGCTGAAAATTCGTGTAAACGAAATTCTAGTATAGTTTTATACTTTGCATAGCAATGGAAAGTCCCTACTTCCGGTTTGCCCATGGTGGACATGTATTTTTCCTATCCGTTTAAATGCAACGCATTTATGCATACCATTTCGAGTTGGACTAAAACACGCAATGGACCTGTTTTTGGCGCAAAGGACGCAAAGGACATGAAGGTGACGCAAATGAGATTTATATCAGTCCAAACTCCTTAATCATGATTTTTTTATCGCATTAGATTGTTATATTCGTGTATTTTACGATTAAATCTAGTCAGTAATCTTTGTTTTGGAACATAAAAATTATGATTTTTGTGTTGAATCCGATTTAATAGGCTACTCACGGACGAAAAGGAGCTGGCTGCGGCGCAAAGGAGATTCATATAAGCCCAAACTCCTTTATCATTATTTTTTATCGCATTTAAATTGTAATTTTCACGTATTTTAAGATCATATCTAATCCATAATGTTTATTTTTTTGACAAAAGGTGTCTGTTTTCTGTATAAATTCCGATTTTCATATGCTAATCACAGGCGAGAAGGAGCTGGGTGGCGCAAAGGAGATTTGTATCTGTATAAACTTTTTAATCATAGATTTTCGTCACAATTGATTGTAATATTTATGTATTATTAGACCATAGCTATTCAATAATAATTATGTATTCTTTAGAAAAAAGTGTCTGTTTGTTTTATTAATTCCGATTTTCATAGGCTATACTCACGGGCGAAAAGGAGCTTGCGGTGGCGCAAAGGAGATTCAAATCAGCATAAACTCCTAAATCATGAATTTTTATTGCATTAAATTGCTATATTCATGTATTGTAAGATCATATCTAATCAATAATGTTTATGTTAGAACATAAAGTGTCTGGTTTTTGTATTAATTCCGATTTTCATAGGTTATACTCACGTGCGAAAATGAGCTTGCGGTGGCGCAAAGGAGATTCATATCAGCCCAAACTTCTTAATTTTGAATTTTCATCGCATCAAAATTTTTTTGGCCAACCGTACCATTTCGAATCGCAATAAGAAATCAAAGAACGAGAAGTACCTTACTATTGAATGACCACTACATGTTGAATTTGGACTGGTCAACTTGCATTGTTACAAGGGATCGTATTATCTGACTAGATATGTATATTGCTAGTAGAACAAATGGGTTTTCTCAAGCGTTTTTCAAAATTGCATTACAATGTGAATTCCTACTTTCGGTTTGCCCATGGCCTATCCGATTCACTGCATCGCTTCCTAAGAAATCAAAGCACGAAAAAGACTTACCCGGTAAGTATTGAATGAACACTGCATGTACAATTATGGATGATTCGATTCCATAATTTCAAGGGATCGTCTGAACTAAATAGGCATGTGTATAACTAGTAGAACAAATAGGTTTTCTCAATTTTTTTTTAATTACAAACTGTTAGGGGTTTTCACATAAAAGAACAACCCAATTTTAATGTCTCAACAGTTTTTGACTGGATGGATTTCAAAACCGTTCAAAAGAATACTTTATGCGCAATCAATTCGCCGCCACAATCAAAACTTTAGTCCTGTACTTTTTGTTACACTCTAGTAAATCTCCTCGTATGTGTCGCTCGTTCTTTGTGTTTTTTGTGTGTGATAAGTACAAATATAGGTCCCGATTTATGACCTGGCAGAGATGATCTGGCGGGTGAATTATTGAGACATATTCATGGTATTGCTTGTATTGTGTTACAGCTTAAATCCTAAACATTAGCGGCTGGTAGTTGTCACTTTATATGGCATTTCTGTATTTATCTTTTTTACATTTAATTTATTGCAAAAGTAATAAGGATCATATCCGTGGCATTGTAGCTGTTGTGCGTTCGTTCATCTATGTCTGTTATCATAAACGTTTCCTATTCCTGCTGTTATCAAAGCATTTTTAGATTCCATAGACTAAGATTAGCGTGCACTCTGATCTATTCAACACAGTCTGTTCTCTATTGAATGATTATACGAAGAACAAATAAGCTATAGTGGTCAAAATGTTCCGGTTGGGAAAATTTACTTGATACGATTTTTATATTCAGAAGGCTAATGGATAAACAAGTACTTTTTTCTATTCAATTAAAGTATTTTACCTATTCTGACCAAAGGCAAGCGGGGCTTATGCCACGGTCCTGTTTCCGGCGTGCGTTCATGTGAAAACTTCTCCAAAATTACTAGGCCAGTTTCAATCAAGATTCAAACAGGAATCTTCTAACATAGGAATCTAACAGGAATCTTCCTTGCATGGAGCCTTTCGAATTGTTTTTGTTTTCTTTTCTTTTCTTTTTTTTTTCGAAAAATATTTTCATAGTGAACTGTGGTTACTATGGTGCACTTTCAATTTATTTGTGTGTGTCTTTTTTTTTCCTTCTTTTTTTTTCCAAAGAATAATTTCACGGAGAAACGATTCAGGACCATATTGGTCCTAATTCCTTGCTGAAATATTCGGTTTCTTTTCTTGTTTAAGTTAATTTTAATCCCCATTTATTCAACTGTGCACAACATTTAACACTTTTGTATTTGCTTACTTCCCCTCCTATGTTGTTTGATTAATGTATAATCTGGCTGAACACACAAAAATAGACTAGATCTAGCACCAGCATATGCAGACATGCAATCCTGTTTCGGTTTTCACTGCATGTTGACTTAACCAGACACTTGTACCATTCAGTACTTTGGTATAATTTTTTAAGCGCGATACAATTCATTTTGCTGTACATTACAGCAATTTTTTACTTGTTTTCTATATGTCTTTGTAATTATTTCCATGTCATTATATACAAAATTTCGTACATTAATGTTATCAAGTAAATTTTAAAAATGGGAAATTTTGTCGTGAAAAAAACGGCTTTAAATTCGGTCTAACAAATAGGTAATTGTTGTTGAAGAAATTATGTGTTTTGTGATTGGATCAGCTCAGTGCACAACCTCTTTATACGGTGTCAGTCCACAATATGGGTTCCGGTTAAAAGCTTATGTTCTCTTTTTTCTCACATTTTTCTGTATGTAATCAAAAGTATAAAATGTGAAATGCATTTCTGCTGGTACATTTGTCCTGAGTGACAGACCACTGCTGTATATCATGGATGCGCATAAGCACACTTCCGGAGGTACCATACGCCATCCGCTCATGGCGTTTTAAGGTAGTCTAAACCTCATGGAATTCACGCGACTTCGAAAATTATTCGGTCAAAGTCGTAAACATTCGACGGTGGAACATTCCACCGCCAAATGTTTTCAACGTTGCCCGAATAGGTTTGAATACGTAACATTGTTAACGTAGTCCCTACCCCGAATGTTTACGACGTAGCTCAAATAAATCCGGCGTCATGAAAATTTCTTTAGCGGTGGAATAGCTTAAGACTGAATCAAGGCTGTTAACAGATGTGTAGATAATTTACTATTTTTACGGTAGGGGTCAATTATTGAGTAATAAGGATCGATGAAGAGGGTGAGATTATCATTGTTTGTTCCTTGGTCTGATCTTTGTTCTTTGTTTGTTGGTGAAGAAGTACTAATACGTAAGTATTTGCACGCTTTCTAACCACAAAATTTAGTGTGTTGTCCGGTAAAAGTTGTTGCATTTGAATGACTAACTAACGTACGCTACGCCAATGAGAATTTTATAAGTAACTTTCGGGATCGTCTCATTTTTCTTTTGAAAAGGAGTAAATGCGTGCATACTATTTTATATACTTAATGAACATAACTTGAGGCCATGCTTTGATTAATCAGTAGGTGTAAAGACTAACTTATTGAAAACAACACTTCTCCATAATTGTTCCTTGGGTATATTTTTTCTAGTATATACTTTTCTTGCTTACATTTTAAACCCACTTCGTTTGTCTTAACCCTTTACAGCATAGTAACGCCTTTTGACTCCAAAACAAGGAAATGCATGGGAAAACATTGTGGAAAATGAAGAAATTGCTTGTGACAAGCAATTTCTTAATTTACCACAATATTTTCTATGTTAAAAGACCAAAAAAATCAAAATTTCTTTCACTTGAAATTGTCCTCTGCAAAATCTTTGAATTTGGATCAGTCTAAAATTTTGCCGTCTGGTAATGGGCCAATAAGGAAGGATGAGACCACTTCTAAGCAACACGTAATAACTATCTTTCTATAAGTGTTTTATATGAAAAACATCCTTCAAACTACAATATATGATTAAGCGTTTGAAGTATTAAACACGGACACGAACGGACAATCACAAAGTACTCATCGTTTGGGATAATCTGTAATTCCCCCTTTCAGCTTGTTAACACTGAAAACTTGGAAACATTGCAACTGTCTCTTGCTCAAATCAATATGAGACATTTTGGGAAGGTTGCATGACAGAAGTTTAAAAGTAAAATTTATGGGCAATCAAAGAGCATTTTATTGCTTATCCTTGGGTTTAGTTTTAAACTTCCTTTTTTACAATCAAACTTTTGTGCATAACTTATCTAATCTAATACCTAACTTTATAGATACTCAGAATAATTCACAGCCTTTCTGCTTTTATTCGGCGTTATAGTCGATTGGTCGAATATTGTGATTGTATGTTAGGCTTTGATAACTCAGTCGGTACGAACAACCAGTGTTGTTGCCGGAAACGGGATCAAGTTTAAAATTTCTTTCTAAAGTTCCTCATATTTAACCATGGTCTGACGTCCCTAACGCTAAAGACGACATTGGAAAGCATTGAGA
Source organism: Fragum sueziense (assembly GCA_963680895.1). Lineage (NCBI taxonomy): Eukaryota > Metazoa > Mollusca > Bivalvia > Cardiida > Cardiidae > Fragum > Fragum sueziense. Next base: position 26,157,194 of record OY804607.1, read on the forward strand.
GAAAAGAATAAGATTGTTCTTGCACAAATCGATGGCTCACGCGAAACGATTGTAACTGCATATAAGCTTATATGCAGTTACAGCCTTTCGCGCTGAGTCATCGAAATGTAATTTGAAAAAAACTTCACTGCATTTTTTAACTTTTAATTTGTGCTTACCTAAGAAATGGTCTGTTGATAATACGATATTAAGGTAGAATACCCGTACTGTGGCGGTCGCAAACATTCGGCGGTGAAAAGTTCCGAATAATTCTGACGTCGCACCAATCTCATTAGGGGTAGACTACCTTAATGGGTAGTCGTGTGTTGGTTGGATAACTACGGGCACACATCGTTATACTTACGGGATATAGTATGGGAAATTGGTATGTGTGCCTTTTTAAAACTAAAGAAAGTGCGGACGTATATTTATATTTCTCCCTTAAAGTTGAGGCAGGTAACGCATTTACTACAAGAGAACATTGTTCTTGATCAGACTGCGTGTAAGCATATGCTTTCCTGGATCATTGTTGGTCTCGAAGGTCAAATGAAACATGTTTGTATATAATCGTACAGAGTCAAGACTTAGTGTAAGGGATATTTCTGTATTTATGTCCTTATAAGGAAATCTACTTTTATTGTATTCGAAATGACTCCGGCGTGGATTGATCGAGGTCTTGCAAGTAGATTTCATCTTGTCTGTCTGTTCAAACAAAACACTTGAGTTTCTTTTACTCTCAGACAAAAATATGTCGGTCCCCACACAGAGAAAAATGAGATTTCAGATTCTTTCCTGCAACCAAAAATCTAGAAGTTCAACTGGACAAAAGATAGTTGGTGATTTTTTAACCCTTTCTCAAACAACAACAGTTTGGGATGCTCAAAGATGTTCAAGAAGGCAATACAAGTGTGAGTAAACAAGTAACGAGAAATAGAAATTCTACTGTTTACAAGTAATGCGTAGAGATCCTTTAAGTGAAATATTAAGAAAATAATGGTTACAATCATTTTCCATTTGTCTCCATCTTTTCCAAGTATTCCTCTTTATTTTTGGGTTGGGATTGCAAAAGGATATCTAGAAAATGCTATAGTCTACTCTATACTGTCCCTTTTCAACAAAAATCCCGTAACTGCAGCTTGTTTTAAGCTGCAGTTACGAGGTTTTTATTGATAAAGCAACACTATGACCCTGATAAACTTTCTAGTTTTGTATGCATAAGCTTTTACATTAGATTGTCACTAAATTTTATTGGGATGGGAAAGTGATGTCGTTCAATAAGATGTATGTACCGTATATGCTCCTTTTGTCGAAATATGGTTCCCCATATCGAAGGAAACAAAGAAATGTACATGAAACTTGTTTGACAGACACCTTATCTGAGAAATTTAGCCTAGGACGTTTTGGCCCGGACGTTTTGGCCTGGACGTTTTGGCCCCGGACGTTTTGGCCCCGAAAAAGGGCAGAGTAAGACGTTTTGGCCTGACCTACTTTTTTCATACAAGCAACAAAAACCGAAGTTTACTTCTGTCAATGTATTTGATAAACTTTATTCCATTTTCTGTTTTTTTTTTTTTTTTTTTTTTTTTTTTTTTTTTTTTTTTTAATTTTTGTGCATTTCTTAAAATTTATTTTCTTATTATAGTAATGTTTGTTCTTCAGTTAGAAATCATTGCATGAAAATGTAATTCATGCTTGAAATATCACAAACTTATCTTTATTTAGTTCTATTTAACAATAGTTTTCTATCAAAAGCAAAGAAGATTAACCCTTTTACAAACGACATAATTTTAGGGTGAACCACTTAAAAAGCTACCACAAATGACAAAATGGATGTAATTAAAGATAAGATTTGTGTAAAATATGGCACAGAAAATATTGAGACAAAAGGAGAAACTGCTGGTTACCAGCAGTTTCTTCTTTTGTTTCAATGTTTTCCCAAGCCTTTACTATTAGGGACGTCAAAACCAGGTCTTGTTTGGGAGAGGGTTAATAAAATGCTGATGATCAGCATTGTCTCCTTTTGTCTCAATGATTTATTTACAAGCCTTATATTTCATTTTTTAAAACATGTTGTCTTGATAGTAATGATAATAATAGTATTTAAAGAGGCAACACAGTTGGATTAACCCAGTCTTCCCTGTGAAGCTCTGGCATATTTTACATTTACAACAATACAAACAAAACACATTTTTATATACAACAAAAAAGATAAACAAATAGAAAAGACAGTTTGTGAAAGGGATTACCCTGGCCTGTATCCTGCTTAATGATGAAAAGAATATGATTAACCCTTTCCAAACAAGACTGATCATGCTTTCAAAATAAATTACATTGCATTTTTAAACATATTATTCTCAGAAAACATTGGGTCTATTGAAATGAAATTTCTTGGGGAAATTCCATGGATTAGGGTATGAAAATGTAAAAATATATTGCACAATGTCAAAGAAATAAAGTAGAAAACAAGGTTCAAATAATGCCAGGGCCAAAACGTCTGGAGGCCAAAACGTCCGGGGCCAAAACGTCCAAGGCCGAAACGTCCGGGCCAAAACGTCCGGGCCAAAACGTCTGGGGCCAAAACGTCCTACATTCGAGAAATTCATATAGAGGACAAGGATATTCGACTATGCTGATCAACATAGGATATGAGATAGAGAACTCTTATACAAATTAAGTAGGATTGAATCCACAGTAGCCTCCCTTGGGATTTACTTGTCTCGATGAGATTCAAACATAGTTATTATGGTGCACCAATATTTACCTTGGACAACTTAATTTTCGTCAGCATTAATTTAGCGTCTGAAGAAAATACCGGTATTGCCGAAGAGATTTTGCCTTAACCTCCGATTCACTTTGATGTAAAGGTTTCAGACCCCTCACACATCCACACACAAAGTCACACCTTATTTCTTTCTTAAAGCCGAACACTTTCGTGAAAGGTGATTTGAAAACATTTCCAGCTTTGACGTAGTAATTAGGGGGCATCGTGGAATTCATATATATCGGAAAGTAGGGCGGGAAATTTGGTAGACAATTAATGTTGGGAATAAATAGAAAATTAAAGAAAAAAGAGAGTGGCAAGGAAAATATATCATAACAAAGACACATGATTACCAACAGCTTTTGTGGTAAAAAGATCATCATGGATTCCAATTAGCAGATGACTAAATAAAATTTGATTAAGACCAAGGTCTATGGGTAATTCGGTAGAACAAGATATTTGGCCAGACTTCGCTTTCGCTTTCCCTTTTTTTTTTTTTTTTTTTTTTTTTTTTTTTTTTTTTTTTTGTTGATGTTGTTGTTGTTGTTGTTGTTATTATTATTGTTGTTTTTAGGGATGGATTGGATGCTGGAAATAATTTGAATGATTGCGTGTTTATACAATGGGGTGGAAGTTAAAATCCACCTTCACTTGTGTGTATTTACGTATATTTGTTACAAAAAGACTGGTCTGGATTCATCCTTATCTCAAAACATTAAAGGGTATCATGTTCATGTATTTTCAAACGTTCGAAATTTTATAGAACACACACATTAATCGGGGATAACAATCACTGGTGTTGAACTCGGCTAAAGCGTTGGACGTTTTTTCGCGATCATTGCGTCGCCTCGTTTTTAAGCTGCGCTATCTCCATTTTTGAAAAAAAAACCTATATTTGGTATCGTTGTGTTCGTATTTTTATGCTCTATCTCCTGAACACAAGATATCGTCGATTGGCGGGTTGGTTTTTGAGAAATCGCGTATGCATATTGCTTTATCTTCTGATTTTTTCTTCAAATTGATCTTAATTTTATCCTATGTCCAGGACATAGAGCAATCTGTGCCTGAAAATTATTCTCGTCCAATGAAAATAAGAATAAAAACCGCGTGACCTGTTATGTGACACAAACACGAATTCCGATTACAAAATGTGAACAATCGATTTCTATTGACGATTTTGATAATATGTAAGTACATATATGTTAGCAAGTCAGTCGTCAACAATTCCAAATGCTATTTTAATAAATGGCCGTTCACAATAACACTATATGCATGTCGGCATTCTGATTACCAGTCCTCGATGGGTAGAATAGCCGGATAGTCTTTTAAAAAATGTAATTGAAATTAATTTTGGCACGACAAGTGCTTCAACAGGTAGATTTTTTCAACTGTAACTTATGTAGCCATTATAAAAAGCAAAACACACTTCTTTAGGACGAAAATGATATGAATGTGTTGCAATTTAAATCTACGTAGACTAGAGTCTGTATCCTTTACGATGCCATAAAAAGTTGAAATCAATTTGTACTCGAATATTTCTTTTTACTTTATCTAGAACAAAGGCCACCGGTTCGTAATACAACCGCATGCGTTGTCCCATTTCTACGGCAAAAACGACAGTTTGTCTTTTTTTATGATTCGTAAGGTGGGCCTATATAGCAAATAGTGTTTTTCTGTGTCATTTTGATCTATCTCCTTTAAAAGTATGTGGATAGATAAGGTTATATCTGACTGTCATGCAAAATTTGGGTCAATTTCAAGCAAAGATAAAAAAGTTATGAAGGTCTAAATCTTTAAAGTCGATTTTCTCGGAAAAGTGGTTTTGGTAGTTAGCACAACCCAAAAACGAGGCGACGATTGTATTCCGTCGGTTTTGTTATAAAACATCGTAACTACAGCTTCGATAAAGCCGTAGTTACGAGATTTTATAACAACACCGACGGTTTGTCAATACATATCGGTAAACCCGGTCTATTTTTAGAACAAATTCATTGTTATTAGAAAAATTTTGCAAAATTTGTTTCCAAAAACTATCCAATCAGATCTTTAAACTCACAATTAAACGCAAAATATCTGTACCTTGTTGTAGTGAAAAACGTCCATCGCTTTGGCCGAGTTCACCACCAGTGACATTGGGTGACTTCATTATTGACTATAGCTTGAGCTATTGTAACTCTCGCCCAAATAAAGCGTGCTATTTTACGTCATTTCCGCGAGACTGTTCTGACCGTGGTCAGACCATGCGAGCCATTATGCCATTTAGAACTCCTCGGATAAACAGCGGACCAATCAGTGTCGAGGTAAACAAAGATTTTGATTTGCCGAAACAGAACTGGGGTGAACCTAATACTAGATAGAAGAGCACTGGCTCCAAAAAATGGCTGGAGTTATAGTCCCAGTAGCAGTCGGCCTTTTTTTCAAGGACCGTTAAGGTCTAAAGGTAAATGGAAAATAATGATAGGAAAGTCTGACTCTGAAATTTGTCATATGGGAAATGTTTGAAGAATGTATCCGATTTTAATTAATACTGAATCACCCTATTAATTGAAAAGGCTGAGTGAATCGGTTCGAAATGTGAATAGAAAAGGGATAATCCTCATTACAGCCTAATACAAATTCTTGTGAATAGAATTGGGAAATATGATTAATAATGGTATGTTGGAATTGAAAGGACGGTGCACGGAAATACTGCACAGGTGATGTGCAAGCCAAGTGCTTTACGAAAACCGGTATTCATTCTATTTCTTCAAAAGAATTGAGTTTCGTAAAGTTTGGGCTTGGGGACATTAACTTGTCAATTATAAGAAAAGTTTCTCCTGTCCCTTTTTAAAAGATTTGTTATTGAGTCTTCAATTTTGTCAGGATATAGTTATTTATCGTATGTTTTATTGGGGGTAGCTTAGGATGATTATTTCCTTTAGTTAACAACAACTTACATAGGAGGGAGCAGTTTCTTTCAATCCGATTAAACGCACTTATTTTTGTATTTGCCGCTCCTTTAATTAACAATGTCATCATTTGTTTCATTTCAAGCCTTGTTTCAATAAACTGTCTTCCAACATCTGTCGTTACGCATACTACCTTACTTGCTTCCGGATCGTAATATCTAAAACGAGTTTTGGTCAAAAATAGATTTTATATTTTTGATGTTTTCCAAAAATTTCCATGTCGCGTGAATCCTGTTAGGGGTGGACTATATGTATTCAACAAAACTCAAAATGGGCAGTACACAACCACATTTGTCCTTTTTTTTTATATTTTTCTACATGATGTGGGTCGAAGTGGACCTCTTTCGCATGTGTCAACGAAGGCCATATTGAATATGTTTTATATTGGATTTCAAAGACGAAATATGACTCGTTGAATACGTAATGTGTGGGACGTCTATCCAGCCTCAATAGTAGTTTATCCTTTCTCACAAATGCCCCGGGATTGACATGCGAAAACGAAAAGATGTACTATATCATTGAGGTAAATGAGGAGTATACTGATAATCAGCATTTTCTCACTTTTGTTCTCAATAGTTCTGGTATCAAAATGTGCATTCATTTCATTTATGTCGTCCACTTTGCCGTCTGTAGAAGTTTTCAATTTAGACTATTTTAGCATGGTGCCGTTTTGGAAAAGGATGGAAAGCTCAATATCCAGCTAAAACGTCGTAACGATAGCTTATATAGGCTATACTTGGGATGTTTTGGTCGTTTTTCGACAATGATTTGTAAATAAAATGAACTAGACTCTAGAGTATGTAATCAGTCATTTGACACTTACGGGTATACATTGTAACCAAAGTTGCTGTTTAAGAAACTGTGACATCAGAAATTTGATAACCAATTATGTAGTTCTTGCGTGTATTTTAAAACATAAATTTAAGGATATTTATGCCAATTTTGAAAAAAAATAACAACAAACATTTGACATAATTGTAATTGATAAACGTTGTTGTTTAATAAAAGTGTTATCCAATGAAACCCGGAATCTAATTTCACGTGGAAACAATCAGAACAATAAATAGTAATGGAATATATACATGTATATGGATGGTTTTACCTTTTATTCGGATACTGTAACGTTTGTTTTTGTGTGGTAAGTTGGTTTAACTCTTTCCCAAACAAGACCTGGTTTTGACGTCCCTAATAGAAAATGTTTGTGAAAACATTGAAACAAAAGAAGAAACTGCTGATAACCAGCAGTTTCTCCTTTTGTCTCAATATTGTCTATGCCATATTTTACACAATTCCTGTCTTCAATAACATCCATTTTGCCATTTTTTACAGTTTTTGAAGGGAATCACCCTAAAATGTTGTTGTTTGGAAAAGGGTTAAAATCATATTCTGTTTTACTATATAATTATAACAATGAGTTTGTTTTATTTTGAAAGCAATCCCATAACCCCATTTTTACTTGAAATTCTTCAATGGTCGAGATTTTACTCTGTAAAACAGATGGCAAAATGTAATGTCTCTCTAAATTAAAGACATTGCTTGCGACATCATTTACCAGAAAATTTGCATGGCATTAAAACAATAAGAACATGCTTGCAGTTAAAACCAAAGGGGTCTGTAATTTGACCCTTGACACCGTCTAGTCATTACTTATGACATAAATAATAGTCTAGATGGTGCCAAGGCTCAAATTACGGACCCCTGTGGTTAAAACAAGTTATATTCTTTCTCAATATTTCCCAAACTTTTCCTTTTATTAGTTTTTTTTTAAATGGACATTGACTATTGAAAGGAGTTATAAATGATAAATATACTATTAAGGAAATGTAGTGCCCAAATTATGTAAGCGACAAAATGTATTATATTGTGACTATGTACTTCAGCTTATATGACAAAACTATCCGTTTCATTTGCAACACGAGTTTGTTTTTTTCTTTAAATAAATAAAAAAGAATGAGGGGAAATAGAGCTGTGATAGTTCAAGTCTTTTCGTATTTGTGGTATACATACACGCCGTTTATACAGTAAATGGCTCGAGTCATTTCTATCATTTTCCGTAAATATCAATTATAGTTAGTCAAAAAGATATCGAACAAGTTGCATTAGTATACAAATAGACTATTGAGTAACATCTGTTTGGGGAGGCAGTGAATCAACTGTAAATAACAGACTTTAACCTTTTCACAACCAATAACATATTTTGGTGTCTCTATGCGGTAAACTCTGAGAATATTGCAGAAAAGGATGAAAATGCTGGTAATCAGCATTTTCTTCCTTTTCTTCAATATTTTTCATCATATCAAAGAATATTTTCTTAATATTCTGAGAGTCAGATTTATTTTGTCGTATTTAAAAAAACATTTGGTCACCCTAAAATATTTGTCTTTTTAGAAACTATTTGCGAGCAAATAGACTATTGAGTAACATCTGTTGAGGAAGGTGGTGAATCAACTGCAAATTACATACGAAGGGCGTTCATTAAAGATTTCCCCTAACCTACTTCCAATAAGCAGAGATAATTGAAACTTGGCACAAATTATTAGTCTTTCTCTACATGGCCTCTAACCAGAGAGACACACTTTCCCCATCGTTAAATGCAGTTTTGGAGACCTCTTCTGTAGAACACCGTAGATTGTGCCCGAAGCCTTCTATTGACTTGATAGTTGCATCATCAATGACAGACTGTGGGCGCCCAGGATTCGGGCTGTTTCCACCGACTTACGTCCATACTTGAACTGAGATTATCAGTGTTTGACGACGTCATATGATGGGACATCATCCCCACAAACTTTTTTCATCTCATCAAATGCCTCATTGGGAGTGCGACCTTTCAAATACAGGAATCTGAGCAACTTTCATTTCAGAGCTGCAAATTTTCGTGTGACCTATAGAGGTATATGGTTATGTATGTGTACAATATCAAATTCCTACCTCAACTGAAAGTAGGTCAGGGGAAATCTTTAATGAACACCCCTCGTACTTTCGTCTTTTCCTAATCATAGACACCGTTTGATACATTTATATGATGAACTCTGTGGAAAATATTGAAGGAAAAGAAGAAAATGCTTTCAAAAGTTGTTACAGGTAATAAAGAAAAGTTGACCAGACTGTGAGTATGCACATCGCTCCTTTTCAACGAAAACCTCGTAACTGCAGCTTGGTTTAAGCTGCAGTTACGAGGTTTTCGTTGAAAAAGCAACAACATGTTGGTCTAGGTCCATTATGTTCTTACTTGTCTTTATGATTCCTGGCTGAAATTATAGTTGCGTTTTCGAACATTGGTGAACACATACTCTTTGGCTGCAATACAGCGAACTTCATTCATCATTTTCCGTGTTAGATAGGAGAAACATAATCATTAGATGGTGCGATAAGTAATGTTGAATAAAAACGAATTAAATTAATTTTCAACTGTCAATCATGAGTCGATATAAAATGATAATCATTATGATAGCGTTGTTGGTGGTATTTAAACAAGGACCAAAATATTTCAAGGTTTAGACCATTGAACTGACGAACTTCGAAGTTAAAGTGACATTTCAGAATTTTTCGTCATAAATTTTACTTTTATTTTTATCTGAAAGGGCATATTTCCTTATGAAAATTCTGAAAATTTCAAGCCAAAATATTGCGCCGTTTACGAGAAATTTATATTTTTGTGTTAAAATTGAACAAATTGTTGTGGACAACATGTCGGATTTATATGCAATTTATCGATTATGTCTCAACTTAAAATGCGTGTTTCTCGCTTATTGGCAACAACTGAAAAAAACTAATAGTATTTATACTCATTAGAATAACCAATCTTGGCATCAAGACATACTTTAAAAAATTGAAATTGGAATGAAATGTCCCTTTAAACATATCCTAATATAGAAAGTTGATGATTTATTTTCTTATTCTTGAAGGCCCGTATGAGTATTGGGAATGGCAATATACTGATCCTTTTTGTCCGATTTTTTTTCTTCTTTTTTTTGCAATGTACGTTATGTCTAATCATTCTCTTGGATTATTTTTTAAAAAGAACATGCAGAAATGAAGAGAAAAATTAAATCTAAATAAAAAAGCAGAATAAGCGAATGAAGTAGATCTACGTCCTAAATGTCAAAATTTGCAATTTTTAAAAGTTAGTCAAGCAAACTTTCATTTTATGAAGACACATAGATTTACAAACTTGTTTTGTATGTTACTTTCTGCAATGATATACTTTGAAGTCAATATTAAAAATTCATCAAAGTGTAGATAGAAGAGCTAGTTGGAGAAAGAAATGCAAATAGTGGGTAAGATCTGAAAAGGCGTCACATAATGCATACAAGACCAACATAAATTTCGCAAATGCTCAATATGATCAAAACCCTCGTTGTTCAATGATATTTATTTGCCCTTGTAAAAAGGATCAGTAGATCTATTTGGTCCCGATCCGATTCAAATAAGACTTGATCACTCTCGATTTACTGAGATCGTAATTGCCAGAAGTGTTCTTTTTCAATATAAAAGCACATATTCAATTCTTTAGGATGTGATTTTTTCCGATTTTTTTAATTTCCCAACTTCCCAAGCGGTCGTTTCGACTGGCTGAAAAAACGCGCCATGAAATCCCGATGTTAATTGTCGGCGAAAATAATTCAAAAGATCTTGTAAATTCGTAATTTGACATTTTAATCCGTGTTATGCTTTTTAAAAAAACATTTTTGGTGACATGCAATATATGCTCTCCGCAAGTCACGAGAGCTTTACCCATTGTTCTTAAGATTACCCAAACGAATCGGACATGTTCCTAATGAAAGGAGTTGCAGCCCTCACTATTAACATTATTTTGGTAGTAATTTGTAAATCATAGTATTGGAAGCTACGACAGAATTGGAGAATTAGTGGACCATTTGCATTTTTTTCTTTCTTTTTGGATCACTTCAAAAGATATATTTGTTGGCAAAGATTATTTTTGAGAACACGAAAATCAGATCTTTTTTTTTTTTTTTTTTTTTTTTTTTTTTGAAAGAATTAAAGTTTTCTTGAAAAATATAAAATTTGGTATTTACTACATACACACTGGTTGCTTTGGACACGGTTTCACCCTTTCCAAAACAGGCCATGGGTAGACGCCCATATAATGATGTATAGGTTTTTGACCCAGTAACATTATCCAAATGGGAAATGTAATTAAATTTCAAATCATCAATGGAAATCACTTTGGTCCGCCGCTGGGATATATTGATGTATCCTTTTATATAAAAGGGACGGTCTACTTAGCGCAGGGCGTAATGGGGTGTTAAAATGTTACATCAATTGACTGTAAAAGAGTGTCTCTCTGTTTGAATCATATGACTAGGTTATAACACATGAATTACGAACTCGTATTTTGTTAGATCATTGCCCTTTTCAACAGATTGTGATTAATTAAAAACGATAAGTTATTTTAAGTATGAAAATATCAGTCGCGAAATTTAGTTCTTCTGTCAATTTTTGATTATCAAACCTTGTTTAATTGGTAATTAAAACAATTAGACATATTAAGCACAAATTGTACTAATCAAGCCGGCGAAATTTATTTTAGGAAAATCTTTTGAAAAACACATTATAACATAAAATCGTAATTCCGTTTAAATAAAAGGGGTTTCTGTTACTGCAGCGCCAAACAACAACCTCGGCTTTACAGTACAACATTCGCTAAAATGCACAGTGCTGTTGTAATAAGGCATTGGTTAGATGACCAGTCAATTGATTTAACCAAGATCGACATAGCCACAATCAACTTACGTATGCAAAATCTTATTTGACAGACTTGCATTTGACATGTTGACTATAGTAACGTCTTCTCTTTACAGACATTTCAAGAACCTCTGCTGCAAAAGATCATCGAAGAGAAACATCTTGAACGCGGTAAGTATGCAAAGATCAAATAAACAAGCGAAATTACTTTTTCAAATCTTGTAATCAGGTAACCGCTCTAAGTCACCAGTCAGTGTGTGGCTAAGTATACAAAAATATACAGATAGATCATTTTAAAAAGGTCCAGATTTCAAATTTTAAGTCTAGTACGTGAAGATTTGATTAGTTTGGCTCTTAAAGTGACATTTCACATTTATTTCATTTTTAAGAAGTATGTCTTGATGCAAAAAATTGTTTATTCTAATGCGTAGAAATGCTATCAGTTTTCCGAAGTTGTTATCTATAAACGAAAAATACGCCTTTAAAGTTGAGACAGAAAATATCATTTTCGACGTTTGAGGAACGAATTAGTCGAAAATTGATTTCCCTTGCTAGGTCTAAGCTCCGATAGATGGGGTTAAAGTCGTGCACGAGATTTCTCGTGCCGTGTGTAAATTCCTCATTCAGAGTTGGAAACTGACTGCGGGCAGACGTATATTGCTGTTTTTTGTCGTTGGGCGGTGTAGCACGTGTTAAAATGGCGAGTCAACACCCAGCCTTAGAAGAAGATTTGCATCGTTACTCGGAGGTCTCATCTTGATCTACACGACAGCTAAATGGTCGATATGGACAGTCGGGGTGTTAGCAGACGAAGCTCGAAATAAAGAGTACATGACTGAAGTCGATATTGAAGATAAGTACCATTCCACGAGCATGAATTTAACGTTAAAGGAAAAAAAATATCTCGGGAAAAGAATAAACTTTTATTAATTATCACGGTTTATTGCTGGAAAAGGAAAAACGTACAGTATTTATTAACGGTAACTTAAATGTGGGTAAAGAAATATGGACTACATTTCATGTCACAGCGTTAATATTGCAATTGTACAGAATAATTATATTGTGAGTAAGTCGGAATATATAGGAGAAAAAGGACAAAACTTTCGCATGTGATTGGAATGTGAAAGCTTTCCGTTCTGTACAACATAGCTATAAATGTATAGAACATACATGTATGTAATGGAAAGATTGCAAAATAGAAATGCAGAAAATACTTCACAGGTTTAACACGCTTTTGGAAGGAGCAGATGCTGTATTTATACACATTGCCGATCAAGATCGGCCATTTCTCTGTTGCACTGACGGGTTCGTATCCATGACGTACGATTCAATAGTCGTAACATGTATATATCAATTAAAGTGGAGTTCAGCCTTCATTGTGCATTAAATTACTGCTACTGTCTTTTCAGAGTTACTGGGGTCTAGTGATGGAGAGTGAATGGTAGTTGGGTCGGTAGTGGCTGGTGTGCAGTCACGGTCCGTGGTGGTACTGTAATGAGCTGTCCTGGCGAAGAAGATACGCTTCTGAGTTCGAATGAGCTGGCAGAGTTGAAATCCGCTTGATTGCTTAAGATTGTCTATGTATTTGTTGTACCTATGCATATTGCTTTAGAGCCCATAAAATTGTTAATTGATGCATTACATCACTGATTACCGTTATGATATGGGATGCAGGCAATTGCTGGTTATTTGGATGCATTTGTGAGTAAATGATCAATGAGTGATATCTCTGCTGTTAAATCAAGCGTAAATAGAAAGCTACACAATTTCTCATTGGGAAAGACAAATGATAACTGGGTATGTTCCCAGAGTCATTTCCCTGTTTGAGTCAAGTCGAATTCACACTTCCATCTACATTGTCCATGTATGTGTTGTAGTCTTAAGGTATGCAACTTATCATTAGCACCAAAAAGCCAGCGCGAAATTCGAAAAGTGGCAGTAATTACTAAGCTATGTATTATTTCCATTCCAAATACAAATATAGGCATTTCGTGCGGTTCAGAATTCCACATAAATGCATACTTATGACAATATTTGACAAAAATGCCCAAAATTATCTCCCTTGCATATGAATTAAGACTAAGATAATATATTTGTAAATTATTTCCTTCTTGAAGCATAATCTTGAAATCCGGTTGATGCATTAACTTATGTGAAACTTTTTATATTTACAAGTGTGTGTAATTTGATGCATTTCGTATGACTAGAAAGTGATTTCTTAATGAAGGGTTGTATACATTAAAAGAAATTCGATTCCATATCATTGTGAAGATTACTTATATTGCTAGCTAATAATTCATATATGATTAATAATTTGACCACATGTTTTGTGTTGTTTAAGCATTGGATAAATGAAAATTGCTATTGAATGGATTCGGACAAATCTTGTCTGTCTGTAAAAAGAAAAAAAATGCTGCATATGACAAAAGTAGAACATTGAGGAAAATGTAGCATATATAATTGCTATTGAATGGATTCGGACAAATCTTGTCTGTCTGTAAAAAGAAAAAAAAAATGCTGCATATTACAAAAGCAGAACATTGAGGAAAATGTAGCATATATAATCAGAAACTTGACTCCATGCTTAGTCTTGTTTGTGTATTTGGTAATTGCAAGTTACTTCTGAACGTATTTAATCATTTTCTTTTGTTTGGACATTGGATATTTAGTAAATAGCTGTTGAATATATGTAGACAATTTTTATTTGTCACTTTACTAAATTGATGAACAAGACAAAGCAGAAGCATTGCGGGAAAGAAAATGTTAATAATTACAATATATTGGTAACGTAGCATTGAATACTTGTAAACAGCTTTAAATATAAATAGACAATTTTGGTATTCGCATTGAAAAGTCGTCGTTTATGACATATTGAAGGAAATGAAGTGTAAGATTCGAAATTCGAAATGGTTGGGTAAATGTACAATGATCAGTTTTGAAAACGTTCGTTTGAAAACATACGAAATATGGTTTGAAATTAATTCAAGTACGAATAAGTTATTGTTGATATGTTACCACGATGGTTGATGTTATCTGCATGTATTGCAGCAATGAAAGGATAATGATATTAATGGAATATTGCAACGTTGAGTTGAATGCATATTTAACATTGCATGTTGAATGCTTTAGAAGTACATATTTGTTATTTCATGACATGCCCGTTCTTTTATGTTCAGTCGGTACACGGTCCAACTGTATTACCAAAAAATACATTTTTTGTGTTTGTTGTTATATTAGAGGAGAGTGAGTTTGCAAGGGAAATATCATTTTCGACGTTTGAGGAACGAATTAGTCGAAAATTGATTTCCCTTGCTAGGTCTAAGCTCCGATAGATGGGGTTAAAGTCGTGCACGAGATTTCTCGTGCCGTGTGTAAATTCCTCATTCAGAGTTGGAAACTGACTGCGGGCAGACGTATATTGCTGTTTATTTTTTATTATTGAAATTGTGTATGTTTGTTTGTCCGAAAAGAAGGTTTAGTAATGTCATATCATTACGTATTAATACGCATTCTAGCTATATAAGCACGTCCGATTGGAGCGATGTTTGCAAATGTGCAGTGAATTCGCTATGTGAACAATAGCGATAATGATTTCGCCATGTTGTACTATTGTTAATAAGTACTTTTGTTCTTAGTGGTTGTCATTGTTAAAAAGTAGGTATGTTCATAGTGGTTGTCATTGAAAAAAAAAAGGAAATTCGTTTTTATGTGGCATTGAATGTTGTTTTGAGACGTTCAATGCCATCTATCAATGAGTGGCAACAGCAAATTCGAATTCGTGCATTTTTGTTTCTGTATTTCAATAAATAAATATGCATATGTGGACGTCTAAAGTCAAAGTAGTTAAAAACTAAGACATGGTTATAGTCGATTGCATAGAACATGTACTTATGTTGATTGTCGTTTGTTTTTGAAAGCTTAAATAATTACGCTGTTATTATATGTTAGCTAATGTCATTGAAGGTTCAGATGTTCACAATTGCATGTCGTTGAGCATTACTTGCACTACTGTGTAATTGAACGGGAAGTTGCGTTCGCAGTTGTCGGTTAGTGAACGGGTAAATACGTTCGTTGTTTTTTGCAAGTAAACACATGAGTTCGTCTGAAGTGATCTGCAAGCGCACGTAAGGTTATGTTAGGAGTCATAAGTAAGCGAACGTGTGGGGAACATTCGGAGTTATATACGAGTAAACGAGAATGCTAGAAAGTTCAGATCCATCTGTAAAAACTAGCGTTTAGGTACGTAAGGATGGTTATATCAATACTAAGAACTACAATATCATTTCCGTCATTTAAGCTTTCACTATTCCTCCAAGGTAACCCCAACGTATATTCGGTATTTATGTCTATTTAGGTCTTAAAAATACCCGTTAATAATGAATGCGTTTTTAAGTTCCCTTTAACATGATATTACAGTACAAGTGCGCATTGATAAAATTATTTATACCATGTTAGAGAACGCATGCTTATGTTCAGATTCATATGAAAGCGAACGCGTGGATACGTTCGGAGTCAAATGAAATTGCAAGAGTGGGTAATTCAGAGGTAAGGGGGTATGTTCGGAGTAATACGGTAGAAAATCTTTGGATAGGTTCGGAGAAAGTCAATACCGAACGTGTGGGTGCGATCGGAGAAATTCGACATAGAACGCGTGGGTGCGTTTTGAAGCGACAATGTACGCGTGGGTGCGTTAGACAGTCCGCATGCGAACGTGTGGGTACGTTCGAAGTTGAATGTAACTTGAACGTGAGGGTACGTTCATTGCAAGACGCAAGCGAACGTGTGGGTACGTTCGGAGTTGAATGTTACTTGAACGTGAGGGTACGTTCATGGTAAGACGCAAGCGAACGTGTGGGTACGTTCGGAGTTGAATGTAAGTTGAACGTGAGGGTACGTTCAATGCAAGATGCAAGCGAACGTGTGGGTACGTTCGGAGTTCAATGTTACTTGAACGTCAGGGTACGTTCATTGTAAGACGCAAGCGAACGTGTGGGTACGTTCGGAGTTAATTACGAACCTTTGCTATGTTGGTCAGTGCGAACGGATAGGAACGTTCGGATTACTGCTATTGTTAATTGAGTTGTATTGTACTGTTGTTGTTAATTGAGTTGTATTGCACTGTTGTTGTTAATTGAGTTGTATTGTGAATTGATGAGAATAAATGGCCCACAGTCGGTACACGGTCCAACTGTATTACCGAAAAATACATTTTTTGTGTTTGTTGTTATGTTAGAGGAGAGTGAGTTTGCAAGGGAATGACAAATTCTACATAATCTGAACTGTTGTCAACAACAATTTGTTAAATTTTAGCACAAAAATATATATTTCTCGTAAACGGTTCAATGTTTTGGCTTGAAATTTTCAGAATTTTCATAAGAATATAGGTTCTTTCAGATAGAATAAAGGTAAAATTTATGTAAAAATGATCGTGAAATGTCACTTTAAAATCAGTTGAGCCAGGATATAGAAAAACGTTTCTTGTATCGTTTGAGACAGCCATGTTTCAAGATCAGACTGTGGCTAGGTGCAGTCTGACCTGGATCAATGTTACTTTCATATGGTTGCTACAGACCACGAAGAACCTATAGGAGAACAACATGGTTCCTGATCAGACTGCGTGTATACGCAGGCTGATCTGGAACCATGTTGGGCTCAAAAGCCTGAAGGGACCTTATTCCAGATCCTGGGTTCATCTGTTTTCCTCAACGTTGTTAAAGGGACATTTCATTCCAATTTCATTTTTTAAAAGTATGTCTTGATGCAAAGATCGGTTACTGTAATGCGTAGAAACGCTATCAGTTTTTCGAAGTTGTTATTTTTAAGAGAAAAATAAGCCTTTACAGTTGAAACAGAAATGACTAATTCCATATAAAACTGAACTGTTGTCCACAACAATGTGTTTAATTTCAGCACAAAAGTATATATTTCTCTTAAACGGTTCAATATTTTGGCTTAAAAATTTCAGAATTGTCATAAGAAAATTTGCTCTTCCAGATAAAAATAAAAGTGAAATTTATTAGAAATAAATGTGAAATGTCACTTTAACTTTTTCCTTACAGAAGGATTCACAGAGTTCAGTTTCGCAAACATTCATCCGCTGTTTCCGACAGAAAAACATTTTCAAAGGTAGGTATAAATAATTTTCATTAATCTGGCGTAGCTTAATCTCGATTACAATATATTGCACTCTTGAATTGTTTCTTTTGTAATGGCTTCAGTTATTCATGCAAGTACCGTGGCAAATTAAATGATTCAAGCCGTAACCACGATGGATAATCACGTGATACAACAATTTTAGAATATCTTCAATAACTTTGTTAATATGGGACCGATTTCAGTTCGGTTTCAAGCAGAGAATATGGACAGACGTCACGCATTAGATGGATGTGTTTGATTTTTGAAAAATCAACTGTTAAAAAAGTTATTGAAGATCAACCAAAATTTTGGTTGATCTTCAATAACTTTTTTATCAGTTGATTTTTCAAAAATCCAACACGTCCAGCTTATTCCTGGTATTATATCCATCTTCTCTGTTTGAAACAGAATTCAAATTGGTCAAGTATTGACAGTAATATCGACGATTTTTCTGAAATTCTGAGTCATGTGATTAACCACCGTGGTAACGGTTGTAAATCTTTGCGTCGAAGTCGTCTCAATATATACTGAACAAAAGTGAAAACGCTACACTGCAATATTTCTTATTTCTGGAAAAGTATCTAACTAATAGCTTGAAATATATTTTGGCGTCATTTCCCAGGCTTTCAGCTATCGTTTTGTCAAAATTTTATTGCCTTGTCTCCTTTAATGTCAGAGTTATAGGCCTTAATGCGTTTAGAGCTAATTTCATCTAATACCGCATATGCGCATGCGCAGAAAACACTTCATTATTTTTTCGGAATTGGTCATATCTGGGTTGTCGAAAAAACACTTAAAATCTCACTTATCTCTTGTAGCAAGCTCTAAAATCAAGGTCTAATCAGTCAACTTTGCAAATTACCTCCCTTTAACATAAACAAATAGGGAATTTAAAATGTTTGGTATTCACAAACTTATCACGGTTTTCGATTGGGTTTTTTGCAACATCATGCTGGTCTTACAGGGGATTTCCGAACCTTTTCTTCGACAAGGATTGTTCCCAGATTTCCATGCAATAGCGATTTCAATTTCCTATGGAGATTACATTGTAAGATTTTCAAGCTTTGGAACCTAGTGAAAATTCCGCTTTTCAAACATCATTTTCTAAACGCTGCCACAATGTTATGCAAGCTTCTTTTCATTTTCTGACTGGTAACTCGTCAGACTACCATTCCGTAAAGAATGGCATAGTTTGCATTCTTCTGCTTGGATTTTTGAAGGTTTAAATTGTGTATAATTTCTGTTCAAATTGTACACCTGAAAAAACGGACACCTGTCACATTAGAAGGGCCCGTTTTTCACTCCCGTAATTAAGATCCACAAAATGTTTAGTGCTTTGCACAACCAAGTGAATGAACAATCCGAAACACTTTCATTTGATTTTTTTACCTTGTTGTTTTTAGAAGAAATAAAACAAGCAAAGTAGGTGTAGCGTTTTCACTTTTGTTCAGTATATTTCCAAGCCTTTTCTGTTAGAGACGTCAAAACAAATTGTTGTTTGGGAAAGATTTAATACGAATATATGGCCGGTTAGCTCAGTCGGTTAGAGCGTCGTGCTAATAACGCGAATGTCGTGGGTTCGACCCCCACACTGGCCAAGGTCATACTTTTTTATAAGGAGAATATCAGGATCTCTCATACCAGACCAGTACCACTAAGTCGTGTCTGTCAAGAAATGCCCTTCAAAACTATGGAAGAAATTAGAGACATGTAGTGAACGATGGCAATAAATTTTGTTCTAAAATTAGAATTGGTTTACTGTAATGTTTTGTTGGTGTTGTTATGAAATCTTGTAACTGCGGCTTGAATCAATCGATATACTAGTACTATTTGTTTGTCCGGAATTACGTCCCAAGTAACTTGATAAAATCGTTCCCTATCAATTTTGTCTTGTATTGTTATGATTTTTTCCTTGCATGAATTTTATTTCAGAGAACACGAGGATCTTGGTCAAAGACAAAGACGGGCCATTTTTGCTACTGACTCAAAATTGAAATTGGCATTCAGTGCTTTCAACAAAAATTTTACATTAACTGTCAAACAGTATCCGAATCTTATACCACATTATACGCCGGTCCTCATCAGGTTAGTTATATTAATCACGGTGGGGATTGTGCATGCTGGGATGGATAACGAATACGGACAAAAATAATCTCGAATCTTGTCAAATATTTTGCAATAACTCCTTTATTTCTTTGTCGTTTTTCAAAAGGTCTGTTGCGTGTACCCCGCCTTGAAAATCTCTTTCCTCGGATACATGGGTTATTTGTGGTATCCTTTTAATTTTTCCAAAAATTGATCCCAACTGACCAGAAAACGAAATGATAACGACTACGGCAAAATAAGCCACGCTTCAGGTAGGAAATTGTGCAATAATATTCTTATTTCTGTGTCAATTTTCAAGCGGTTTGTTGCATGTACCCCGCCTTACTGAGCGCTTTCCCAAGGTGTATTACTTATTTGAAAACTCCCCATATTTTTCCCAAAAATTGATCCCAACTGACCTGAAAAACGATCAGATTTTTTGTCGTTTTCTGGTCGGTTGGGATCACTTTTCGCAAAAAGTACAAAAAGGTTTCGTGTAAAGCATACATCGGAGGAAATAGCTCAGTAAGGCGGGGTACATGCAACAAACCGTTTTTGAATTGACGCGGAAATAAGGAAGTTATTGCAAAATGTCTTACCTGAAGCGAGGCAAAATTGTCCGTAGATTTACCCATCCCAGCATGCACAATCCCCACCGTGATTAATTTGTTATCAATTATTATCAAATGTTTTTATTGTAACTTGTTTATGCACAGTCAAACGAAGGAAAATGTTGTACACGCGTGTTTCTGTTTGTTTGTTTGTTGTTGTTGTTTTGTTTGTTTGTTTGTTTGTTTGTATTTTTTGTTAGTTTTATTTAAAAATTTCCCAATAAAGAATTGTAATCGCAGAGCTCTTTCGTTCGTCCATCTCCTTCCATCTTTTCCCAAAAAACACTAGTCTTGAAGAACCTTTTTACAGTACTGAAATTAGAGTAGAAAATGGTAAACACCAAACATTTTTTCTCTATCTTTCAATGTTTTCATGTTATGCAGT
This sequence comes from Fragum sueziense, assembly GCA_963680895.1. Lineage (NCBI taxonomy): Eukaryota > Metazoa > Mollusca > Bivalvia > Cardiida > Cardiidae > Fragum > Fragum sueziense. Next base: position 26,177,804 of record OY804607.1, read on the forward strand.
AATATAATATACAAATTCTATACATGAAGTAACATCTCGCCGCATTTCAAGAAAAAACTCGTTCTGTTGAAAGGAGTGACTTGCTTTTGTTTTGCAACTCTTGTACATTTAGATCAGTCTAAAATGTTGTTAGGGAGAATGTTCACTGTCTGATATGTTCATGTTTGTAGATCACAAAATGAGACGAAACAGTATGCTGGAAAGAACCCTGATTGTTTCTTGGAAGGTCGAACAGAAGACAGGGGATTCGTCGCCTTGACATTTTGTAATGGATTTGTGAGTGTCTGTCAATATTATCATTAATTTCAGAATTTATTATACAATTTATTAACAATTGTAACATTTATAATTGTACATGGCTATACATCGGTTTTGTAGACTGTAGTAGATACCATCTGTCAAAGTTCCTTTTTGCGTTTTTAAATCGTGTCAGTTTATTTTTCAGCATAAAACGTAAGTTTAATAAAAGAAATAACAAAAAAATAATAATTTGTTTTCTATTTTGCTAATAAATTCGTTGTACATGGGCGTAAAGGGGTATACTAAGTTTTAACTTTCATTATTTTAATTACCATTATTCGGATTTCTTAATCCCAATTTTTTTTAATTCGGTAATAAACACAATTTTATACACAAAATTTATATCGAGTTAATTTTTCAAATCAAATGTGTCCTCTATACAAGTGTGTCTCTGTATAATTTATATGGCAATCTTGTCTCCGCACCATCTTCTGTCTGCTGGGTGTTTAGTCCATCCAGTCGAAAACATGTAATTTTCTGATGACATAATCACGGTGGTTAGTCACGTGACACAGAATTTCCGAAATCTGCAATATTTTTGTTAATAGATCTACACGACCAATTTGAATTCGGTTTGAAGTAGAAAAGACGGAAAACTGTCAGGAAAAAGTTGGAAGTGGTTGATTTTTAAAATATCACCTGATAAAAATAGTTATTGAATATCAACCAAAATTTTTGTTGATCTTCAAGTTTTTTATCTGCTGACCTTTCAAAGATCCCTCACGTCCATCTAATGCGTGGTGTCTGTCCTCATTCTTTGCTCAAAACTGAATTCATATCTGTCCCGTTTTAACACAATTATTGAAGATTTTCTTAAATTGTTGCATCACGTGATTAACCATCATAATAATTAGATTTATTCACGATAAAAATCTAATAATAAACTTTTCTGGCATGTTTCAGTTTGGGACAATTCTAGAAGGCGACATTTTGTATAGGATAGACCCCGTCGGTCCTATAACAGACTCCATGGAAGAAAGTATTGTGGTTTCTAGGGGACATTTTACACAGAACTTTAACGACAGTATAGGGAAGCTTGTGTGTGAGTATTTAAGGTATTCCATCCATTATCAGATACCAAACACGTCGTGCATGTTCGGGTGACATCCGTGTCAACGGAAATTGACGAGGGTAGCACTCGTTTATTGTCACTCGTTTATTACTGTTGTCACTAATGATACCCGAAGATGCACAAAATGTATTGTAGATAATGATAGGTTGTAATTCATAACCCATTCTGAAATACGGTCTAGTTTTGACATCCCGAATAGAAAATGCTTCTGAACACATTGAAACAAAATTAAACATCAACACTTTCATCATTTTCTTCTCTATTTTCTCATGCATTTTAACTTGATAGCCAAAATCAGTGTTTGTGTAGGAAAATGTTAATCCGTCTGGGAAGCGATAAGTTAGAGACCACCTTAAATACATGACTCATATTTCGCTGATTTCCACCGAAAAACCTCGTAACTGCAACTTGATACAAGCTGCAGTTACGAGGTTTTTGTTGAAAAGTAGCGATATATTCATTATATTAGATGTACTTGAACAAAGCAGCAGTAGATTACATGCACTCAAAGTTACGGTTCAATTACGCGATATAGATTTATCCTTTCCCAGACTAAAGCCGCGTTCCCATTGCCGACCAAATCAACTCGATCGACTCGATCGCCTAATTTCTCCGATCAAAACCGATTAAACTCGATCAAATGTATTTACACGACTTCTTCTTTGTTTCTTGTCGATAAATTCCCGATCATTTTTGCCGACCACGCTCGATCGTCCCGATCACTTCTGCCGACCAAGCTCGATCAGTACTCGATGACTTGATCGAGCTTGATCGAGTTGATTTGGTCGGCAATAGGAACGCGCCATTAATCGTACTTTGACGTCAAAAGAGAATGAAATGTTTACTGTTGGCTGAGTGAAAATTTAAAAGCAAAAATTATCACGTTTGTAGAATTCAAGAGCAAATAACTCGAAATATGCAATATAGATGGTTAAACATAATTGAGATCACACGGTCACCTACATTTCGTCGCTTTCAAATAAAAACCTCGTATCTACAGCTTTAAACAAGCTGTGAATACGAGCTTTTTGTTAAAAGCAGCGATTTCTTCCTAGTTCAACAAGTGAATACTGACTCTATAGACAGAACTGACAAAACTCAGACAAAGAAGCAAACTACAAGCACAAGCATTACGATTGTCAGTCATGTTTATTAACGCCGTAACTACAACTTATTCAAGCTGCAGTTACGTCATTTTCGAACGAAACCGTCGAAATTCATCATCGGCATTTCAAATATACATCGTTGCATTTCAACAAAATTCTCGTAACTGCAGCTTGTTTTAAGCTGCAGTTACGAGATTTGTGTTGAAAAGCAACGTTATTCTTTATATTTCAGTGAATACCGACTTTTTAGACAGAAAATATTACGACAAAACTCGGCGAAAACGACAAACAAGCACAAGCTTTACAGTAGAACTCGGAATATTTGTTGACGCTGACCATGTGGCTATACTAGAAGCGGGCGGCGCGATTTCAACAGAAGACAAAATTCTAAAAATAGGGGCTTTCTGGAACGGGGTAAGTTATATTTCTGCGTAACATAGTTACATTTTGTCATTAAGCTATCCAACCCTTAAAGAGATTCAAGCGACGTCAAAATTATTCGGGCGACGTAGTAAACATTTTGCAGTTGAACGTTCCACCTTCGAATCTTTACGACGTCTCACGAATAAGTTCAGATACGTAACGCATGTTTACGACATTTCAAGGAAAATTCCGACGTCGAGTGGAACTCATTTGAGGTTAACTACCCAAAAACTTTTTTTTTTTATTTCCCTAGCTGCAAAGTATAACACCGAGTAAAAAACTGGTTATCTGCTAATATTCTTCAGTGTTGGGTTATCACGTTACCAATACGGTGACAAAGTCCATAGAGATATGGCGGGCTAAACGCTCGCTTCGGGTCAGCTTTAGAAAAAACATAAACCATAGATTGTCCCTAAACGTGGGTTTAGTCCGTTATTTGTTCTGAGATACGAGCTATCTCAATGGTCACGTTATTCCCCTATACCATATTCTTAAACATTTTAATTCCGACTTGGACTTTCATATTTATTCTTTTTGATTGTGAAAAGCTAAACTAAACTCTTTTTCCACCTCGCAAAAAAATGTATCTCCTTTTCAAATTGGGTCATTTTTTTCCAATTTGTTATAAATGTGTATCGCCGGTACCATTCGAAAATTTCGTAACAACTCATTGTTTAAGCCATAGTCACGATATTTTCAAACGTAACCGACGATAAATTTAAACTTTACCATTTTCAGGTTGCTGCTGTGATGGCGCTGAGTGACGATCTAGGATATACCATATCGTTACAAATTAAACAAATCGAATGCCTTCGCCCCCATCTTACTGTTATCCTCTCTCTATATTTGAACCAGGATCCTTTAATTACATTTGAGAACAACCTGGATCAAGACCAGCCTGTGCTTACGCACAGTCTGATCAGGATCCATGCTGTCCTCAAATTTCTTCGTCGTGATTTGTAGCAACTGTAGGAGAGCAGCATCGATCCTGATCAGACTACTCTTAGGTGCATTTTGCTTTTGAAAAATGGTAGTCTCGAATGCTGTAAAGAACCCAGCTCATATATAGCTGCTTTTCGACGAAAACCTCGTAACTGCAGCTTAAAACAAGCTGCAATTACGAGGTTTTCGTTGAAAAGCGACGATATACAATTTTCAGGTTGCTGCTGTGATGGCGCTGAGTGACGACCTAGGATATACCATATCGTTACAAATTAAACAGATCGAGTTTTGGGAGACTAATCCGGTAGGCTTAATTTTATATAGAAAAACGTCCTCAAACAGTGACGCTGTTTGACAGCAATAAAAAAAGAAATGATTCGAAAAGTATTGTGAAAAAAGAAAAAAAAATGTTACAAGCAATTTCTTTATTTTCCACAACATTTTCTAACCCACCATGGAAAGATTTTTAAAATATCCATCAGTTTAGAAATGTCGTCTGCCATACCTTTCAAATTGGATCAGTTAAGGTAATTGCATAAAAGAATAATCCTTTAACGAACAAGCCCATTTTTCCATGTCAATAATAGAAAAGGCTTAGGAGATTGCCTCAATATTCCTTTGATACATGATATAACATAACGGATGACTCTCATGAAGCACTGGGAATTTATTGTTCAGTACTTTCGGCACTTTGATCAAAGCTAGAGATTAGAGGGTGTGACAGCTTTTCAGAGATTAGAGGGTGTGGCAGCTTTTCAAAATGAAATATTTTACTAATTGTTCAACAAATCATCTAGACAAGGGTATGAATTTGAAATAAGAAATGTTCTCACATCCACTTGTCTGTAGTTATGTTTGGTTGTATTTATTTGATTTCAGAGTTGGTATACCATATCGGCCACCGTCCCTACAGACACACTGGCTAGCTTCTGTAATGGAATACCACAGCAATCTACGACATTACCGAGCGATCACTATCATATACATACGCTGTAAGTAACACAATTAGTTGCTTTTCATTTTGATAAAAGACCCTCGTAATCACATATTGAACACATTCAATTGCAGAACTGAAAATGTCATGACAAGATTTATGAAAACAACGCTAATTTTGCCGTATACTAGTATGTATCCATTTATTTTATTCCCAGATTCCCTTCGATAATGCTTAACGACACGATTCTAATTTTGCCGATAATATCTACATGTATCTAAGATTCTTAAAATGCATAATACCCACCGTGTGATCGCCATAATAACAGCCGAATTCATTCACAGATTCCCGTCGACCGGTTACTTCTATGTACCTGGTGTATGTAGACTAACCCAATCTTATGACACATTTGTAAACATCATGGCAAAATATCTTAAGGGGGAATGCTCCAGTTTTTCGGAACACTCGGTCATTACTGTAGAAAGATAACTGTTTCGTACCACATATGTTTCGCTACCATATTTTCAATAATATTACACATCATTACAATTTACCAATTTCGACGGTTAAAGCGTTTCTATTATGCAAAACTTATTTCCTCAAGATGAAAATCGATTATTTAGAGCAAGACAGTTGTAAGTGTGTATGCAGTTACCACTGTTTTGCGCCATTTTATTCATGTGTAGCTGATGAAAATTGCTGTAATTCACTAATAAGTGCGCTGACCTATACATTTTCTTTTTTGAATTATTACCAGGACTTGTTGCTTAATACAATGAGGGAGTTTTATCAAATTCTATTATGTAGAACTTGAAATATTTCCAAAACTATGCAAATTTTGACATAAAGCACGTCAGCTTCTTTGATCTAACTAAACACGTGAGCATGCTGTTTTATACATTTATGCGTTTATAATAGCACATTTTATGGATTTTCTGTTCTTATTAAATGTAAGACGTTACTTAAATTCCGTTTTCGGGACTAAACGATGATTATGCTGCATTTTTTCAGCATTTTAGTGACCTTGGACAGGTGCAAGAAATTGTGCATTTTTTCGCTGTAGGGGTATGTGATACAAATGCCTATAAAATTCAAACAAGCTCGCTGACCATCCATTTTTATTTTATTTTTCAATTGATAATAACATGTAATTTCAACATACAAAATATAAATAAATTCTATTATTGGGTAAAAAATAGGATACTTGAGCATTCCCCCTTAAGATAGTCCACCCCAAACGAGATTCATACGACATCAACTTTTCTCGTGCGACCTCGTTTTATATTCGTTACGTACCCGCAATTATTCGGCGACGTCGTAAACATTCGGTGGTGGAACATTCCACCACCGAATGTTTACGACGTCGCTCGAATATTGATAAAAAACGTCGATTAAATCTCATTACGGATGGACTTCCTTTACCGAAACAATTCCAAAATGGCCGTGATCGTCATTATATTACAACTACTGATTTTTTTCACAGATTCCCGTCGACCGGTGCTCAAGGTTTCGCCTATGTACCTGGTGTATGTAATACAGCAAGATGTGGTATGACCAAAGTATCGTTCGAGGGCTCGTACAATCTGGCAGCACACGAACTAGGACATGCGTAAGTCTTGAAGACTTTGTTGTTATATTGCCAATATCACCTTTTTTCATGAACATTTATGAAACTTTAAGTATGTTTTAATTACTTAACAACAATTTCAAAATTGCTCACGGAACTTGGCTTCAGAATGCTCGTGTATATGTTCTGTACACTATCATCACTATACAGAACCTTTTCAGTCGGTGGTGGTGGTGGTTGTTGTTGTTGTTGTTGTTGTTGTTGTTGTTGTTGTTGTTGTTGTTGTTGTTGTTGTTGTTGTTGTTGCTGCTGCTGCTGCTGCTGCTGCTGCTGGTGGTGGTGGTGGTGGTGGTGGTGGTTCATACAATTTAGCCTCAAACAAACGAATACATGATTAGGTGTACTGTTGATATTACTCCGTCAATTAACAGGGTATAACATTTTTATATGCCCATTTTTATCTAAAAAAATATTTATTCAAAACCATATCATTACAGAATGTCACTGTCTCGCTAACATGAACACGTAATTCCCAACCGCGTCAATTCATCTCAAATATAATGTTATACAGCCATAATAAGATTCACGTGACGTTTGAATTATTCTGGCTACGTCTTAAACAATCGACGTCGCACGGAAAAATTCCTGGTCGCGTGAATCTCAATGGGGACGGACTACCTCAGCGGCAAAATCTGCTTCAGACTAGGGATGCAACATGACGAAGACGTAGGGTGTGAGGCTACAATAGGTATCATGCACGGCGGAGACAGTGGTAATATAAGTAGTTCAGAATATCGTCATTTTTCAACGAAAACCTCGTAACTGCAGCTTAATACAAGCTGCAGTTACGAGGTTTTTGTTGAAAAGCTCCGATATTACAAAGCTTTTATCACAATATAATTACCTGAACACTATGTTATAGACTAGGAATGCAACATGACGAAGACGTAGGCTGTCTGGCTACAATAGGTATCATGCACGGCGGAGGTAGTGGCAGTTTTAGCTGGTCAGAATGTATCAAAACTGCTATTACAATATAATTACCTGAACACTATGTTTCAGTCTAGGTATGCAACATGGCGAAGACGTAGGCTGTCTTGCTACAATAGGCATCATGTACTATAACTTCAATAACAATATATTTACCTTAACACTATGTTTTAGACTAGGGATGCAACATGACGAAGACGTAGGGTGTCTGGCCACAATAGGTATCATGCACGGCGGAGGTAGCGGCAGTTTTAGCTGGTCAGAATGTACCAAAACTGCTATTACAATATAATAACATGAACACTATGTTTCAGACTCGGAATGCAGCATGACGAAGACGTAGGCTGTCTGGCTACAATAGGTATCATCCACGGCGGAGGTAGTGGCAGTTTTAGCTGGTCAAAATATCGTCGCTTTTCAACGAAAACCTCGTAACTGCAGCTTAATACAAGCTGCAGTTACGAGGTTTTTGTTGAAAAGCTCCGATATTACAAAACTTTTATCACAATATAATTAACTAAACACTATGTTTCAGACTCGGGATGCAGCATGACGAAGACGTAGGGTGTCTGGCTACATTAGGTATCATGCACGGCGGAGGCAACGGAAGTTTTAGCTGGTCGACCTGCAGCAGAGATGCTCTAGATGCATTCGTACAGTACGAATTTAATTTTTCATTTGTTTTGATGAAATTACAATAACATACTTGTATATGTCTCGATAAATTACATGGCAAAGCATATCTAGCTACTGGCTAGAGATGCTTTGTCGGGTCTAATATCGTGAGCTATGCTTATTTGGGTTATTTGGGGTCTGTTGGAGTTGCCGTTTATTTTAATGCATAGCTCCTTTGAAACAAGATAAATACATGATCAGATATTATCATTTTATGTCTCGTGTGATTTTTCAAACTAGTTACTACCTGATTAGCTATATTTCATGTTTAGAAACAAGTGTTGTATGTGTTGTATGTGTCAGTATCATGTTGCAATTACGTGGTTTTCGATTAAATACAGCGAAATGCAATGTACCATAATCTAGAAGTTTTTGAGTGTCGAAAAAGAGTGAAGCATTGATCAATAGAGTTTGATTAAAATTCGGTGTTAACTTAAATTAACATCTGACAGGCACCAGTTAGAGGTCACCTACTATGACCCTTGTAAAAACCGAAATTGATTATATTTACTCTAGCCAATTAAGTCTCTTGTCTCATACAGTAGGATTTTCCTTGAGAAGCACATGCAAACACATGGTTCTGCACCGAAATGTGATGTCGTCCTAGCCTAATTATCGGTTTTATCGCTGAAAAGAATCTAAAGGTCATTGAAGTTGGTCCCTTACTGGTGCTTGTCAGATGTTACCGTAAGTTAACACCGGATTTTAAGGCTGAATATCCGTAATGTGTCCATTTTGAAATTCATAAAACATCGGCTTTTTCCGAGTGGCGTTCTTACGTATCCGGACCTATTCGGGCGCGTTCGAAAATATTCGGCGGTGGAAAGTTCCACCGCTGAATGTTTTCGACCGCGCCCGAATAATTTCGACGTCGCTCGGATCTCATTAGGGATGGACCACCTTAATCAGACTGATCGATTTCAATCCATATTCAGGGCAGCAGATCCTGCATGTTTGTTTGACGACGCGAACGTATCACCCGCTGACGTCGACGCTGCCGTCGCTGCTATCTCTCTTGACGGGACATATGAAGGTATGCTTTTCTTATTCTGTCCCCGTGCGATATAATGTATTTGGCAAAATTATAGAACATGCCTATTTATAATCATAGGTTAAACAAATAAAACGAAATTATCAAAATGTATTCATTATTGCTGCTGCTAATATTGTTGTTGTTTTACAGGCATGTATACGAGTCCAGATGAAGATTGTATTAACCGCTATGGTACGGGGTTCAGACACAGGGAATGGCATTCCAATGTAGTGAGTATTGTAAATCCTTTCATCTTATATCGTAGGTTTTCAACAAAATATTGTAACTGCAGCTTGTTTTAAGCTTCAGGTGCGAGGTTTATGTTAAAAATTGGCGATATTCTAAATTCGAAAACAATCTGATTAAAACCAGATGTTTCATCTTATTTCACAAACTAACATCTGACAGCTACCGTTTGGAGGTCATCTTCAGTGACCCTTGAAAATCGGGGGGGGGGGGGGGGGGTTCTATTTTTTTCGCGAACCAATCACTACACTCGTTTCAAACGCGTGTCGGATGTCCATGGCAATAACATCAAAATGGTTGTGGTTGATAAGCAGGCGGTTGGTGCCATCACGAAAAAAAGATTTATCTCACTACTACCAACTTCATACAGCTGGGTAGACTACTTAAGGAGTTGGCAATTAAGTAGCATACCGAAAGACACAACTCCCCGAGTAGGGCTCAAAGTAGAGTCATTTGGATTACAAGCTGGGTGCACTAAGCACTGCACTATCGAGACTGCCATATTGGATCGATTCTTTACATGTTGTTAGAAACGGAAATATTGCGCATGCCTCAAAAATCGGACATCGCGTGAATCTCATTAGGGTGGACTACCTTTATTATTGTCATACCATTAATTATTCCAGTTTGCGTTATAAGTATATCTTTGTTCGACATTTTCTCAACCGCTAGTGTTAAATTCCCAATGCCGATCAAACCAACTCGATTAAACCCGATCAAACCATCGAGTAAAGATCGACCTCGGTCAATGTAGGTGATCGAGTGGTCGAGCTGGATCTGCATCGGTCGGGCTTCCAACTCAATTTTTCTGCAAGTCAAAAATATTCCTGTGCGATCTGGCGGAATATTGATCGGGGACCGATCGCCTATTGGTCGAACAGAAGATAGACCTGATCGAGAATCAATTGTCTCTGGAAATTAAGTGTGATGTGATCGGTTTGATATTTCTTACTCGATCTGCACTCAACCTGCACTCGATCACATCGACTTGTACTAGAGTGGTTCCGTCGCATCCCGATTAACTCGTTGTCTATTCCATTTATTCGCACGATCAAATCGATTGTAAAGATCGCATTTGATCGACTAGAAATCGTGATGTAGTGATTTGGTCGGGTTTGATCGAACTGATCGAGTTGATTTGATGGGCACAATACCATACTTTCCCCTTTCTCAGATATCAGTTTCACGGTGGATATTGTGTATGTGGGATGGGTAAATCTACGGACAATTTTGCCTCGCTTCAGGTAAGACATGTTGCAACACATTTCTTATTTCTGCGTCAATTTTCAAACGGTCTTTTGTATGTCACCCGCCAACCAACCAGAAAAAACGACAAAAAAATTCAAGTCGTTTTTCTGGTTGGGATCAATTTTTGCAAAAACTACAAGGTGGATTCAATTAAGGAATACGTCAGAGGAAAGAGCCCAGTAAGGCGGGTTACATACAAAAGACCGTGTGAAAAGTGACGCAGAATTAAGAAAGTTATTGCACAATTTCTTACCTGAAGCGTGCCTAATTTGACCGTAGTCGTTATCATTTCGTTTCCTAGTCGGTTGGGATCAATCTTTTGGAAAATGTAAAAGGATTCCACAAACTATTCATATATCTTAGAAAAGAGCTCAGTAAGGCGTGGTACGTGCAACAAATTGGCGAAGAAATAAAAGGTCTATTGCAAAAAAATTGACCAGAATCGAGATTATTTTTGTCCTTAGTCGTTATCCATCCCATGATGCACAATCTCCATTGTGGGTTTATTCGCGATTCAAAACCGTTTAGTTATTAGGGGCTAGACCTAAGACCCGAAATAGGTAAAGCAGGAAGATACAGGTGACCTTTTATTAAAAAAACACTCATTGATAGTTTTACCTGTCCTACTTTACGATAAACCAAAAGCACTTTAACTATTCTCGTTTAATTCTGAAAGTTTTAAACTCGTATACCTCACGAGAAATGACCTGGCAGAGCTTCCCAGCCTATTGGCTAGGGCTGCTCTGCCAGTTCAATCGTGAGGTATACTTGTGACATTTTTCAGGGTGATATCTGTTATTACTCAAACTGTGTCAACATGACTGCTGGAAATAACTATGGAGTAATCTCCCCTCGAATGAATTACTTAAAGGGTAAGCTGCCAATTATGATAAATGTAGATGCATATCATATTCAAACAAGGTCTCAATACACCACTTCGCTGCTTTTTAGCGAAAACATCGTAACTGGAGATTAAAACAAGCTGCAGGTACAAGCTTTTCGTTGAAAAATGATGATTTAAAATGACTTTGATTTCATAATCAATTTACGTATTTTAAAGGAGTCCATGTTAGCTTTTTTAATGGATCAGAACAATATGAGGACAGTAAAAGTTAGCATTGTTGTATGGAGCATTGAATTTTAGAGCCAAAAAGAAAAAGACTTATACCAATGTTTTCACCATTTATCAAAGTCCAGTTTCCCGTAAATGTTACCAAAATATAAATGGCGAGTCAGTCAATTATATAATAATTGATCTAGGAGTATTAAATGAACTTCATTTGAAATGTCCTTCGACAGAAATTATCTACCTATAAAAGTTGATCATTCCATATGATAATTTCTTGAATAATATTTTCCCCCGACAACCTAGCATCGGTCCCTTTACCAATTAAAGGTTATATGGGTTCAATGCGTTACCATCTATTGACCGTCTATTGTATACATCGATAAGCATTAGATTCTTTATTGTTTGTACATTGTGATGATGCTATTATCAATTCTGACACAGGGACTAAATGTAACTAGATGGTTGTCCATGGCCAACAGGTCGAGCCCACATTTTGGTTGGTCGTCAATAACATTTTCATCTGTTGCTTTTTTAAAAGATTTTTTTGCATTCAACAAATCGCCGGCGTTTCCCCGCCTTCTCTGCTTCAATCCATTTTCAAATCGGTCAGATATTTTCAAAAAAATATTGAATAGACAATAGTTCTCACGTGCTTCTGTGCCGTGTTGTTTGCAAGAGCTTTAAAACATATGCTGGAAAAGGTTGTGCCGTAATTTTACGCAGGTACCTATTGTCAAGACGGGTACGTGTGTTCCGGAAATGATTGTGTCACGTGGGCTGATATGCGGATATCCACGGACAAGTTCGTTGTGGTACAAGGTGGCTGGAGTGCATGGAGCGCCTACACAACAACATGCTCCAGAAGCTGTGGTACTGGGTTTACTTATCGGGAACGGACATGTAGCAATCCATAGTAAGTCCAGGATATCTATGCAGGGGGTTCAATTAGGGTAAGGAGGGGCAAAACGCCCAGGTGGGGTCAAACGCCCACCACTATTATTTCGTCACTCATTTTGTCAACTGATATTTGTCTTGATTTTACACTTAAAGTATTCTTTCAGAAAGATGCCCATGAAATTTTTACATCGAAACGTCACTCAATCATTAGTATGCGAATAATTGTTTATTTTGCATATGTTTGATCTAATATTTGGGTAATGAGTTTTCTTGTGTATCTCATTTCAGTCTGAGTATTCAATCAACCAAAATGCATTTTGTATTTATATGTCCAATTGGTCTTCTACACAAAGAGATAAAAAGAAAAAAATATCAACACATTTTTTTCTCTGGCCAAATTAAATCACTCACCCCCTTTGGGGCAAAACGCCTATGCTGCTTTGGGGCAAAACGCCCACACTGGGCGTTTTGCCCCTTCTAAGGGTTAAATGGTGGGCGTTTTGCCCCTTATATGGGTAAGTAGGTATTCAGAAGTACTAACATTTTCCTTAAAACTCAAAGAATGACTAAGGTTGGTACATATGACGAAATCCATTTACATTTCGTTGTCTACAAAACAAAAACTGGCAAAAAAGACCGACTTTTCGCGAATATATCAAACTTTTATGGCATCTGCTGGATCCATGTGGGGCAAAACGCCCATGATACGTCGATTTTGTGTTAAAATGAGACAATAAGACCATTCAATCTACTTTAAAGGGGCCTTATAAAGAACATAACACCAGTATGTTTTAATTTGACTGATTTGAAGATGCTGCAAACAAAGGACAGTAACACGTAACCACTTTTATAGACAAGTAAATTATGCCCAAATCTAGCCCTTACGCTTGATAAAAAATGTTGAAAATATGGTAAAACCCATCCAAAATATATTTTTCCTAGTATATTAATTACAAACTAATTATATTCCTATTTTCCCCCAGATATTTTCAAAATAAAATTTTTATTTTTCATATGGGGCATAAAGCCCAGTGGTGGGCTTCATGCCCCACCCCTAAAGGCGTTTTGCCCCGAGGGTGGGGCAAAAAGGCCAAATTTCGAGAAAAATTGTTTTAACGACAGTCATTTTTTAAATCAAATGACAAAGCTGTTTTGTGTATAGACATTTGGGACAAAAGGTAAAGTTTAATTTCACGTTGAAACATTTACATTATACTTAGTTTGTTTTGTGCTACAGCGCCCTTTCCTTAAGGGGGGCGTTTTGCCCCTCCTTACCCTATACATTTATACAAAAGAGGGGCGTTTTACTAGTATTACAAATTTTTTTTACTGAATTTCTGCTTGGGAATGAAATAATCAGGCTACAGAAGCGGTTTGCATGAACCCCGTCCCCCGAATCCCTTCTGGATCCGCCACTGAATCAACGATTTCTATCATACATTTATTGTGACCAATACATAGTCCGGTCAAGATATTATGGCACAGATTTGCAAAATTTACGTACGTTAACAACACAATTGAGAACTCCAAACTGCTCTGATTTTGCGTATGATGGTTCAATTCTTACATTATGTCTAAAACCTGCAAGATTCGAGTGTCGAACCAACGCAAGCAAAACTGCATTGAAAATTAATAACGTTTTATCCTTTGCCGACGAGCTAGTATGTGTACAGTCGAAAACAAAAAAAAATGTATGACGTCCTCTGGCACTAAATTTACATATCGAAGCGCTCTTTATTTTCTATTAACTTTTGCATGATTCAATTCGAATATTGCAGGTGTGAGACACCTGCAAGATTAAACCAATCGCATGCGAAATAGCTTTAGTATGGAGTTCAATATCGTGTTGTTCGTTTGTTTGTTTGTTTGTTTGTTTGTTTGTTTGTTTGTTTGTTTGTTTACAAAGGTAAATTTTATGACATAGGCCTAATATCGTGACCGGAATATGATCGTTTTCATGGCATACCGTAGAGATGAGCCATTTGACTGTTTATTGCAATTATTATAATTGTAAGCCTACCCTTGTGCATGTTTCTAAATACTAGAAGATATTATTTGATTATCAAATTAGTTTTATTGATTGAGAGGGATGAAACGATCAACCGATTTAATGCAAATTGTTTCTTTCAGTCCTCATTTAGCTCCATACTGTACCGGAAGTCGGATAGAAGCAACAGAATGTAACACTCAAGTAAGTTATAGGCACACTTCGATTGCGACTATAGCTCGAGTTATAGTTGTTTTTGCTCCAGTCGAACACCAATAGGGCGACGTCATTTCCGCAAGACTATTTTGACCATCGGAAGAACTATCGTCAGGCTATCCGAGCCATTATTTCATATGGAACTCCTAGTATAAAAAGTGGACCAATCTGTGTCTAGTACACAAATGTCTTTTGTTGCCTGACAAAAAACGAAGATGAATCTAATAGATAGAAGATGTCTGGTTCCCAATAATGGCTCACGAGTTTGCAAGCTATAGTTCCAATCGAAATCGGCCATACACTCACTGTTGCAAACGTTTTGGCACTAAGGACTAGAGCATTTCGTCGTTTTTCATTTGAAAAAGTTACGATGTTTTAGAAAACGCAGCAATTTGTAGCGTAGGCCTATATGAAATACTGCATTGATATTTTGCTCCAAATTACTTTCATAATGTGAACAAGGGTTTTTATTCAAAAATAGGTTAAATGGGTGTCTTTATTTGTGACCGATTCGTGAAAACTTTAACATCTATCTTATACAAATTATTTTGACGAAAAAGCTGATATGTCCCATATTCACTGAAGTAGTTAATAATAAAAGTTCAGTTTAACTATTATCATAACACCTAAATGATATTAAGGATTACAATCCATCAATCTTCCATACAAAGCAGTACTTTATTTTCAGAATAAGTTTAAAACATGAAAAACTGTTTATTAGATATATCTATGTAAAGCAAAATTTAAGATTGAACAGTTGACCTAGTATTCTAGACTAGGATGTCATTTAAAAAGGGCCTCCACTTTTATACTATAACCTTAATACTAGGGTCTGGGCCAGACTAGAGGTGTCCATGTGTGAATCATCAAGGCTGTAGGTGTAAAAAGACATGATATATATGCCTGGTTTAAGTCTTTTTAAAAGTAGGTCAAACTCCAAGGTCAAGGTTGCAATATTCAAGGTCATGGTCAAATGTGAAAGGTCTTGGTAGGAGGTGTCTATGTGTGAAATATCAAGGCTGTAGATGTAATAGGACATAATATAAAGGCTAGGTTAAAGATTTTTTTAAAAGTATGTAAAAATCAAGTGTCAAGGTCACACAGGCCAATGTCATGGTCAAATGTGAAAGGTCTTGGTAGGAGGTGTCCATGTGTGAAATATTGAGACTGTATAGGTAACAGGACATGAGATATAGGCCTAGTTTAAGTTTTTTAAAAGTAGGTCAAACTCCAAGGTCAAGGTCCAAGGTCATGGTCAAAAGTGAAATATCTTGGTTGGAAGTGACCACATGCTTGAAATATCAAGGCTGTATATGTAAAATGACATGAAATATAGGCCAGGTTAATGTATTATTAAAGTAGGTCAAACACCAAGGTCAAGGTCACATGGTCCAAGGTCATGGTCAAATGTGAAAGGTCTTGGTCGTAGGTGTCCATGTGTCAAATATCAAGGCTGTATGTGTAAAAGGAATTGATACATCGGCTAGGTTAAAGTTTTTTTTAAAAGTAGGTCAAAGTCAAAGGTCAAGGTCACAAGGTCCAAGGTCATGGTCAAATGTGAAAGGTCGTGGTAAGATGTGTCCATGTGTGAAATACCAAGGCTGTATGTGTAATAGCACATAAGATATAGGCCCAGTTTAATTTTTTTAAAAGTAGGTCAAACTCCAAGGTCAAGGCCACATGGTCCAAGGTCATAGTCGTATGTGATAGGTCTTGGTCGGAGATTTCCGTGTGTCAAATATCAAGGCTGTATGTGTAAAAGGACATGATATATTGGCCAGGTAAAAGTTTTTTAAAAGTAGGTCAAACCCCAAGGTCAAGGTCACAAAGTCCAAGGTCATGGTCAATTGTGAAAGGTCTTGGTAAGATGTGTCCATATCAAGGCTGTTTTTGTAAAAGGTTATGAGATATATGCCGGGTTTAATTTTTTTTAAAGTAGGTCAAACTCCAAGGTCAAGGTCACAAGGTCCAAGGTCATGGTTAAATGAGAACCATGTTGAAAGGAGGTATCTATGTGTGAGATATCAAGGCTGTATGTGTAAAAGGACATGAGATATAGACAAGGTTAAGAATTAAGTGTAAAAATCAACAAAGGGAAATAACTCCAAGAATTTGATTGGCAGAGTTACGGTTCTTAAGCACTGCACCTCTCCATTATGAAATCTATTCACCTGTAAAGTTTCATGATTCTACCTTACATATTTTTCGAGTTGTGCTCCGGACAAGAATCAAGTTATAGAATCAACAAAGGTCAATAACTCAGAAAATTTGAACGGCAGAGTTACGGTTCTTGTGCACTGCCATTCTCCATAATGAGATCTATCCACCTGTAAAGTTACATGATTCTACCTTACATACTTTTTGAGTTATGCTCCGGACAATAATCAAATTTGAAAATCAACAAAGGGCAATTACTCCAAAAATATGATCAGCAGAGTTACGGTTCTTATGCACTGCACCTCTCCATAATGAGATCTATCCACCTGTAAAGTTTCATGATTCTACCTTACATACTTTTTGAGTTATGCTCCGGACAAGAATCAAGTTATAAAATCAACAAAGGGCAATAACTCAAGAAAGACGGTTCTTGTGCACTGCACCTCTCCATAATGAGATCTATGCACCTATGAAGTTTCATGATTCTACCTTTAATACTTTTCGAGTTATGCTCCGGACAAGGTTTGGTCTACGGACAGACCGACCGACCTACGGACCGACCGACCGACCTTCCGACCAACCTTCCGACCGACCTTCCGACCGACCGACCGACCGACCGACCTTCCGACCGACCGACCGACACTTGCAAAACAATATACCCCCATTTTCTTCGAAAGGGGGCATAATTATCACCGATATTTTACCTATGTTTAGTATGTTCATGTACTTATATTGAAAATAAAGTTTTAAAAAAACCTATCCATCATTATCTAAAAAAAACACTTCATGCATCGTCGGGTGTCATCCATGATAACAGAAATTGGCGAAGGATACTGTTGTCACGGATGACACCTAAAATTGACTAATGTAACATATCGTCAATTTCCGTTTCCACGGATGACACCAGAAGGTGCAAGAAGTGTTCGGTATAGATCTAACGATGGGTTGTAATTCCTAATATCATAATATTGTAATGATGAATGCATCTTTCTCGGGTCAAGACATACTAAGTCATATAGCCACTACTTTACAGGCGTGTACAGGTGACAGCACGACCTCTAGCGATCTGGTAAACCAACGTGCATCCGAGGTGTGTACCAATCTGACAGATAATGATATTATATCGTCCTCAACTTATGATGGTTCTGGGACCAAGAGGTGTAATGGTAAGTATCGATTTGCCAAACGGGGCTTTTTAGTTGTAGAGGTTTTCGACAGGTATATTACTATGATGTACGGTTGACAGCACGACCTCTAGCGATCTGATCAATCAACGTGCATCCGAGGTGTGTGCCAATCTGACAGATAATAATATTATATCATCATCGACCTATGATGGTTCTGGGACCAAAAGGAGTAATGGTAAGTAACGGATAGACCATTAGGGCTTTCTAGTTCAATCATTCGATAGGCAGTATGTGCGACATCGCGACAACGAGCGATCTGGTAAACCAGCGTGCATCTGAGGTGTGGGCCAATCTGACAGATAATAATACTATACTGACTGACTTTAAAAACGCATCACTTATTTTTTTTTCAATTTTTTTCGTAGTCATAGCCAATAGGATCGAAATTGTACTTCTGATATATATTTCAACGAATAAGCCACGATATCCAATAAAATTTATTGCAGTCAGTTACCACGTTATTTCGCACGACGCCAACGTGCAAAATATCGATAACGTCTATGTAAATACACCTTAGGTGACCAATTGGATTTTTGTTTTCATATTCCATATTCCAATGGTCAGAATGTACTTTTATTTCTCAATCAATTTGATTAAACAAAAAATAAAGCCAATAGACTAAAGTTCGATGAGCGTGCATAAATTGACGGTTGTGGGACCAGGAGGAGTAATGGTAAGTAAAGGTTAGCCAAATGGGACTTTCTAGTTCAATCATTCGATATGCATGTGGGGTGACAGCACCACATCGAACCATATAATCGACCAGAGAGAATCAGAGGTTAATACCAGTCTGATAGATAACAATGCAATACCGGTATTGTCTGCCGACTACGATGCCTCTTGGACTAAGAGGAGTAATGGTAAGTAACGGTTAGCACAGTGGGACTTTCTAGTTCAATCATTCGAAAGGTGTGTACGGGCGACATCACGAACGATCTGGCCGATCAGAGAGCATCAGAAGTTTGTGCCAGCTAATAATACAAAATTTTCCTCTGACTACATGTATGACTCTTCTGGTACCAAGAGGAATAATGGTAATTTCCGTTAGCCCGTCAAAAGACGGTAAATTATAGCCTAGTCCAAATACAAAGACGTTTCTGATCAACTTTTTACATTGTTTGGTCTTTTAGTGTAGAAAACACTGTGAAAAATGAAGAAATTGCTCGTCACAGACCCGCAGAACACTTCCGGTGGCACACAATGGTTTTATGGGAAATTAACATTGTAACGTTGTGATTTCGTATGCACTGCCATGCTTTGTTTTCGAGAGTATCGTTACTAAAACGCTTTGGTATCGAGAGTATTGTTACCAAAACGCTTTGGGATTGAGAGTTTTGATACTAAATTGATTTGAGTTCAAGGGTATTGTTACTAAAAAATAACAAATAATAAACGTTTGAGCGGCGTTTTAAGACTCCAAGGACGACTTCCGGTGGCTGTTGTGTGTGTGCGGGAGGGGGGTCTTAGTGGAAACTTGTCTATTGCACGTCGCCTTGCCAAATGCCTGCTGTGCATTTGTCATGTTCGTCAACATTCTTTATTTGATATCGACATTTCAGGGTTCAATGTCAGCGGAAGGAACTCGATTGTAGACGATCGTAGAAGCCTGTCTTTAATTAAACCATATTTAGAATTAATGTAAATGTACAAGACAAAGCCAATCAAAGTGTTACATCCTTTCAAAATATGGTGTTAACCGTATGGGATCTATTTTGTTGTCTGAGAAGAGTAATCGTCATAGTCCATAATAATATTTGTTTATATTTACAGATGGGGACGGGCAGTGTGAAGTGAACTGCAGCCCAAATAGCGATTCTTTTGTTCGATTCGCTCTTATGCCAGATGGCGTCGAGTGTGCAGCGACCATTGTTGATGCCACTGAAGCCGACATTAATGGGTATCCGAGAAATAAAGGGATCACTGGAAGATGTGTGCGGGGATATTGTGTGGTAAGATTTTGTTCATGGGTGGATGGCAAATCACAACGTCGCTTTTCATTGAAAACTTCGTATCTGCAGCTTGTTTTAAGCTGCAGATACGAAGTTTTCGTTGAAAAGCAGCGACAGACTGTCGCGAGTTAAAGGTCCGGTCACAGTCACACACACATTCACTGCCATATCACTTAACCATTTCCCAGACGCAAAATTTTAGGATGATCCGCGTCAAAAACTGCCATAAATGACAAAATGGAAGTTATTAAAGATAGAATTTTTGTAAAACATGGCATAGAAAATATTGAGACAAAATGAGATACTTCTGGTTATCAATGGTTTTTTTCCCCAATGTTTTCCCAAGCCTTTCTTTTAGGGACGTCAAAACAAGGTCTTGTTTGGGAAAGGTTTAAAAGGTCACCATATTCTTGAAATGCTGTAGGCGCGGAGATATGTGTATCTAACTGGGCATGTAGATCCATACTTGTGATTATCTTTTATGTGAATTTACTTAGTTTGTCTTCCAGGGCTGGCTGATATTGAAATCATGTAATGGATAACTTGCTAACAACTATCAATTTCTGGATAAGAAACGGAATCCAAAATGCGTACTAGTTAATTATTTGAGTTATGAACACATTTTATACTTTCTTTTCTATTTATAGTCTTTGTAGTTTTTTATTTTACTTTATTTTTCACCAGAATATTGGGTGTGACGGGACGACTTCCGGTGTAATCCAAGATGGCTGCGGTGTTTGTGGAGGAGATAACTCAACGTGTCAGATTGTAGAGGGCGTTTATTTGGATCCTATAGCTTCCGGTATATAGTAACTTTTCTTCTAAAGCCTCGTTACTATATTACTTGTTTTAAGATGTTGTTATGAAGAATTTTAGGGAAAAAAACAGTGGTGTGTAACACTACAATTCCTTCTTGCGTAACCCTTTTCAACAAGATGCAGCTTTAAGTATTGTTGTCATTTCTTTACACGTTTTCTTACATTCACTCTCAGCGGGCCGCGTAGATAAGGATAGGCTTATATAGATCCTCTGTTCTAAATGCTCGTAGTAAGAGGTAACCATGATTTGAATGAAGTCCTTACAATTCTTATAGTTTATTAATATATTTGAAAGTGTATAGATGTAATAATTGGCGATTAACATGTCAGTAAATAAAAGACCCACTTTCAAGCAATTGTTATACTCAAAAGCATGGACACATTGAAACATTAAATTCATACTCTGCTTTGTTTTACAGTCAAAAACCACTATTTCGACCATCCAATCTGTCAGTCCACCAAGCTTTGTTAATATTTCAAATATTTTAAAAATAGATATAGTTTTTAGCTATATTTACATGGAACATAATAATTATGATAATTTGTTATTTCCATGTCTATTACTGAATATATCACTCTTTGCCATTTTTAGTCTTCCCAAGTACAAGTAGAATGGATACAACATGCCTTATGTTTCTTACATACAAATAAGCCATGAGCCATAACATATCTGAATCGATCTTCTAAAATAAAATTACATACGAGGGGCGTTCATTAAAGATTTCCCCTGACCTACTTTCGGTTGAGTTAGGAAGTTGAAATTTTACACATACATTACCGTATACCTCTATAGGTCACATGAAAATTTGCAGCTCTTAAATGTAATTAGTTTCTCATTTCCAAGAGCTGAAGTTAAGTAAGGTAGCGTGATGGAGCAAGCAGCCATCAGATTCCTGTATTTGAAAGGTCACACTCCAAAGGAGGCATTTGATGAGATGAAAGAAGTTTGTGGGGATGATGTCCCATCATATGACGTTGTCAAACAGTGGCAAACTCAGTTCAAGTGTGGTCATAAATCTATGGAAACAGCCCGAATGCTGGGCGCCCACAGTCTGTCATTGGTGATGCCACCATCAAGTCAAAGTAAGGTTTCGGGGACAATCTACGGTGTTCTACAGAAGATGTCTACAAAACTGCATTAAACGATTGGAGAAGTGTGTCTCTCTGGCTATAGGCCATATATAGAGAGATTGATATTTGTGCCAAGTTTCAATTCTGTGGGTTTATTGGAAGTAGGTCAGGGGAAATCTTTAATGAACGCCCCTCGTAACAAGCCATCTGATTGGACGAGACGTATGTCCCGGCCAGTCGGATAGATTGCTGTGTAATTGTAAAGGTAAACTTGGAATTAGACTGGTTGATTAATTCCGCCAAGTCTTATCGGCTTAGACAACCATCTTGGTCACGGAGAACGGCAAAGTTAAAGCGAAATTGCACGAAGTGTTTGGTATCTAATGATGGATGGAATACCTTACCAAACTATTTCAGGAGACAGATACGATCTTGTAACACTACCAGTAGGCGCATTCTTGATTCAGTTCTACTTTAATTACGGTGATATGGACAACCACTTTATAGGTAAGGCAGAGGGTGATGGTATTCTAACTTTGTTATTTCATTCCAAACCCTATGTAGTGGGCACTCATTTGAATCGTCTCGATGACAAACAATAAAAGACATACTGCATTTTAAGAAGGATTTACCCCCTCTTATATGGAGCTCTGGGTACGGTCACCCTGCGATAATTGACACGATAGATACGCGTAACTGGGGGGAGGGGTGTTCAAATGGGATGTTGAAACAAATGTTTGTAGTTGAACGGGGTCTATTTTGAAAAATAAAGCATATCTGCTCTAAATACTCGTATCTGACACTTTCTTTATGAGACTGAGATTTTTTTATATCCACTCGGATACAATATAATTATATTGTATAATACAGACACTTTTTTACTTCTCTGAAACGGCAATTAACGTTAGGCATATCGAATTTAAGTTATTTTTAATTATTAATGTGCGTTGTAGTCCCGTTGTATTAATGAATTACTTTAATGAGATGTATAGGTCTCGATAAATGAACTGGCAGAGCATCTCTTGCTTTTAGCTAGAGATGCTCAGCCAGGTCATGTATCGAGACCTTTAACAAATATCACACAATTTTGTTTTACAGAGCTCTGGAATGTAGACGGGAGCCAGTTGCACGTGCCTATATTTAGCGGGAACTGGGACACGAGGGGTAACCCCTATAACGCGGCTGGGGCGGACTGGTATAATTACTTTGGTCAACAGTTCATGTACACATACGGACCCATAGACACAGAGGTCGTTGTTAAGGTATGTGGTACTTAATCATTTCCCAAACGACAGAATTTTAGGGTGATCCACTTCAAAAGCTGCCACATTTGACAAAATGGATGTTATTAAAGATAGGATTTGTGTAAAATATGACACAGAAAATATTGAGACAAAAGGAGAAACTGCTGGTTATCAGCAGTTTCTTCTTTTGTTTCAATGTTTTCCCAAGCCTTTTCTATTAGGGACGTCAAAACCAGGTCTTGTTTGGGAAAGGGTTAATCATTTGCCTTGCAATTATGTACGGTTTCAATATTATAGAAAATATTTTGACCACTCAATAACCATATTCGCAAAGTAGTATCCTTGGCTCGCGAAGATCTTTTGTAACGAATGGTGGTAAATATTTGTATTTTTTTTTTTTTTTTTTTGGAGAAAATGAAATAAAGGAAGAAAATACTGATAATCAACATTCTTGCATTTTGACTTATTATTTTTTGCGCTTTATTGTACTAACAAATCCACTTTGTAGTCTGCATCAACTCTCATAATTATTGAACCATCCTACTAGTTTTCCTTTAGGAAAGAGTTAAAACTAATAATCACTAGTATTATAATTTAATTATTTCATCCAGTGCTGCTGGAGATTATCATATACAATAGTACCGGCCGAAAATGACAGTGACGTGGGCTAATGTTTACTACTTGACAACCAATCAACTCTGTTCGTATTTGTAACGGTGCAAATCAGACGAATTAATTGGTTTTGCAGCAGTAAACATCAGCCTACGTCACTGTTATTTTCGGCTGGGACTATTGTAAGTGCATGTGGTTACAAAACATATCATAAATAATCAAGCGAAAATAAACAAACAGGAGAGAATGGTAGACGGACAGAGGGCAGACAAAATAAGGAATGTGTATAATTATAATGTAAGCTACCTTAAATTTTGAGCTATTTTAAAATTGCTTTTACCAAATTTAAAAAATAAAAAAATCAAATCTTAAGGACAGATCCTCCATTTATTTCCCACGGTAAGAATTTTTTTATTTTTTCTGTACTGATATTTAAATATATGACAAGTAAAAAAATGACTTAAAAACTATAGGTCACCAAGCGAATTAAAAAGTTATTGAATTTCAAGGGAGACTACTCTTGTCTAAAATTGCAAAAATGAGGTGTCACTTAAATACCCACAAAAAAGGTGTTCGAATTGACTAGGATTACATAAATAAGTCTTTATTGTGTTCAATATGTTTTATTCTGTCTAAATAAGTATCAATTTGGGAAAATTTGGTGATGATTTTGAAATTTTTAGTAAAACATTCTTTCAAAAGTAGCTGGAATTGCTCTTTTGTCGCAACGTTTCTGATAATAAAAAATATTCCAGCGGTAAGAATTTTTTCTTTTTTCGTATAGACATAGCGCTTGGTCATACCTACAAAAACAAAAAAAGAAAAATATATCAAACCAAGCGTTTTTCTTAGTTATAAGTAAAATTTGGTTAACTTTTTACAGCTCTGTCCGAAATTTTTTCACTACTTTTATCCATTTTCTTCCTTATTACCAGCTTTAGATAATAAAACGTGTCATCTTTTGTGTCCATCTGAAGCGGACTATCTCATAAAGACACCATGTTGCTTTTGTTGCTCCGTTTCCTATCGCTAACGCCACATTTTGAACACGTTACAGAAAGCGAAATGTACCATCCGAGTACTATTACACTTTAATTGACCAAACAGAGAAAATTGAAATAACCAGAAAGGGTCTTGTCATTTATCAACCAAACATTAGATAAATGTAAGAAATACATTTGCTGAAAAGGCCAATTACTGAAACAGCTTTATTTCGTAATTTAGGATATGCGCAGTAAGTTGCGCATTAACAACTGGAGGATCTGTCCTTAAGAATGCTTATGCACGTGTTCTGTACATTGCACAGAAACGTTCGATTGATATTTCCCCATCGATTTAACTTTGCTGTCATTTCAGATATATAATTATGCGTCGACGACCAACAAGGGTGTATACTATGGGTATTCTTTACCACTAGGTAGGTCATACGTTTTTCCCATTTTCGTTAGTATTCAATACATGTGCACACATGTTTCAATTCCTTAAGATATTCCATCCATGATTAGATACAAACACTTCGTGAAACTTCAAGCGCCATCCGTGGCAATGGAAATTGACGATAGATATCCTTGTCTTTTTTGTTGCCACAGGATGGCGCCCAAAGTTGCACAAAGTGGTTGGTATCTAATGATGAATGGAATACCTTTACAGTCAATTCTAAAATCAAAAGCATTTGTCCTTTTACAGTGTATTGTATTAATTCAATTTTAACGCTTTATTCTGTCAAGTGCAATTCGATAATTATCAAACTGTTATTCATTAAACGTACAATTATTATAACTAATAATGTCATCATTATATCTTATGTTGGGAATTGGCACTTTCGGTCTGTATGTTTTGTTAGAAACATTTAAAAAACAGTAACTTAAAGTATACAACAACAAAGCTTTAAGTGTTGTTTTATGAGCATTATACATTTCAGATGTATTATACACAGATAATTGCATGAGATATGATATGGGACTTTTTTAATTTTGTCACTTTGGGGTGAACCGGAGCATATTGTCGTCGCTTTTTTCGCTGACGGCTCATCTCATACATTTCCTCTGCCTTGTCCCTTTATTGTTTTCAATCTTGCATACATCTCTTCAAATATGGTCGTCATGAAATTCATTCACACCAAAGAATTCTAAAATTATTTTTCTCATCACGAACTTAATACATATCAGCCACTACAACTACACAATCAACGTCATCGACAACGTCAACGACGTCCACGACGTCAACGACTTCCTCTACTTCTACCACGTCAACGACTTCCACGACGTCTACCACTTCTACAACGTCGACCACTTCTACAACGAGCACTACGTCAACAACGTCGACGACGTCATCGACGTCAACAACAAGTCCAACAACGTCCACGACGTCAACGTCAACAGCGTCAACAAGTAGTACCACCACTGAACCTATATCAGTGACGTCTTCCACTGCTTCTAGTAGCCTAGCCTCGTCTACATCGTCTGCTAATTTAGCATATTTGAGACGTTGTCAACCTAGACTTAATTAGCTTACTTTTACTGTGTTTTGCATACATGTTCATATATGTTCAGAGAAATAAAAGCCGTTATTTCTAGTTATAACAAGCATGTGCATGTATTTTGACTCACTGCTTAGCCCCAAAATGCCCATGCATGCATCTCACGCGACAAAGAAAATTAATAAACTTATGAACGTTAACCACCTTTTGCCTTGCCATTTTCTTTCAATTATATACAACATAAATAAAAGAACAAACTAAAAGGATTCACTCAGATGGTTATTATTCATGTTCTTGGGCAGTCGTATAAGATATACAATTCTACATAAATATGGACAATATTATTTCCCCCTTCTGAAGAAATGTCACTATCATTCTGTAAAGCAAAGAAACACTGGTGGTGAACTCGACCAAAGGGAGGGACGTTTTTTCGCGAATAATGTATTACGTCGGTTTTGTTATAAAATCTCGTAACTTCGGCTTTGATAAAGCCGTAGTTACGAGATTTTATAACAACACCGACGGTTTGTCAATACATAACGATAAACCCGGTCTATTTTAGACCAAATTCATTGCAATTAGATCTAGAGTTAAAAATCTTTAAACTCACATTTAAACACAAAATATCTATACCTTGTTGTAGCGAAAAACGTCCCTCGCTTTGGCCGAGTTCACCACCAGTGAGAAATGCTATTTAAAAAAAACTACAATGTCATGGCGTAATGATTTATGATCCACTGTTTATATAGATCTACATAGAATTATTTTTAACAAAAATGAATTTTAACCAACCATAAAAAGATGAAAATAGACCAAACAAAGTAATGCCGGAAATTATAATGTACACTGAAAACACATCGTAAAAGGGTAGCACCACTTGGAAAGGTATTTTTTTGAAACACGAAAACGTTTTAGAGTAGGCTACGAATGGATTTTGAATGACCACCTTTTTACTTCATATGTGGTAAGATATGTTCTTCGATTGCTATGATAATGTACCATGCTTTTTGCACCACTGTTATGATAGGTATAGGAATTATATTGTGTTCAATAGTCCGACTATGGGAACAAGCTTACCGTGCAAAATTTATACTGCTAAAATCATATGGTCTTGGGTTGGCGATTGAGTTTCAAAACTACAGTTTAGAACTAACCATATACCCATGTATCAACGCTTGTAAAACATATTTTTTCAGCTTGAAATGTATCAAGAAATGTAATCTTGTATCTTTCACAAATTAATTCATACATGTACGTATATCTATATAAATGTATTCATATAAAGATGTATTCAATTAGCAAATTTAGAGATGTGCATAATGATGTATTCTTTTTTGTAAGATATACACTGCTCAAAAGAGTTGAAGGATCAAATATTGCACAGCATTTGTGCCTGTATATATGCAAAATTGTTTTAAATTTTAACAAAAAAATGGCCCTTGTCAAAATCAAAATCTTTTAGCACCACCAATTTTGCAAAATCATGCCTTTGAATTGTTATCAGTATATCATAATTTTAAATCTATTATTTTGATTAAAGACATGAAACTTCAATTTTAAGAAACCTTACGTTTGATAGACCCTATGAAAATCATCAACTTGGCATAACAGCTTAAAAAGCATGTAAACACGTGTAGTTATATGCATATTCTAAACTTTGTATCAATTCTTTGATCCTTAAATGCCATTGAGCAGTGTACATGTAGCATTGATGAATTCAAAACATATAGTTTATTTACAGTAACAAATCGAAAGTGAATATCTCGTGATTACATTTACATAAGAATCGTTCTTAATTATGGGGAGTATGTGAAAACGAGTATGTCGCCGGTTTTCAACGAAAACCTCGTAACTGCAGCTTGTTTTAAGCTGCAGTTACGAGCTTTTCGTTGGAAAGCAGCGATGTCCCTCTTATCAACGCTCTTCAGATCTTAATACAAAAGTTATTAAAATGGTGTTTTAATCGGATTGACGGAGCATATTTTGCACTCTGTACTTGTAAAATTACTAAATATATTAAGCGCTAGGCCTACTCGTTTTGTCATCCGCAACATTTCATTTCATTTTTTAATGCTTCTGTCGCCTTTTATAATCTCTTGCTATTGCTATACGTGTATATTGCATGCAGATGCTGCAACGCATGTTTATAAATCCTTTTACTTACAGCATGACAGCATGAACGTGTTCAACAATCATCAACCCTTTTTTCAGCCTAGTTGTAGCATTATTAAGCAATCGCCATATGTCGCGTCGGGGAATCACGCGACACAATAGTTGCAGAAAAAATTCAAGCTATATCTTATACTTGACCGATTTGGAAATGGCTTTTAAACCTTTCCCAAACGACAAATTCTAAGGGCGATTCACTTCAAAAACTGCCACAAATGACAAAATGGATATTATAAAAGATAGCATATGTGAAAGATATGACACAGAAAAAAAATGAGTTATTCTTTTGTTTCATTGTTTTCCCAATCCTTTTCTATTAGGTACGTCAGAAGCAGGTGTTGTTTGGAGAAGGGTTAAGCAGACTAGGTGGTTTAACCTTTTATCGGCTGATTTTATAGGGGCTTTACGTTCATCAAGTTTCTAACGTGTTCACGCCTTCTGCTTCAAACCGGATACTCGTATTAAGAAAATTATTAAACACTTGCATTTTTTTGGGTCGCGTGTTTCCCGCCTTGACAAGTGTGTTTTCAAACTAAGATACTTTTGATAACTTTGTAAAAGGTACACGTTGCCTTAAAAGCGTGGATTCATGTATATATAACTTATTTTTACATTACATTTTGTGAAAAGGGAACGCAATTGCATATACACGATTTCATGCAGTTCTTTGTTGTTTTTTCTAATACACTCTTTCCATAAATTATATTATTAAAATGCATTTTACAAAAAATGTAGGCTATATCCAATTGTCTGCTTGCTACTCGTATGAATATTGATCTATCCATAGATTTGAAAAATAATACATGCCTTCTCTAGTGCATTAAAAATGCATGTGCTCTCTAATGCGATCTTGAAGTATTTATTTATTGAATTTTATTGTACATATAAATATTTAAAGTGACATTTCAGAATTTTTTGTCATAAATTTTACTTTTATTTTTATCTGAAAGAGCATATTTCCTTATGAAAATTCTGAAAATTTCAAGCCAAAATATTGCGCCGTTTACGAGAAATTTATATATTTGTGTTAAAATTGAACAAATTGTTGTGGACAACAGTTCGGATTTATGTGCAATTTATCGATTATGTCTCAACTTTAAATGCGGAAAGTAGGTCTACACATTGATCATTCTCCGAAACTCTAGATATATATGAAAAGAAATATATGAGTTTCTCAATATTCATACTTAAGTAAGCATTTCTTCCGCCTTTCCTTGTCAAAACTCTTTCCTGTAGGTCAATAAACTAGATTAACCCTTTCCCAAACGATAAATTTTTAGGGCGGTCTAATTCAAAAGCTGCTGCATATGACAAATTAAATGTTACAGCAGGTACATTTTTTAATGATATAGTTTAGAAGACTATCAGCATTTTCAGCATTTTCTTCTTTTGCCTCAATGTTTTCCCAAGCTAATTCTATTGGGGACGTCAAAACCAGGTCTTGTTTTGGAAAGGGTTAAACTAGATCTAGTCTACATTTTTCATAACTTTCGACATTTCTGTACATTCTCGCATAAATTCATGTAGATCTACAAGCTTATTTTACATTTTTATCTGTTTGAATATGTTATAATACATGTATTATTTCTTTGGTAACTGCGTCACAAGAAATACATTTGATCATGTGAAAAATCAGAACAATATCAATTTTAGATACACCGCTGGTTACCCCAGATCCGTCCAACACAACACTCCCAACAGATACGTCATCATCCACGTCATCCACTACGTCATCAACTACATCATCGACGACGTCATCAACTTCGTCATCAACAGTATCAACAACGCCAAGTAACAATGTCAGAATTGTAAGCTTGGTATTTTTTCTTGACGATTTTTAATAGTATTCTAATTACATTATTTAGATATATAATACATGGGCGGATCTAGAGGGGGGGTCGGGGGGGGGGGGGGGGGGGTCCGGACCCCCCTGGCATTGGCCGAAAATTGAATTTTGACTATATAAATTTAGTGTAACGTCACATATTTACTACATTTTAAGCCATAATTTGGGCTTGGACCCCCCCCCCCCCCCCTGGAAAAAAATTTGGGCTTGGACCCCCCCCCCCCCTGGAAAAAAATCCTGGATCCGCCCTTGTAATAAAAATTGCATTATAAACTTTTTGATGTATTTAATGCATATTTCATTCACCATTCACTACGCAAAAACGTATGTTCATTTTGTTATTATTCTGGTGTATTCAAATGTGGGCGGGGTAACGTACAAAGCCTACTGTATTTACTACACAAAAATGTTTTCTATGTCATTTTCAGTGTGGGTGGGGTTGCATTACAATGCAGGAATGCCTATTGTATTTACTACACAAAACGTATCTTTCTGTTGATTTTTCAGTGTGGGTGGGGTTACATACAATGCCGGAATGCCTACTGTATTTACTACACAAAAATGTGTGTTTATATTTGTGTATTTTTCCGCTGTATTTTCAGTGTGTGTGTGTGGGGGGGGGGGGGTACATACAATGCCGGAATGCCTATTGTATTTACTACACAAAATGTGTGTTTATATTTGTTTATTTTTCCGCTGTATTTTCAGTGTGGGTGGGGTTACATACAATGCCGGAACGCCTACTGTATTTACTACACAAAAACGTGTGTTTAAATAATTTTGTTTATTTTTCCGCTGTATTTTCAGTGTGGGTGGATACATACAATGCAGGAATGCCTACTGTATTTACTACACAAAAACGTATTTTTCTGCTGTATTTTCAGTGTGGGTTGGGGTTACATACAATGCCGAAATGCCGACTGTATTTACTACAAAAACTTTTTTCTGCTGTATTTTCAGTGTGGGTGGGGTTGCATACTATACCGGAATGCCTACTGTATTTACTCTAACAAAAACATATACTTCTGCTGTATTTTCAGTGTGGGTGGGGTTACATACAATGCAGGGATGTCTACTGTATTTACTACACAAAAATGTTTCCTACTGTATTTTCAGTGTGGGTGGGGTTACATACAATGCCGGAACGCCTACTGTATTTACTACACAAAAATGTGTGTTTATATTTGTTTATTTTTCTGCTGTATCTTCAATGTGGGTGGGGTTACATACAATGCCGGAATGCCTACTGCATTTACTACACAAAAATGTGTGTTTATATTTGTTTATTTTTCCGCTGTATTTTCAGTGTGGGCGGGGTTACATACAATGCCGGAACGCCTACTGTATTTACTACACAAAAAATGTGTGTTTATATTTGTTTATTTTTCTGCTGTATTTTCAGTGTGGGTGGGGTTACATACAATGCCGGAATGCCTACTGTATTTACTACACAAAAATGTGTGTTTATATTTGTGTATTTTTCCGATGTTCTTTCAGTGTGGGTGGGGTTACATACAATGTTGGAACGCCTACTGTATTTACTACACAAAACATATCTTTCCGTTGTATTTTCAGTGTGGGTGGGGTTGCATAAATTGTCGGAATGCCTACTGTATTTACTACACAAAAATGTGTGTTTATATTTGTGTATTTTTCTGTTGCATTTTCAGTGTGGGTGGGGTTACATACAATGTCGGAACGCCTACTGTATTTACTACACAAAACATATCTTTCCGTTGCATTTTCAGTGTGGGTGGGGTTACATACAATGTCGGAATGCCTACTGTATTTACTACACAAAAATGTGTGTTTATATTTGTTTATTTTTCCGCTGTATTTTCAGTGTGGGTGGGGTTACATACAATGTCGGAATGCCTACTGTATTTACTACACAAAAAATGTGTGTTTATATTTGTGTATTTTTCCGCTGTACTTTCAGTGTGGGTGGGGTTACATACAATGTCGGAATGCCTACTGTATTTACTACACAAAAATGTGTGACGGAGTTGACGACTGTGGCGACAATACAGATGAAACCTACATAGATTGTGGCTCAGGTATAGTCTTTATAAATGTGACCCGTCACGCTAAAAGGGGCCTTATCCGAAGTCCAAAAATCTAAATCTTGACAAACTTGTCATACCCAGTACAGGTCAACCAGATGCAAAAAATGAACATATAGTAAAGCCTCTCTTACAGCCGGTCGTACGTGCTCCTGCGTGCGGTCTGCGTCTAAAACGTACGTTTAGTCGTGTGATGCACGCACGTGCAACGTACGATTTTGGTGGACGCAACCACGACGCAGACTGCACGCAGCAAAGAATTGAGCGGACAATATTTTGAGGCGCTCTTACAACCCGTCGTGTGTCTTTATAAATCGTGCGATTTTGCAGAGTTTTAAAACGTACGATTTAAAAAGACGCAAGACGGGTTGTAAGAGAGGCTATAGATAGAGAAAACATTCTGGATTTGAAATTTACATAAAAGTGAAAAGTGTAGTCCCTAGTCTGGCTGCACGGACTGCGCAGACTGACTAGGGTCGATATTTTTCACACATCCGATAAGGTCCCTTTTAGCATGACGGGTTATAAATATGTCAAACAATACAGATGAAACCTACATAGATTGTGGATCAGGTATAGTCTTTATAAATCTGTCAAATAGAGTAAGACAAGTATATGTCGCAAATGAATTTAATGGAAGGAAGGCAAGTAAATCATTTTTGCATAATCATATTTATAGTCCAACTGACTTTACAATGCCTTTCTGTGCTGGCCCGATCAACATTTCAAAAAAGTTCACACATTCAGTATTCTTGAGACGAGAAGTGAATGAGTTATTTTCGACGATTTTTTAATCGGTTTTACATTTTCGTTTATTTAAAAAAAAATCAGGAAAAGTTGACCAGTTTTACTTTTGCCATGTTCATACAAACAGGCAAGCATTTTAGAGAATGTTAGATTCCTTGTTTATATTATTCTTTGTTGTAAGCCATAACTTTCGAAATATTCGTGGATCAGCATGACGAAGGGTCATGCCATAAGCATGTTTTCTTCAAATTTCAGGAACTCATGATATGAAACCATAATTTTCTTTCCTTTTCATTTTGTTCCTATGCGCATTAACACGCATACAAATATAGGACACGATGAGCAACTTATAGAAAGTCGGTGACCTTCTGATGGGTGTGAAACTTGGGCACGACTTCTTGTGTATACAGAACACAATTGTCATGTATTCCTGATATTTTATTTCATTTTAACAATGTTATATAATTGTATTTACTTTACATTTCAGGAACACAACGCATGGTTTCGGCACTTCCTTTTGTTTTAATTTTGTTCCTACTCGCGATGTCATTCATGTAGCTATAGGACACTACGAGCAGCATATAGAAAACCGGTGCTTTCGGAGGGTTGTGCCACAAGGAAAACTTTTCGTGTCCTTATATCATCAATGGTACGATATTCTAGACATTTTTACAGATCTTTTAGGCAATTTTCATAAAAGACTTTTAATTTTCCCTTCGATTTTGTCCAGGCTATAAAAGATTTCTGTAATGTACCGAAGACGTCGTTTGGTTGGTACAAATGGCCACCTTGACCTGTAGTAACTAGAGACAAAGAATTATGGGTCTAATCAGATAGGAACATACATCTTAAAGTAGGGGAGTCCCAAAATCAATGAAAACTTTTTTAGATTCTAGCCAATGTGTTTATTACATTGAATGCAAATCTTATTCAGTATGCGTATACAAACAAAGATAAGTAGGCATACACAAGAATTGTATGAAAATACACAAATACTTTAGCACATTTTTGCTGTGATAAAACAAAAAGGGGAGTGGTTTTCTAACATTATAAATTGTTGATTGAAGTAATATACTAAATCCCAACAATTTACTATCGTTACCTCGAAGTCACGGTGGTATAAATGTATTAATTTGTATTTTGAACATTTTCTCTTCTTTTGCATATGTGTGTATAAGTTTCATATGTAGTTAAAATATAATGGACAAAGGAAAGACGTTGCTCGGAACATGTGTGAAGAAAATCACTTTTTCATTTCTATTTATTCCTAGTATATTTTTTCCATAGGATCTCTGCAATCCATATTTAATTGTTATTGATAGATATGGAACTATATTTTAAGTTTGACATTTAGCATTTATAAAGGATGTAAAGATAACAAGCGTGATCTGTTTTTCGTCGCTGTAAAACCTCGTGTCTCGTTTAAGGAAAATTTCAAAGGGGAGGGAAAAAGTGTAATAACTTTTCCCAAACTGAAATGTTTTACTTGAACTTTGGACACATTATTCATAGATGATTCGTCATTAATACTGATCAGTAAAGATATCTCAAAACCTGCAATAATTGTCTTTAATTGGACACACAAGTTTGGACTTTGAAAATTGCAACAATCTACATTCGAGGTTTTACATTTACACCGACGATTTGTAACTGTAAATATCATCACGTGTAAATGTTTTCATGCACGCTAAAATTTAATTGTTTTTAATTTCACAGTTTTATGTTTTTCCACTTTTTGAAATAAAATGAGATTTCAATTTGTAGTTTTCTTAGTAAATTTCTTCAGTGTATGACTAGAATTGTTTAGTCAAACCATGTTCAATAAAGTATCTT
Source organism: Fragum sueziense (assembly GCA_963680895.1). NCBI lineage: Eukaryota > Metazoa > Mollusca > Bivalvia > Cardiida > Cardiidae > Fragum > Fragum sueziense. The sequence continues at coordinate 26,212,684 of OY804607.1, forward strand.
GGCCCATTAATTGAAGTCCGCTCAGGGGCTAAGTTCCCTGTGTTCCAGAAACATAGTCTTCCATAATGGCGACTCTTTGGTTGCGCTTAAACATGCATTTCAACACAAAACGAAATCTTGGACCAGTCAAACAATATAGAAAGAAATGTACACAATTATTTGAATACTGCAGAATGTTAACAATCGCCCACCAAAATCGGTGCCAAGCAATTTCTTCGTCAGTCTTGTCGGCAAACCAGTACTCTTCGCCAATCAGGAATACTTGAATTGGTGTTGTCATTAAAAGAAAGACGCAATTTACGGCTAGCAATGTAACTGTCAATGTTGATAGTATACGAGGTTGTTTTCGCTTCCGTTGTATACCATTCGGGTTGTCTAACGGACCAACGTCTTTGAATCTAACCGATCTCTGAGTACTAATGTCACATAAATTCTTATTTGATTTTGATTTCATTGACAGCTCTTTTGAAACATTGTTTTCTGTATCTGATATTCTGTGGGCATCAAGTTTCTTTTGTGATTGAAATATCTCATACGTAATTTTGATATTGCATACGATCATCATAGAAAATGGTATCAAACAAAATGTACTGAAATCAATCCATGGCCATACGAATAGAAGAAAATTTCTGATAGTTTCTGTCCTACCGTCACATATACCATCCACTATGTCCAGATTCCATAGAAAATGCATGTTCTTTAGAAACAAAATAAACGAAATAACACCAGTGATTATCTTGCATCGCTTTAGAGTACAAATCCGCTTGGCTTTGAAGGGCATAGACACAGATAAACACCTGTCCACGGTGACTGAAACGAGTACCCAAACAGTGAAATCGAGGGAGAAATACACCAGAAATGTGTGTACCTTACATCCGGCTTCAGATAGATTACGGACGTCTGTATTAAATGCTGCTGCAATCCAGTAACGCAATAAGCCAGTATATAGGGTGAAAAGATTCCCAAAACTCAGACATGTCAGATAAAACATAGTGGTCGAACCTCGCATTGTTTTGCGAAGTAGCACAAGAATGGACAATACATTCCCTATCGTTCCAACACATAACAATACTGGCGAAACATATATCCATAAAGCGTCTGCGATTCTATCAGCCAAATAATCTGTAACCGAACTACCCGTTGTATTCACACTGCTCATGTCTCTTTTTTAAATAGTTCAATTTGTGACTTTGGGATTCCACTATTTAGTCTATATCCATTGTGACATACCTAAGTACCTAAGTAATCTCTAACTTACGTTCATGTGTCCTTATCTAACAATAATAAGTCTATCAATAATCCTTTGAAGATTGCATGTATATTATTTGTCCTTAAAAAGTTTTGTTAATTGTAAGTACAAATACTAATAGTTCCTGGCATCTTGAGACTTTTAGCAGTTTATCTGAGTGTGTTGTCGCCCCACCCACCTTGTTATCAAAGGTACTCTTGTGCTAATTATCTTCCTGAATTTATAACACATAATTTATAATAATTATTAATTGCATATCCATCAACGTTCCATTTGGATTAATATTTCAAGATATATCATTCCATTACTAAGTGTATGAACTAGATCTATACGATGAATGAAGTAGTCTAAAATGTTACTTTTGACCTGTGGTTTTGTTTATTCTCAGTAAACATAATATGCAAGTGACACGCGAATAAATCATTTTATTGGTGATAAAAATTCTGTCAAGCTTGTTCCAAGTGTTATTAGCTACTTCACCTAGTTACCATTCCTGGCCTTGATAACAAAGTCAGACGCGTGTCTAATCCGTGTCATCTGCATTTCCATAAACCCATTACCAAACAGCCAACATTTCGACAGTTTAAATTCGAATAGAGCTGCAGACGACAAAACAAGTGTAACTTTGTGAATGGAATTGGTATATAACAACAAGGAAAATATTGAGGCAAAAATAGAAAATGCTGGTTATCAGCATTTTCTTCTTTTGACTCAATGTTTTCCCAAGCCCTTACCATTAGGGACGCCAAAACCAGGTCTTGTTAACCCTTTACCAAACGACAACGTTTGGACTGGTCTAAATTCAAAGATGTTGCAGACGAAAATTTCAAGTTGAGGAAATTGAATATTTTTTGGTCATTTGTGGTAGAACATTGTGGGAAATTAAGAAATTGCTTGTCACAACCACATATCATATTGCGTTGGCTGGTATATACAACCATGTGTTTCTGGTATATCTTGCCCCATGATATAACATCACGTACTATTCATTGATTCATCATTTACCAAGTGACAAATATGTCAAATGTCAGACGAGATATTTGCCAAGCCAATATTACCCTATCTCTGCCTTGAGATTCTCCTACCTTACCAACTGAGCTCATCGACTTTAGATGGTGTACAATGGCGGATCCAGGTTTTTTTTCCAGGGGGGGGGGTCCAAGCCCAAGATTTTTTTCCAGGGGGGGGGGGGGGGGGGTCCAAGCCCAAATTATGGCTTAAAATGTAGTAAATATGTAACGTTACACAAAATGTATATAGATCTAGTCAAAATTTAATTTTCGGCCAATGCCAGGGGGGAGGGGGTCCGGACTCCACCGACCCCCCTCTAGATCCGCCCATGGTGTACACTACGGGGGTATGTGTCATGCCTCATGTGATGGCAAAGTCCACTTCAAACAACCCACGGTGTATAATCACGTAACTTAGAATTTCGGTAATCTTCAATAACTTTGTCAATACTTGACCAATTTGAATTCGGTTTGAAGCAGAGAAGGCGGGAAAATGTCAGGAATAACCTGGACGTGGTGGACTTTTGAAAAATCAACCGATAAAAAAGTTATTGAAGATCAACCAAAATATTGATCTTCAATAACTTTTTTATCAGTTGATTTTTTCAATAAACCACTACTTCTATCTAATGTATAACGTCTGCCCACATTCTCTGCTTCAAACCGAATTCAAATCGGTCCAGTATTTACAAAATTATTGAGGATTTTCTGAAAATATTGTATCACGTGATTATCCATCGTGCAAACGTAAACTTGAAACACCATGATTGGTATTTAACTCTTTCCAAAACAAGATGATGAAACAACTGAATGAAAGGAATCGATTACTAATTATCACTAATATTTTCTCCTTTTCCGTCTATCGGTGGGTATATTTTATTGATACTGCCCGAGATACAATTGGTCAAACTAATCATTTGTTTGTAATATTTTGTTTGCAAGTGACGATCATTGATATGATTGACCCTACACATAAAGACGAAAAGAAGTCGGCCAATATGCGTACAATAAAACCTAAGTTTTTTATTGCTTGTACACCGTGTGTCTGCCTAAACATTGTAAACACATAAAATGTAATAAAATACCTCTTAAGGAATCCTTCAGTGCAGAAATGTTTCCCTCGTTAAAGCAATCTTTAATAAACACAATAACTAGTTCAGTCGCGTTTTATCACAGACGAAATTATGTAACTAACGACAATTCTTACATTACGAACTGATACAAATCTCTTGGTACAGTCGAGTCCGGTAAGTCTGCGCGTCCGGTAAGTCTGCGCATCCATTCAACTCCATCTGTCAAACAGCTACCATCTCCTGATCCCCATTATCAACGCAAAAACAAAACTTAATCTATGATCCGACTCTTCAAATATTTTGAATATTTTTCAAAGAACATCAAATCATTTTACAAAATTCCTGATTTAACCGAGGGACACCAGTGTTTACATTTTCCTCGTTGATATTCATGTGACCTATTTTAATCAGACCCGCGGCCTTCACGTTTTTCTCTTCTGGAAAGGCTTGAAAACCTAAGTATTTAATAAAAATATGGCAAAAAAAATCCCCTTAGAAAAAAAGGGCTGATCTAAAAATGTCTAACCTTGCGATGAAATGAAGGAGTTCCACAGTGACACCTTAAGTAAACTAGACTAAACTTGGTCACATTTTACATAGCAAACGTCATCACCTCAGCGAATGACGTCACTGTGTAAATAAACTACACACAGTGAGGTGCGCAGACTTACCGGACATAAAAATAAACTTCAAAACACGAGGGTAGGTAACTTCAATATTGATTATTTCTGTTGTTTAGTGGAAATTTGCATAATTTCTAGATTGTCATATTTAAGCAGATCCTAATTTGCTTTATGCTTGTCATTTTTTAGCTTACAATCGTGTATTCAATGGCAAATATCAATCTTATTTCTTAAGTGCGCAGACTTACCGGACAGCACTGTATGTGATTTCTGTCCGAAATGGCATTTTTTTTTTTCATCGTTACGAAATGAACGTGTTATAAAAGAAAATGTCATGCAAGCACATGCATTTTTTGTATTGTTACAAAAAGAATATGGTATAAAAGAATATGTCTTACAAGCATACATTCTGACATGGACTTGAACGATCTTCTGCGTTGTGAATCAAACACAGTCAGACTGTGAGATGTTTGCATGCTGATCACTGTAATCGATGTCGATATCTTTTGCATTTGCAAATAGTATGTTATGTTATACGATGTAATATCCAATACATGCAGTTCAAAGTAAAACTAGTCCTAGTGCACACAATGTATCTGTATTTACAGATAAAAAAAATGTATTGTCCAACAAGATTAACCCGGGACAACTTAATTTTCGTGTGCAAAATCCGTTAGTTGAGCGTCTTAACAAAACATTGCCGAAGTGGGGTCATTACATATGCAGATGTCCCGGGTTAATCTTGCTGGACAATACCTGTATTTACAATATTTTTGAAACAACAATAACTATCGTCGCTTTTAAACATAAGCTGCGTAACTGCGGTATTTTTTAAGCTGCAGTTTCGAGGTGTCCGTTGAAAAGCAACAATATTAATAATATCTATGCCTTAGTAGAATAAGGTCGTAGGCCTATGATATCGTCGGTTTTCTTAAAAAAAAACCCTCGTAACTACAACCTTAGGTACGAGATTTTGGCAGAAAAACACACACCGTATAACTTTTACGATCTTATTTTTCTGAGGCATGCTTACAGAAACTTTTCTTAAAAAAGCTCATAACTACAGTTACATCTTAAGCTGTGATTACGAGGTTTTAGCGGAAAAGCAGCGATATTCAAAGAAGCAAATAATGTTCACAGTGACCTAGCAACACACAGTAACATTTTATAACTATTTTTTTTATTATGTTGACAAAGCTTTCAGACAGTACTATTAAGTACATTAAATGATTTGGTCTTTATGGGCGTAAATCCTTAGCAATCATTCCTGAAAGCTAGAAAATCTTTGAAAACATTTGTAACCCGACACGCTAAAACGGACCTTCTGGAAAGACCAAAAAAAAAACAAGTTTGAGAAACGGACCTGACTCCAGTCAACCAGATATTGCATTTTGAAAATGAAGATAATCATAATAAGAATGTGACAGGTTACATTTTAGAAAATAGCTAATGTTAGACATAAACCACTCCGTTTGCTTTGTTACTTTGTAAAAATTATGAATCAATCACATGGGTGGTCAGTCAGGTGGACAGAGTTGGGGAGCTCTTTACAATATAATACAGTCGATACTCGTTATCTCGACATCGGATAAGTCGAAATTCCGCTTAAGTCGAAGTGAAAGTCAAGTCCCATACTCAACATATGGATATCAAAATGAATTTCATAACAAATACAGCCATTGGAATTTAGTAGTAAAAGGATAGAAAATGCTCGTTTCGGGCAATTTCTTTCCTTTTTCCTATTATATTTCAATAATTGACACATATGATGCCCATCAAAAATGGTTAAAAACGTCTTCATCGAAAGTAATTAAAATCGGATGAGTCGAACTCCGGATATGTCGAGGTATTTTTACTGCCCCTCTGAGTTCGACACAACGAGTGTCGACTTTAAATGGAAACGTACAACGACACTTGATAAAACATGGGGTCAAATATCAACGTATAAGTTTATACATTGTTTCAAATACAATTTTATTTACAATATTCGTCTTTAATATTTATATGCTTACTGAATCCCAATGATCTTTTAAAATAAGCTCATAAAAACTTATTGGCTACCAACCAGAATTTTGGTTTCTTATATCTTTTGGTAAATATCTTTTTATATGCTGATTCTTAAAAGATTGAGCATTATCTAGATAATTTCTGGCGTTTTCCACCTTCTCTTCTTCAAACAGAATTCGAAATGGTCAAGTCTTAACAAAACTATTGACGGTTTTCTGTAATTGCCCAACGTAATTCCCCTAAGTGGTTTCAATAAATTCGGTTATAATGTCACTAAAGGTCTTAGGGATTTCATGAACGAGCATATCGTCGCTTTTCAACAAAAACCTCGTAACTGCAGCTTGTTTTAAGCTGCAGTTACGAGATTTTCGTTGAAAAACAACGATAAGTAAGATCTTCGATCACCCATCTAATTTTATCTAGTTCGTTTAATAGCACATTTGATGCAAGTTTCTTTCTGAGGGTGTCTAAATGTCTGTGGGTGTTTTAGAACGTCTTAAGGATCGAACCTGGTGCATTCCAGGTACTGTCAGCTCCTGAAATAGTGGAGGGAAAAGATTGATCAACCCTTTCTGGTATACTTCCAGACTTCTCCAATTTGAAAGCTGCTGTAACAGGCAACAAAATTGGTGTTTATAGAAATTTGGTTTGTGCACGATATAGCCCAGAAATCTTTGATGCAAAATGAGAAAATGCAGGTTATTAATGTTTTCCACAACCTTTTCCAATAGGGACGCCAAAACTATGCCTTGTTTTGGAATGGTTTCATGTCATAAAATTGTTCAAAACGCAATATTTTTTAAGTTAAACAGAGAATCTGGAAGGAACAAAACAAATCAAAAACAAGAGCTGTCACTGTAAGATGACAATGCCCCCGACACCGCTTTGATTTTAAATTATGGCCAATCTATGTTCAAGGTCAAGGTCATCCAGGGGTCAAGGTCACCAAAGTATGTGCCTACAGAAAAGTAATGTACCAAGGAATGTTGTGGTAAAGTATGAAGCGAATATGTTAAGTAATAAGGAAGTTATGGCCAATGTTAAAGTTTTTGGACGGAATGACGGACAGACGGACAGACGGACGGACAGACAGACGGACGGACGGACGGACGGACAAGTCAAATTTATGATGCCTCCCTATCGGGGGCATAACAAGTTTTAAAGTGAACATTTTTAGGAATTGTTTTGAAAAAATTTTCTTGAGAAACGTGTCTCTGAAAATTCATTTGATTTTGTGAAACAATATAATGATTATGTATTACTATTTCCTCTTGTGCTTTCTTTCTATATACGAAATATCCTAATTTAGAAACTCGACACATACCTTCATTAGATCGCAGAAGAGTAAAAAACGAGTGCAAATATTTGATGGAATTGTGTAACAAAGAGTCCCAAAATGCACATTTGTGCATTGATTAATGATATTAAATTCCATAAAGTTGAGTAGTCTATGGATACCTTTTACAGATATTTTCGCGATATAATTTGGTTAAATAAGTCATGGAAAACGAATTTTGGTAAAAAAAATCTGTATTTGTTAAGAAGGATATTTTCAATAGGATAACAAAAGTATTATAAGATGAGAGACTTTAACCAACATGTTAACTGAAGTCCGGTCACGTTATCCTGGCACACGCTTACATTAATTTCCCATATAAACAACGGAATCTATCGAACTCCTAACTACTGCAAATGCATGTAATGGTTAGAATCAACACATGCAATATTGTACTTAAAATTAAGACCTGTTTTTCCTTTGTTTATATAATTGATATTTGTAAGCATTTGCCAAAATCATATGACTGGACTATAGTTTGTTACCGGTATTAGAATATCATGATTATTAGTATGAACAATGGGTAACTAGAAATGACAACTCACAAAACTCAATAACAAATGACTGCATCAGTGATCTTTCTTGGAGACTGTGAAAAGTTTGTATATTTGATCAAATTGTAGGCCTACGTGATCATTCAATGTATCAGTCCCTGAATTTTCAAGATCCTAGATCTATATATATGCTTTGAATTTATATCTACAAAGGAAAATGTTGCTCTATACCAGAAGAATAGCTTTCGTTCACTGTGATACCTTTGTAAATGAACGAATAGATCGAACACGTATTTGCCTTTAACAGCTTCGAATTCAGATCAGTCTGAAAATCATTGCTGATAACCAGGATTTTTTTTCTTTCAAGGTAGATCTATATAGTTCTTAAATGTAGATTGAATTCGAACCACTTCAGAATTGTCGATTGTGAGCGAAAGTATTATTTACAAGAATTAATACTTACATTTCCGTGGAAGGATGAATTCCTTGCTACTTTAGAGCCCCGTATTTCCGGTGAGTCGCCTCGTTTTGTCTGGTCCACCCAAGCCTTGAGCCCGGCTTCAATGTCGTTAATGACTCGCTGACTGGTACCCACTGAAGGTAACCTCCCTTGTGGAGTGTTTGGTCTAATGTCTAATAGTTTTAGCATATTGGAAACTTCTTCGGCGTCTTTAGACTTGAACTTATCCTCTTCCAAATCATCGATTTCGTTTGCAAAGCTCGGACTGTCACGATGCTTTTCTTCGCGTTCTTTGCGCTTCATTCGCTTCAACTCAGACAGCGCACTTTCGTCATGTACCGCAAAGGAAAGAAACTTTAGGAAAGGAGATTTTTGTTTGCTGTCGAAAGATTCACTGCGATGTATGTATAAATACAGTCTCAATGTAAGTCGTTCTCTAAGACTTCTGATTGATCTATGGGCGTATTTCTTTAAGAAAAGTCTCTCAAAGTTTTCTTTACTCAGCATCAACACTTCAGCCTCTCTGGTAACCATGGCGTTTTCTAGAGATGTTGATAGACCCAGAATTATTTCTATTCCACCTGAAAACAAAGATAAATAAACATCTGGAAAAGGGGGCATTTCAGTAGTCCACACTATTATGAGAGTCACGCAATGTCGTGATCATTCGGGCGACGTAGTAAACAATCGGCTGTTGAACGTTCCATCGCCGAATGTTTGCGACGTCGCCCGGATAGGTCGGATACGTAACAAATGTTAATGATGTTGCACGAAAAATTCCGACGTCACATGAACGCCAGTGGGATGGACTTTCCTATGGCATTTTCAGATCAACATTGATCCGGATCGGCTAGTGCATTAGTGCAGTCAGATCAAGATCCACCTGGGCCCCCTTTTCCAGATGAAGAATCATTTCTATACCATCGGAAAATACAAGCACCCATTTCATTTGAAAAAACGAGCAAGATATGCCGTAAAGATTTTTTTCAGATCACAGTTAAATTAATTATCTTCATTGGCAGCGACATAGCGACATTTACTACTTACCCACGATTTCATTTGAGCCGAGTAAACACATTTGTACCAATTTATGTTGTGTTTTCTTTCGTCTGAGATATTCATGTGGAGTCTCTGACCCATTTGATCTGGAAATAGGAAGCGAAGAAATAAATAAGAATAATAACTCAATTTCAAAATTAAACGAAACATTTTTCCGCTGCAGAATATGTTTCTCCGACACCGACGCAAAACTTCTTTTCAGTGTATCCAATGTCTCAATACCAAGAAAGATAATCTGGTATTTATTTATACATTGGAGCATTATTGAAAACACGGGCATTAGGGGCCTACATCAGTATTTGTTACGAGTGTTATTGTATCTCACCCCTTTTTTTATAAGGTAATCCATCACTCATTACGTTAAAACCTCGTGCAACTTCGGGCGTCATCCGTGTCAACGCAAATTGACGGTTTTGTCCGTTGTCACGGAGGAGGTCTGAAGTGTAGGGTTTGAATATGGATTGAATATCTAAGTTTTATTGTTACCTTGGTAACAGTCCTGGTAATAATACTTCCATATCTCTCCACCAGTCTTCATACTGGGCTTTATATTGACTCTGATCACATGTGATTTCGATCTCACCACTGTAGAGTAAATAAGATTATTCGCTTTGAATTGAAATGGCATAATTGACATTAAATAGGGCCTAAAATTAAAAGGGCAAGGTAACGTGTCTTTCATATAATACGAATATAACATTGAAGCTATGGTAACATTGAAATACTCATTTTGTAAATGACGATTTATCTTTCTATCGAATCTACAACAACAAAATCGAATCTATCTGTACACAAGAATGAAATATGCATGTAGTTTTCCCCTGGCCATTTTTTTTAGATTCGCCAAATACAAATACATAATACTTGTATGTCTTAATCAATGTATTATTACATGTTTTCTAGTTGACAAATATGAAAACCTTTATATCCACTTACTTTAACACAAAGAAGATATTTTCAGCCGGGTTCGCCTGTCTTGTGAGAGGTGCACCATATTTCACAGACTCCTTTTTCAACGATATAACCAGCATCTTCTTCTGTTTGGACGGCCAGTGTTTGAAGAGCGGGTTCTCCTCGACAAACTTCGTCTTCTGTTTGTATTCCTTCTCGAGAACATCCCGAACAGACCGATTGTACAGGTTTCGATCTATCACGACCAAGTCCGTATCACAATCGGCAATTACCGTGGCCGTTCGGATGCAGTCGTCTTTGAGCAGCGCGATTTCACCGAAAGACTTTCCTTCGCCTAAAAATAGGATACAATAAATCTTCGGAATAGTCTCTGCATTAACCCTTTCCAATATTACCGAAATATTTACCGGTCAAATTTCTAAGGTACTAAGACTGAAAAGGGTATATAGTGTTGCATTTTGAATGAGCGATCAATATCGCAGGGGAAAATGGGACAAAAAGAAAATAAGCTTTTTTAATCGGAGAAGTCGAAAAAGGGTAATACTTTTGGACAAAAAAAATAACATCGGTTTAACATTGGCAAAATTGTTATTAACTTTGGTTTTTAAAGCAGTGCCCAAGAAACAGATTGGAAGAATGAAAGACATATCAACTTTAAAACAGCGAGTCAACTCCCGTCGTGAAAAAAACGGCAACTATATTTTGTGATGGATGGAATACCTTAATTCTGACTTGTTTTCAAAACCCAACAACAGTACCTGCTGTCCACACATATTTTCCGAGCAGTTCTCTCTTTAGTTCAGTGTCTGTGCAAACTTTCTGTACTTCTTTTAGCACCTCCTTATGATCGTCAATATCTTGTATAACATAGATAGAAACAGCACCGCGTAGTATGATGTATAGTCTGAAAATACCATTTTATAGTACCATTTTATTTTTGAGTCCCTGGTCCCAGAAGCAGTTTAATGGGTTACAGTAACTGCTGACATGTGATTTAAAATGACAGCCTCTTTAAAAAGTTTGTCAACATGCTTCAAATTCACCAAATTCTGGGCTGTTTAGCCAGTCTAAAAAACTGTTGTGGTAGTTCAGTGATATTTTTTAAACTTGTTTTATAAGTTCATGAAATTAGAATTGTATTATGTTGTATGAACTAAAGCGTGTTTATATCTTGAAATTGGTCATGCCCATGGGTCAGAATTTCAAGGAAAAAATCAACCTCGTACATTTATAGCAGTCACACTAAATTACCCACCACAGAAAGTGAAGGAAGATATTCTACGAAAGACTTAGTAAGTTATCTGTTGATTTAAACCAAATGTATTATATTGTATTGTAAAAACGATATGCAACTTTTTGTAAATGGAGGTAGCTGAATGGAATGATTTTTTTTTTTTTTTTTTTTTTTTTTTTTTTTTTTTTTGAAAAGCAACGGATGCTTATGAAAAGCAACGGATATATCTATATTTGTCATACGCGACAGTGACAAAGGCAAAATGAGCAGAATGAACTTACTTATCTCCGTTTTCACCTTGTTGTATTAGCACATCATTTTTCTGTTTTCTCTCAAACTCACAATGTCGGATAACATCTGCCACGATCTCTGAAAATAGTCAAAATATTAGATTATTACCAGACCAGATTCCAATTTGAAAGCTGCTGCAGACTACAAAATAATTCCAGTAAAGATAACATTTGCGTACAAAAAAGAAAACAAACATTGAAGCAAAAGAAAAAAATGCTGGTTATTAGCATTTTCCTTTTTCCTAAATGTTTTCCAAGCTTTTTTTTTTTTTTTTTTTTTTTTTTTTTTTCGTACATGTATTTTTGGAGTAGACCCATTTAACCAAGTTACCTACCTAGCCCTTCCCCAAATAAGGCCTGAGTCTATTGTTCATAAATAGAAAAGAAATGGGAAACATTGAGATCAAAGAAGGTTATTTTGTGAACTTGAATTTCTCCATTTATCTCAACATTGTCGTTTTTATTCTCCACAAATTCTATCTGTATAAACATTCGTTCTGCTGTCTGTAGGAGTTTTAGATACTAAGTCCAAACTTTTGCCTTGTGAGAAAGGGTTGAATAAAAAAATATATTAGGAACAAAACCAAACATTGATCCTACTGATCAATTGGTGCCAATTCCTCATGACCAACTATAAACCGTTTACAATGTAAACTATGGGAATCAATATTTATTAAAGCATACAGTTTTGCATGCGTTGGTTCGAATCTTGCAGGTTCGAGTCTTGCAAAATTATGGGTGTTCTTCAATAACGTTTTGGCAGCTAATTTGTAAAAGTTCTACCACAGCCATCTAATCCATCTATAAAACATTATTGCATACCTTCTGGTAGAGGGTGTAACATTGCAGAATGGTTCTCGAACCATCGTACTAAATCCAAACATTCAAACTCTGTCCTGTTTTTTTTTTTTTTTTTTTTTTTTTTTAACAACTGTTAATATACATGCATTTAAATGCCTGGATAAATGGCCTTGCTGAGCACCAATAGCTATATGCTAGAAGTGCTCTGCCAGGTCATTTATCGGTTCATATATCAACATAATATTGATATAGAACATGAATATAATGATTTCGTACCTTCTGGTAGAGGGTGTAACATAGAAGAGTGGTTTTGAAACCATTGTACTAGATCCAGGCATTCAAACTCCGTCCTGTTTTCAATAGGTTTGTTCACAACTGATATAAATGCTTCCTTCATTGTTCTAAGTTTATGGAAATATTTCGCTGAATCAAAAGTCTAATTATCCATTTCAATACAAATGCGCTCTGCTCGGAAAAAAGGTCCGTTGTTGCAATTGAGACCACTATGGGTGTTCTCTAATCATTCATCGTGATCCAAGACAGACTGCAATTAACGTATGATACAACCCATCATTAGCACCAAAGAGCAAGAGGCGAAATTTGAAAAGTGCCAGTAAATCCTAAACTGTGTTATATTTCCATTCCAAATACAAACATAAGCATTTTAAACGGTTTAGAATTTTGAATTGATGCATAATTATGGTAATATTTGGCAAAAATGATATAAATTACCTCCTTTGCATATAAATATAGAGTAAAAAGATATTTGTAAATTACTTTCTTCTTGAAGCATAATCTTGAAATCCAGCACGGTGAATCAACTTATTTGAAGTGTATTTACAAGAGTGTGTAATTTGATGCATGTCCCATGGCTAGAAAGTGGTGTTTTTAATGATGGGTCATATACCTTAAGGTATTCCATTCATCATTAGATAACAAAGACTTCGTTCATTCCACCTCCATGTTCGGCATTTTCCTTGACAACGGAAATTGACGACGGTATCCACGTTTTAATTTTTGAAAACATTAATATCTTCGTCAATCTCCATTTCCAAGGATAACATCGAAGATGCACGAGGTGTTTAGTATCTAATAAATGATAGAATACGTGAAAGGCATACGCAGATCTGAATTCGGTCGGCTACCAATAAGAACTTCAAGACCAATGTACTTTTTGGATATAGCTCATCAAACCCAAAAAGCAATATCAAAGCACCCGTTAAATCAATAATGTGATTTATTTTCTCCTTTCCATAAATTCTCATATAATTATAATTCCAAATATGTTTGATTGCGGAATTTACAACATAACAACACTTTATTGAATCAAATTAGTTTGGATGATCATATTCCAAATGGATTTTTCAAATTAATACTTCAGTTTTTGAATAATTCCGATTGTTCACGCGATTTCTACAATAATTCCCACAATTCAAAATATATCCAATTTTCAAAATGTAAACAACTTTATACGATTAATAACTATAAAGGCGTCAATACGTTCTGCGATCCAATTCCGCTCTTTTGTGTTATAAAAAATACAATTATGCGATGGACATAAAGATAAAACACCTTTACCCGGTGCCTATTATTGGTTATTAAAGGGACATTTCATCCCCATTTCAATTTTTTAAAGTTCATGTATGTCTTGATGCCAAGTTTGGTTATTCTATTAGGTATAAATGCTATCAGTTTTTTGAAGTTGTTGATGATAAGCGATAAACACGCCTTTAAAGTTGAGACAGAAACGACAAATTCTATATACATCTGAACTGTTGTGGGCAACAATTTGTTTAATCTTAACACAAAAAAACTTATGTTTTTCAAAAATCGTCATTTTTTCTGAAAGGGTTAAAGTTGGGATTCGCTCGTCGTTGGATAAAATTTGTTTAAAAAGACAGCTCGCTTGCCTTAGCAAACATTTACAGATTAGACTTACTAATATTTACTGTTTTATTTAATGTCTAAAACCCTTATGGTCCGGTCACACAAAACTCTGCGTCAAAAAATAAGAAAATCTGATGGCCGTGGTCGGACGTGGCTTAGCCGTGCTTTGGGCGCGTTATTCATGCAGTGTAACTATAAGACTGGCAGTGATGAGCAGTAGAACAGTCTCGGTACATCAGTAAAACCAAAGCACAACAGCCGTCGGAAGCCGTATCCTCGCGTTTGCCTAGAGCTACGTATCGCTACGGCTTAATCGTTGATGCGCGGTGGGGAACAACGTGACGATTTCAGTAAATCGTCAATAATTTAATCAATACTTGACGAATTTGAATTTTGTTTAAAGCAATAGATGTCGGGAACACCAGCAACTAGCTATATGATAGATCTTCAAAGGACCCGCTGATAAAAAAAGGGCTAATGAAAAAAAAACTTTAGCATCAGCTGTTTTTAAAGGATCATTTGCATTCAGTCAATTCCTGGCGTTTTCCTTCTTGTTTATTCCAAATATTGTTTTTACAAATCGGTCATATACTAAGGTATTTTATCCATCATTAGATACCTAACACTTCGTGCAACTTTGGACCTCATCCGTATCAAAAGAAACTGATGAGGGTATCCTTCGGCAATTTCCGTTTCCGTGGATGACATCCGAAAATTGACATGTGTATGCCATCGGCAATTTCTGTTTCCGTGGGTGACACCCGAAGTTGCACGAAGAGTTTGGAATCCAGCACTTTTCAAATTAGCACAGTCTAACTTTTAACCGTTTAAGCAAGGGTAAATTTATGTTTTTCATGCCAATAATAGATTGTTTAATTAGATATCTGACCATGTTTACAATTGTAAAGTATCGCCTTGAACAATAAAGTTCAACAATAATCCTTACACAAACTGCACAACTGTTTAGACCGATCCAAATTCAAGGTAATAAATTTTGCAAAACACAAAATGATTTATGACAATAAGGGATATCTGTACAATAAAGATATTGCACAGAAAATGATTGAGGCAAATAAGTATAAGATATTTTTTCAGCTTTAATGGTTGCTAAAGCCTCTTCTGGGGATGCAAAAACTAGATATTGAGTGGGAATGGGTCAACCTACAAAAGTATTGGTAAGATTTATTACTAAGCTATAATTATATGAGGCGGGGCATGAAAAAAAATCATATAACTCTCGAGAATAACATGGATCTAGATCAGGCTGCCCCTAAGCGCAGTCTGATCATGATCCCTGTTTTCTGTTATATCTAACATCTTCTACACATGTCACTACTGTGATATAGCAGTGTAATCTATACGGCTTCAAAAACGGGGCGAAAGGCTGTTCTGGATCCACGCTAGTCTCATAAGCCATAAGGGTTATTTTGCTAGATTCCAGATAGAAGCATCAACGATATTGATACCGCTCTAGTTTGTAACTAAAAGGTCAATCTTAACCCTTTCCCAAACAAAAAAATAAAATTGTCCACTTATATAAATTCGAGTTCCTGGCGTGAAAAAGAGAAAACTGAAAACCTTTATTGAATGAAATACAAGATAAAAGAAAATGCTGGTTTTCAGCATATTCTCCCGTTGCTTCGATTTCTTCTAAAACATTCTGTGTAGCCTACTTTATCAACCTCAAACAATTGTAGTAAAAAGGAATAATATAATAATAATCAAACATCATGCCTTAGTTTTGGAAAAGAATGCTTAAGATAGAAGAAAAAATAATAAAACTGGTTGTCGTTATCATTTTTGCCTACTATTCCTTTTTATACTTTCGTAGATCTATGAATTGACTCCATTCATTTATGTTTTAGTCCGTACCCACAGAACACTTCCGGAAATCCGAGTCTTCTCTGATGAAAATTCGCTCGTTGATATTTGGATGTAGCTATTTACAACAGAGCGCTGTCCCTTTTAAAAGCAAAAGAAAAGTCCGACACAGCGACATAACTTGTGTCGGAATTTTCTTTTGTTTTTGAATGGGACAGCGCTGTGATGTAAATAGCGACACCCAAATATCAAAGAGTGAATTTTCATCAGAGAAGACTCCGATTAATTTCCGGAGGCAAACAGTGGATTTATGGGAAATTAACATTGTATACATGAGAATTGTTTCTAGAAATAGTAACAAATCGACATTATCAAAACGAAGCTTAAAAAAATGTGGAGAAAACAATGACGGCCGGTAGGTTATTTTATTGGATTTACAGTCAACCGTTCCTCGATTAAAAATTTCGCATTTTGCCTAAGGATGACTTCCGGAGGCTGTTGTGTGTGTGTGTATGTGTGTGTGTGTGTGGGGGGGGGGGGTCTTAGAGGAAACTTGTTCATTCAAAGTTCAAATAAAACCAAAATAAATTTTGTCGTCTCGTCTTGTTTCTTATTTTCAATCTGTCTTACTGTTTGTCGTGTGTGAGAAGTTTTATCATGGTAGTGTTTTATGCGGCAGTTGTGGTCCAAATTCAAAGCTGTAGCTTTAATTAGCCTTCTCTGTTAAAGATGGCAATGACACCGTGTCCAATCGTTACCGGGGGATGTGGTTTTCGTAACGCTGAAAGCGTGGTGTATAACGCCGGTTTGTGGTGCAAAACAGAGGCAGGACACCACCAAGGTAAGAAAATTGAAAAATTGAATCGATGAAGTTTTTTCTTTGGGAATGAGACTAGGCCGAGGCTCATCTCAAATGATTTCTTGACCCCTAGCAATGTCTGTTTTCTTCGAGAAAGTTGCAGTTTTCTCTATCATTCCGTGAATGTAAGGCATTTCAGGCGAAATCAACTCAGCTTGCCCGTAAAATATGAATTATATACATATATAAGCATAATCAGTTATGAACCCCAAAAAAGCATGCACTTCGTACTTACACATGTATTGCACAAAATCACATTGAGGTTTGCACCCTCTGCATTTTACAGAAGCCATGGAAACGATTTCTATTTTAATTTACAAGTAACAATGGTGGATGTGGTGCACACAAAGAAATATTTTGTAACGTATGTGGCTTGGTGATTTTAAAGCTTTGCGTTTTTCCTTATTTAAGCAGGCCTAGCAGATATAGTGACACTTTCCCTTACTTCAGATGCAACACACGTCCTATTCGAATGATCCTAGCAATTGTGCAATAATTATGTGTAAAGAATAATATGTGTTTTTTCGACATCAGCATTTTTAAACCCTATTAACCGGATTGTATAATGGATTTAGAAATTGTGCAACCCGAACGTTACATTTAAGGCGTACAAAATACAACTTATCTGTCAATATAGGGTTAATTCACGTTTTTGAGGTCGTTAACATTCGCAGAGGCCCAAAAAATATGTTAATTTTATGTTAACGGCCGAGTGCGAAGCACGAGGGTTGTTTACGTAATTTGCGGGCCTCTGCGGATGTTAACGGCCGAAAAATACGTGAATTGACGCTATTATTGCATAAAAACTATAAAATTACAATGAATACTTACCCCCAAAGCCATTGATATGTGCGAAAAATGAACCGAGGTGAGATAAGAAAATGTCCGCCAATGTTGTTTTGTTCTGATAAATATTTCGAGAATTTTTTGTTATGCGTAACGTCGGAAAAACCTCAGTTGTTGAAAGCGGCGTTAAAATCCCACACTATCAATCAATTAGGTCCTTTCACTTATGTTTTAGTCTGTACCCGCAGAACACACTTCCGGAGGCAAAAAATGGGTTTATGGGAAATCTACATTGTATACATGAAAATTGTTACTAAAAATAGCATTTTCAAAACGAGGCTCCCTAAATATGCGAAGAAAACAATGACGACGCACGTGTATTAAATATACAGCGATAAAGAGCACGTGCATTCAACATGCAGCGATAAAGCGAAGTTTAAAGTGGAACAAAAACTCTGAAATTGAATGTATTCGTTAATAGCCGGTAAGATGGTTATTTTATTGGATTTACAGTCAATCGTTCCCAGTTTCATTGTTGATTTCGTATGCACGCCATGCTTTGGGTTCGAGAGTATCGTTAACTAAAATGCGTTGGGTTCGAGAGTATTGTTACCAAAACGCTGTGGGATTGAGTGTATTGTTACTAAACTAAACGTTTGAGCGGCGTTTTAAGACTCCAAGGACGACTTCCGGAGGCTGTTGTGTGCGCGGGGGGGGGGGGGTCTTAGATGAAATAACCTAATTAATGTTAACCAGGTAACATGCAACTTCCGTCACCAACACTACAAAAACGTTACTGTTCTGACCCTTTGCTTGTAGTAGGCCTATACAGGTATAACAACTATTCACTTTCGTCTGCACTTAGATATTTTTAATTTTACGCAAGTCCACTTCCCCAGCCTCATTCATTGTAACATTGGCTATGATCAGACTATACGTTCTATCTGTGGGATAAGTCCCGAGTCCCTCCGATAGATGCTTTGTGTACATAATATCTCATTCTTTCAGAGTAAGACACAATGAGGCAGAAATCAAGCCTCTCATTGTACAAACCATACAGGCGGGTAAAACCATCGACCAAACGCTACCTAACACCAGATAAGAGGCCCCCGAGTAAGAAGTCCCGGCTATTTTCACCTTCCTTAACACATGATAACATTTATTTTGCAGTGATGGGAGACATATTATGTCAAGTCTCTAATCGAACGTTAAACAATTCCTTGTCAATAGAACATCACAAAAAGCAGTTTATTAGTCCCCTACCGGTGTTCACACCGGAGGGGACTATAGGTTTGCCCTCCGTCTGTCCGTCCGTCCGTCTGTCAGTCAGTCTGTCCGTCCCTCCGTCCGTCCGTCCGTCTGTCCGTCAGTCTGTCCGTCCGTCTGTCCGCTCAAATCTGGATCCCGCGATAACTTAATAACTAAGCAAGCGTTTTTGATGAAAGTTGGTATATGACTAGATGGCAATGTGTAGATTATGCACATCATTTTATTTTTGTTTTTCGACTTAAATTGAGGTTGCTATGGTTACAGAAATAGTGAAAATATGGCCAAAAATGGGATCCTGCGATAAGATAATAACTAAGCAAGCTAGTTTGATGAGACTTGGTATATGACTATATGGCAATGTGTAGATTATGCACATCATTTTATTTTTGTTTTTAGACTAAAATTGTTGTTGCTATGGTTACGGAAATAGTGAAAATATGGCAAAAAATATTGGATCCTGCGATAAGTTAATAAGTAAGCAAGCTAATTTGATGAGACTTGGTATATGACTAGATGGCAATGTGTAGATTATGCACATCATTTTATGTTTGTTCTTTGACGAAAAGTGCGGTTGCTATGGTAACGGAAATAGTGAAAATATGTCAAAAAATGGATCCTGCAACTTAATCTATTATTGATTACCATATTGAGTCAATGTGAAGCCGGTAGGGGACTTTATGTGTTGCATACAACACCAGATACTTGTTCGCGAAGGATAACTAAACCATTTTCGACATGTAAGGTTTGAAAACGCAAATTGGAGGAGTTGCAATGGCCAATAACGTATAACTCATCGGCTATAAAAGTAGAGTTGTATACAAACACTTTACTTCTTTTTGTTGATAAATGGCCCAACACAAACACTTCCTCTCTTGTGAATAAAAGAATTAGGACATTAATTCGCTCGTATAGCTTACGATAAATGGTTTGGTAAATGTTAAAACTATGCATTTGGTTTTTAGTGTTTGTATACAAGTCTACAGTTATAACCGATAGACTATACTTCGAAAACCAAGTGTTTATTTACACGCTCCTATAATAATAATAATAATCCAAGTTTGCTCTGATTAAAATCTCTCTTTGATTTGTTGATGTCGCTCATTTACTATGAGCGACATCAACATATTAAAGAGCGAATCTAACTCGGATTACTATAATAATCACGGTGGGGATTGTGCATGATGGGATGGATAACGAATACGGACACATTTGCCTCTCTTCAGGTAAGACATTGTGCAATAATGTTCTTGTTTCTGCGTCAATTTTCAAGCTCTTTCCTCAGATATATGACTTGTTTGTAGAATCTTTGTACTTAGTCCAAAAATTGATCCCAACCGATCAGAAAAACGACAAAAAATCCAGGTCATTTTTCTAGTCGGCTGGGATCGATTTTTGAGAAAAATACAAGGAGTTTCCCGATAAGTAAGACATCTGAGAAAAGGGCTCAGTAAGACGGAGTACGTGCAACAAACTGCATGAAAATTGACGCTAAAATAAGAAAGTTATTGCACAAATCAAATGCTTACATGAAGCGAGGTTAATTTGGCCGTAGTCGTTACCATTTCGCTTTCTGGTCGGTTGGGACAATCTTTTGGAAAAAGTACCACGAGTTATCTAATATGTCATACATCCGATGAAAGAGCTCGGTAAGGCGGGGCACATGCAACAAACCTTTCGAAAATTGACGCACAAATAAGGAAGTTATTGCAAAAAATCTTACCAGAATCGAGATTAGTTTGTCCGCATTCGTTATCCATCCCATGATGCACAACCCCCACCGTGATAATTGAGCCAACGTTTGACTCGAGAGAGTGTTTATTCGAGAGAGTGTATGTAAAGATATCTGACCTAATCAACCCGGCACGCTTACACAAAGCATCTATCGGAGGGACTCGGGACTTATCCCACAGATAGAACGTATAGTCCGATCATAGCCAATGTTACAATGAATGAGGCTGGGGAAGTGGACTTGCGTAAAATTAAAAATATCTAAGTGCAGACGAAAGTGAATAGTTGTTATACCTGTATAGGCCTTCTACAAGCAAAGGGTCAGAACAGTAACGTTTTTGCAGTGTTGGTGACGGAAGTTGTTACCTGGTTAACATTAATTAGGTTATTTCATCTAAGACCCCCCCCCCCCGCACATAACAGCCTCCGGAAGTCGTCCCTGGAGTCTTAAAACGCCGCTCAAACGTTAAGTATTTGTTATTTTTAGTAACAATACACTCAATCCCAAAGCATTTTGGTAACAATACTCTCGAACCCAACGCGTTTTAGTTAACGATACTCTCGAACCCAAAGCATGGCGTGCATACGAAATCAACAATGAAACTGGGAACGATTGACTGTAAATCCAATAAAATAACCATCTTACCGGCTATTAACGAATACATTCAATTTCAGAGTTTTTGTTCCACTTTAAACTTCGCTTTATCGCTGCATGTTAAATGCACGTGCTCTTTATCGCTGTATATTTAATACACGTGCGTCGTCATTGTTTTCTCCGCATATTTAGGGAGCCTCGGTTTGAAAATGCCGATTTGGGACTATTTTTAGTAACAATTTTCATGTATACAATGTAGATTTCCCATAAACCCATTTTTTGCCTCCGGAAGTGTGTTCTGCGGGTACAGACTAAAACATAAGTGAAAGGACCTAATTGATTTATAGTGTGGGATTTTAACGCCGCTTTCAACAACTGAGGTTTTTTCGACGTCACGCATAACAAAAAATTCTCGGAAGATTTATCAGAACAAAACAACATTGGCGGACATTTTCTTATATCACCTCGGTTCATTTTTTCGCACATATCAATGGCTTTGGGGTAAGTATTCATTGTAATTTTATAGTTTTAATGCAATAATAGCGTCATTTCACGTATTTTTCGACCGTTAACATCCGCAGAGGCCCGCAAATTACGTAAAAAACCCTCGTGCTTCGCACTCGACCGTTAACATATACTCATCAAAAAAAGTTAAGGACCACATATTCAAAATAATGTATTCTACGATTCTTTTAATAATTTTATTCATGAATCACTGTATAATGAATGGTAATCTTTTCTTCATAACAAATAATCGGGAGATTGTAAAAATTGCAGAAACTAAAGTTGTAAGAGAACTTCACATTGCACTACCCCTCAAAATGCCTGATTTTACATGTAGTGGGTGGGGTAGCATTTTATAGAAAATGTCATTGTTTCTTAAGATTTTCCTCTGAATATTAAGGCGCATAACCTGCGTGACCGTCTTATGCGTCTATCACTTAAATGCAATGTGAACATACGCTTGAATTCAACTTCCGGTTCCTGCATGAAGGGATATAGACAATGCATCTATCGGAACCCGTTTAAAAGCTTCCGATATGTCTGCGTGGCCATTATGGGAAGGAATTCTTATGTGATGACAGTCCCACACATATTTAATGAATTTCATGTAAGGAAAACTTGTTAACTTTTCGGTTAGTTGCGTTTTTCCTTCTTGGGAACAAAGCTCGACTTGTGAAGACGAGCGTTATCGTCCATCAAATTACACCAACAGACCAACAGTGCAATATGTTTATGTTCAAACAACAAAAAACACACCTTAGCTCATAATTTATGCACATGGAAGCTTCCGGTGAGCCCCACTTCAGCCGCACAGACCAGATGATTTTTCATTGACTTTCAACGTCCACAATGCAACTTTCACCTTGCAGATTTTAGGCCTATTTCGTGGGATGTGAGCTGTCCAAATTGTGACAAAATGCCAAAGTCGGAAAAGTCGTAGTGTTTCTTCAGAAAAAATGGTGTTTTAAAGGTGTTTATGGAGTAAAAGACGATACGTGAAATGGACCATTTGTGCTTCAGTGGGGTGGGTATGCTAAGATGCGTTCTACGGAACGTTGCATCCATCCTAGCAGATCGCTGACCTGTGATCGATAAAGAGGCGTGGTTCTCCTTAAATAATCTTATCCATTCGGTGGCGCCATTGTTCCTAAATTCATTTCTAAGGGGGACGATAACGACCGTCCACACATGGTAAGAATTGCAACTGAGTCTTTTTAGAGAGAGAGAAATGCAAGTTATGCAATGGACAGTACCCTCTCCTCGCTTGAATCCTATTGAAAATGTGTGGGACTATCATTTCAGAAAGGATCTCTACTCATAACGGTCCATAAGTGATACTGGGAGCTCTCATACTCGCGATAGCAGAGGTATAGTGTAAATCCCTCATATTGGGTACCAGCAGTGAACAAATAACTTCTGCTTTTCTCGCATTTAGTTAATAGAGGTTCTAGAAAGACAAACTGGCTATACGTGTGATTTTTCAAAAGAATATCCTGGGGAAAGGGGCTTTTTCTGAAAGTTGCCATCCCACCCACTACATGCAAAAACAAGCATTTTAAAGGGTAGTGTTTTGTCCTTTTCTCCTACAGATTTTACTTCGGCTAATTTTCCAATCTAATGACCAACTGATTATGAAGAAAGGGTATTAGTTTTCATGCAACAAATTATAAATAGGTTCATATAAGGATTCATAAAATATCGCACTTTGTATGCGTGGTCCTTAACTTTTTTTGGGGAGTATATTTCTTGGGCCTCTGCGAATGTTATCGACCTCAAAAACGTGAATTAACCCTATATTGACAGATAAGTTGTATTTTGTACGCCTTAAATGTAACGTTCGGGTTGCACAATTTCTAAATCCATTATACAATACGGTTAATAGGGTTTAAAAATGCTGATGTCGAAAAAACACATATTCTTTACACAAAATTATTGCACAATTGCTAGGATCATTCGAATAGGACGTGTGTTGCATCTGAAGTAAGGGAAAGTGTCACTATATCTGCTAGGCCTGCTTAAATAAGGAAAAACGCAAAGCTTTAAAATCACCATGCCACATACGTTACAAAATATTTCTTTGTGTGCACCACATCCACCATTGTTACTTGTAAATTAAAATAAAAATCGTTCCCATGGCTTCTGTAAGATGCAGAGGGTGCAAACCTCAATGTGATTTTGTGCAATACATGTGTAAGTACGAAGTGCATGCTTTTTTGGGGTTCATAACTGGTTATGCTTGTATATAATTCATATTTTACGGGCAAGCTGAGTTGATTTCGTCTGAAATGCCTTACATTCACGGAATGATAGAGAAAACTGCAACTTTCTCGAAGAAAACAGACATTGCTATTGGTCAAGAAATCATTTGAGATGAGCCTCGGCCTAGTCTCATTCCCAAAGAAAAAACTTCATCGATTCAATTTTTCAATTTTCTTACCTTGGTGGTGTCCTGCCTCTGTTTTGCACCACAAACCGGCGTTATACACCACGCTTTCAGCGTTACGAAAACCACATCCCCCAGTAACGATTGGACACGGTGAATGATGGGCTAACTAATCAATGACTCTTCAACTGGGAAATTGTCAATTAGTTGCGTTACTTTTTATCTATGAAGAAACCAGATAGCGTTAACCGTATCGTCAATGTTTTTCTCGTCTAACGTTTGAAGCTGTAACAATCATTGCGAGTGATAAGCTGTTTCTGTTATGTTTAACAAAAGGGTAGAAAGCTATGTGGAAAAGGAGATAAAAAGTATTGTTTTCAGCATTTTGGTTGATGTTGGTTATCAGCACTTTCATCACTTTTCTTGTTGCTTTAGAAATGAAAATCGATAAAATACGTGGAACCAAGGACTTGTTTTCGAAAGGGATACTTCGAATATCCCAACGTATTTTAAAATTTGTTATCAGTTACTATGCTATTCAGTTATTATTGTTCATGTGTATTCCCATCTTTGGGTCTGTATTTGCTAAGTTCTTGACCGTTCATATTTGTTCACGGAAATTGGAATTGACTGGCTGTATAGTCTGTCGTATAAAAACAGTTTTTTTCTCTTTGGTAAACGTAATTACAAGCCTTACATGTAGACTAGGGTTAAGGTATAATACCCGTAATGTGGCCATTTTGAGATTCATTAAAACATCGGATTGTTTTTTGTTTTTGTTTTTTCGAGCGGCGTCATTACGTAACCGATCCTATTCGGGCTACGTCGTAAACATTCGGCGGTGGAAAGTTCCACCGCCGAATGTTTTCGACGTAGCCCGAATAATTCCGACGTCTTTCGACTCTTATTAGAAGCGGACAACGTTAAGCTATTCAAGCTAGGTTATTGATGTTACAAAAAAATTAAGTTGTCCGAATAACTGCCTCGTCCGAAACCTATTCGAACGGTCTTCGAGCGGACATTGACCCATATGACGTCATACGTTAATCCCTATTTAGTACTAACTTGGCGTTTGACTTTTATACTTATGAGATTAGGAAGGGTTCTATCATATTACGACATAAATGAGCAACTGTATTAATAGGCATATATGGTACGGCGCCATATGGTCTGTGAGCAGGGCATTTAACAGTCAAACAGGGCATTGGGCTTATACAATGGTATTACCTTCGGACCTCCAAGGTTAGGCTATCTAAAACTGACATGACGAATGCTCAAACAAAGACAACAACGGCACTGATTGGCCGCTGTCATTTGTAGACTTTTCCACCCGAAAACAGTCGAACATAGCCAACAATGATACACATCGTCACTTTTCTTCGAAGACCTCGTAACTGCAGCTTCTATAAAGCTGCAGTTACGAGGTTTTCGGGGAAAGCAGCGATGTTCCTTTAAGAAACGGGGAAATTTTCATTGTTCGATCTTTTTTTCTCAGTCAAATTGTTACAGTTGTTGTTGTAAAGAATCCAACTACTCGTATTGGTACTCACGATTCAAAAAGTTCCAAACTGCACTGGTTTTCTTTCATGAATTCAATGAATGAAATGCAGTTAAAGTACATTAGTAATGCTATTATTTCAACGAGTCAGTTCACAATCCTTAATTTCATTGACCAGTCATTGGATTATGGAATTAACATTTTCCTTAGCAATTCAAAGATCTGGCGTTAAAAAAAGAAAGAAAAACGTGAAATGCATGGGATGGCATAGAACAAAAGAAGGAAACCTGCATAGATCTACTATTATTTTCTTTTTTCTTGTGGGTTCGACGAGGAAACGAAAGTTTTTGTCTGAATTGACACCATATTAAGGCTGTTTTGAATTTAATTTTATGAAAAAGAAAACGGGGAAAACATCGACAGAAAAGAGAAATTATTGATAATCAGCAATTCTGGCTTTTCATTTAACTTTTTCTATGATATACGATATGTCGTAGCTTACACATTTTCTATTTTTGATGTTTTAAAACTATTTTATTTCCTGCTACTTCTTTCAAATTGGAATAGTAAAAATGTTTGCTGTTTGGCAAACGAATAAATCTGGTTTAGAGTTTTAACGTCTGGAGAAAGAATTTTTATTAAATGAACTCATTTGTTTATCCAACTTGCAGATTTTATAATTTAATTCTTATGTACTTAGTGAACTACAAGGCGGCAACCAGATTAAAATTTTTCCAAAACAAAATTTCAGACGGCTCCAAATTACAGACAAAAAAATAAATGCTAAATACACAAGTGGCCTATTGCTTACGATAAATGGCCTGGCAGAGCATCTCTAGCTTATAGCTACACTTGTGGTTTCAAGTTATAATTGTTTCCGAGAGAAATCGAGATAAAGAAAATGCTGGATTTTCTTTTTTCAGTCACACAACTTCAAAATTGACCGAAAAAATACTTCGAACTTTCGAATAATTATGTTTGGTTCTTGGTAAATACTAAATAGGGCTATAATAAAAGCTTCACGCATACACTGGTTGCGACAACCTTTATCAAAAATTTCCTGACAAAAATAATGAAGATAAAACCTATGATTTTGAATCAGGAACAAAAAAGAGGGTCCATTCACATGTAGCATTTCAGATTACCGTCTCTAACAAGATCAGCTTTTCGTATGTGTTATTGCAAAGCGTCGTAACTCCCGCTTTAATTAAGCTGGAGTTACGAGGTTTTGCAATAACACCGACATTTTACCTTAGTGTATCAAATGTGACTAACCTGGTTTAACTTTTTCCAGTAACAGAGACTTGTTCCTGAACCATGGCACTATTTCCTGGCACTCGAAATCCGTCCGCACATCCGGCCGTTTTGACACAACGGAAGTCAGGGTTTCGTACAAAGATGGCATGATTGGAACACCGTACCACGTCCTTCTTGATATTTGACGTAAAACACAAGTTTTGATTCTAGTAATCTTTTGCCCTATTAATTACTCAAATAAATTCCAACCAATCAACTTTTTCACTGAATGCTTCTATTACAATTGTTGTATCTTATCCGTCATGTTGCTTACTCAGTCAGTGAAATGTGAAAAATGTAACACAGAATAGACTTCTATAACTAAGAAAAATAAAGAATTGCAAGTCTATTAGGCCTAATCAAAAATATAATTCCTATTTTGAGTATGATTGTCCGAACGATGTCCTCAAATTTGTACCGATGTTCTGCATCACCGACATACAATACTGTCAATAAAACGTCAGATCAAAACCTAGCTTCAAATCTAGCTATCATCTGAAAAATAAAACAATACAATGATAAATAATCAGGGACCCGTATAGATGAATAGACAATATCTATGCTTTTCAACGAAAACCACGTAACTGCAGCTTGTTTTAAGCTGCAGTTACGAGGTTTTCGTTGAAAAGCATCGATATTCTGTAAATAGTCAATAGTGTCAATTTCTCTCTTCCTATCCAAACGGATTCGGTACAGTTGTTCTTTTAAAGAACATTGCATTTTCGGTCGGACATTTATGTATGAAATGGCAACCTAAATACTTTTGGTTGTCATTTCATACATAGATGTCCGGCCAAAATAGGTTGCCATCTCATACATAGATGTTCGGCCAAAATAGGTTGCCATCTCATACATAGATGTTCGGCCAAAATGCAATATTTTATAAAATATTTGTTGGGATTTATATTAGCCCTTCCCCGAAAAGAATGCCTAAAATTTAGAGATACATGTAGTCTAAAAATTAAATGTGATGGAAAAGTTAAACACGTGTAATTTGTGGTAAAGAAATTGAATTTTATAAACCTTTGCCTTGGAGCGATAAGTATATTGTAAGATCACGGTGGGGATTGTGCATGATGGGATGGATAACGAATACGGACAAAATAATCTCGATTCTGGTAAGATTTTTTGCAATAAATTCCTTATTTGTGCGTCAATTTTCAAAAGATTTGTTGCATGTACCCCGCCTTAGCGAGCTCTTTCATCGGATGTATGACATATTAGATAACTCGTGGTACTTTTTTCCAAAATATTGTCCCAACCGATCAGAAAGCGAAATGGTAACGACTACGGCCAAATTAACCACGCTTCGGGAATGAATTGTGCAATAACTTTCTTATTTCAGCGTTAATTTTCATGCAGTTTGTTGCATGTACTCCGTCTTACTAGCCCTTTTCTCAGATGTATTACTTATTGGGAAACTCCTTGTACTTTTCTCAAAAATCGATCCCAACCGACTAGAAAAATGACCTGGATTTTTTGTCGTTTTCTGATCGGTTGGGATCAATTTATGGACAAAGTACAAAGATTCTACAAACAAGTCATATATCTGAGGAAAGAGCTCAGTAATGCGGGGTACATGCAACAAACCGCTTGAAAATTGACGCAGAAATAAGAAAATTATTGCACAATTTCTTACCTGAAGCGAGGCAAATTTGTCCGTATTCGTTATCCATCCCATCATGCACAATCCCCACCGTGAAGATTGCAAAGCCTGATCTAGTCATTAAAGCCTTCACATAAGCAGTGATTCACACGTCTACTAGATGTTGTCATACAGAAGAGGAAAAAGAAAAGAAATAACTTTTTTTCTTATTATGCCAGCTGGAAATTATTATGCCACTAAACAATTTAATAAATATAAGTAAACCGATTAATAAATTAACCAATGATATGAATAAATAAATGAATAAATTAATTAATAAATACATAAAGGAAGATATTCTAAAAACCTGCATCTGATATATTTTCACAGAATCACTAAGCTCCCTTGAAATGAATTTTGACCAACCTAACCCATTCCACCCACTGCAAAACAATTCAACAAATCAGATGGGAATTGGTAGATTAAATAAACAACAACAACCAAAGTCATCCGCTTAATCGATAAATCAATCAATAAGATTTATTGAAGTATAAACACGTGAACAATACCAATACATTATACTTAACATTTTCCCAAAAGACAGAATAGTTAACAAGTCCAATTTGAAAGCTGCTGCAGACGACAAAATAGATGTTGATAAAGAAATAATTTATGTGCAATATAATGCAGAAAATATTGGACACAAAAGAAGAAAATGCTGATTATCAGCATTTTCTTCTTTTGCATCAATATTTTTTTCACGCATTTTTGACTAAATACTTCAAAATCATGTCTTGTTTTTGGGAAAGGGTTAAAAGGTTAGGGTTGTATTTATTGCTTCCACAATTGGTCGATTTTCGATAAATAAATAAAGCAGTTTTAATTTAAATACTGGTTACATTCCGTTGCTTTTTCAACAAATAAAAGGCAAATAATTGGTTTCTACTTTTAAAGTCATGTACATTTATTTACCTTTTTGACAAATAAAAGACAAATAATTAATTCCTACTTTAAAGTCATGTATATTTTATTTACTTTTTTATGACAATTATTTCGTATTAATTATTTCCCAATCGATAAAATTTCTAAGGTGGTCCAGTTTGAAAGCATCGCAGTCACCAAAATGGATGTTGATAAAGATAGTATTTTCTTATTGATCAGCATTTTCTTCTGTTGCTTTAATTAAAGTTATATTTCACATTTTATTTCATTTTTAAGAGTATGTCTTGATGCAAAGATTGTTTATTCTAAAGGTGGGTTCACATTGACGAATTTTCTTACGATTCCTTACGAATTGGACATTCGTAATCACATTGCCGATAAGTTCACGTATTGTTACGATTTGAGCGAATTAAACGGACGGTTTACGTATTTCTACGACTAGTTTACGGACTGGTTACGGATTATTTACGAATCAATAGGAGTATTACCGACTTAGTTACGAATGTTTACGAGTCCTTTGTTATTATTTTGTTGTTGTTGTTGTAAGAAAGACAACCTCGTTTTTGAAAATCTGACATTCGACAAGACGATATGTCTTGCGAACGAAATAAGCTTGGGTTTTACCAACAATTTCTTCAAAACCATTAACCCTTTCCCAAACAAGACCTAGTTTTGACGTCCCGTGGTTTGGGAAAATATTGAGAGAAAAGAATAAATTGCTGATAATCAAAGTGCAATTCTTTCTGTTAACTTAGAATTTTCTATTCAATAACATACAAAGTTTACACTTCTTACATCAATAATTGTTTGGCTGTAACTCCTTTCAAATCGAAACAACAGAAAATCTTGCCGTTTGGGAAAGAAAACTTAAGTGCTTCTACCGAATAACCCTCATACTACCGTATTTTGTCATTTATGACCCCAGACATATACTTATGTTTGATATATTCAAAGTTGTTCTCCGATGCACGATTACTTTTTTTTACCTTTTCAATCTTATATTAGTGGATAATAAATCATTTTTTCTTGAACATCGAACGACGTTTGAAGGGCTTATCGTCAATTTTTGTGATGGGATAAAAAAAATTACCCCGGTGCATATGAACACATTGAAAAAAGGGGCTCTTAGTCCTCATTTTATTGCAAATCCAATTAGAAATCGTTTGACGTTTAGCAAAACATTAAATAGTATTTCCTCTATCATAAATTATATTTGTCATCACTTTTGAATCGAAGTATAGTATATGAGCAATGATTTCGAAAAAGTGTACTTATATCATGTAAGACAAATATTTATCATCATAAGGTCTGACCAGGGGCCCGTTTTACTAACAAACTTACGATCATTTTTAAAACAACAACAAATCTGATTGGCCGAATAATTACTGTTATTATTTCTCTTTCAATCAGATGTATTGTTACAAGGTTTATGCAAAAATCTATGTTAGTAAAACGCGGCCCAGGACCCTCACTGTCCTCTCGCAGCTTCTCCATCAAACATAACCCTCATCAGGCCCTTTGTGAAGCCTGATCTGTTTTAGTATCATTCTCGGAATCTCATATCATAATTGCTCTTTTTTAAACATCCCGGCTCGTATATATTCGTAAACTTGCCGAATTATATTCGTGAACCACTTACGGGTGATTTGCGATTAACTAAGAGTCATTTACGATTGAATAACGGAACATTTAATCCGTGGACATTCGTGAGAAAATTTTCGACATGTCAGAAAATGTCCCCGTATGAGCACGAATCATTAAGAATATCCCCGATTCATTGCGGGTTGTTTACGAATGCATAAGAGTTGTTTACGATTACTTGCGGTTATATACGATAGGACTTTCCGAATGGGCCACTCAAAACGAAATCTATGAATATGCACGATTTCTTTACTATGACTATTAATTTTTTGGTTGTAAATAATAAGATATAATCTCCATATCATCATCAAGCAGCTGACATTGAGAAATAAAGCATTTTATAATTACGAATTATTTACGGATGCCAGCGTATTGTTTACGAATGTTCACGGATGGCCTACGAATGTCCAATTCGTAAGGATTCGTAAGGAAAATTCGTTAGTGTGAACCTACCTTTATGTATAGAAATGCTATGAATTTTTGAATTTGTAATTTATAAGCGAAAAATACGCATTTAAAGTTGAGACAGAAAGGACAAATTCTACATAAATCTGAACTGTTGTCCACAACAATTTGTTAAATTTTAGCACAAAAATATATATATTTCTCCTACACGGTTCAATATTTTGGCTTGCAATTTTCAGAATTTTCATAAGAAAAGATGCTCTTTCAGATAGAATAAAAGTAAAATTTATGTAAAAATAATTGTGAAATGTCACTTTAATGTTTGCCAAACTTTTCTTCCATCCAGGACATCAAAATCACAGACCGTTGTTTCTAAAAAGGTTCGTAGGCGCCTAAGCCTTTTCGTTACAATACGTCCTCGCGAAGTTCGTGTGTGCATTTTACTAAAAATGTTCGAAAGTTCGTTAGAAATGGGGAATCGGGGTCTTGTTTAGAAGAAGGTTCACTAAGAAATAAGATACGTGTATGAAACATGGAGATCCATGTACTGAGAATAAACTTACTTAACACATTTTTTCACAAAATGTAAATGCAATTTATCAGGAAAGTTTATAAGCAATTTAAGCAATTTATAAGGAAAGTTTTTAATCGTCACTTTTCGTTGTTAAACGAATCGTTAGATAACA
The DNA here is from genome assembly GCA_963680895.1 of Fragum sueziense. Lineage (NCBI taxonomy): Eukaryota > Metazoa > Mollusca > Bivalvia > Cardiida > Cardiidae > Fragum > Fragum sueziense. Next base: position 26,245,117 of record OY804607.1, read on the forward strand.
AAACGGCACATATTGTGGAATAAAGTCAGGCGTTTGCTGGATGTTGAAGAATTTTTTTAAGAACCAGCTGGTAAACCACTTATAAACGAAAATTAACAAAGTCCTCAATAACTTCCAGGTAGGAGCACTGGAGGTGAACTCGGCCAAAGCGAGGGACGTTTTTCGCTACAACAAGGTACAGATATTTTGCGTTTAAATGTGAGTTCAAAGATCTGATTGGATAGTTTTTCTAATAACAATGAATTTGTTCTAAAAATAGACCGGGTTTAACGATATGTATTGACAAACCGTCTGCGTTGTTATAAAATCTCTTAACTACGGCTTTATCGAAGCCGTAGTTTCGATATTTTAACACAAAACCGACGGAATACTATGATCGCGAAAAATCGTCCCACGCTTTGGCCAAGTTCACCACCAGTGAGAAGAAGCGTTAAAAAAATTGAGAAACGTGACAAAAAATCTAATAATCTGCATTTTCTTCTGACATTCGTGATTGTCTCAATATTTTCTGTTCTCTGTTACATACAGGGTCTAACATTTTCAACATTCATTTGGAGATTGCAGCATCCTTCACTTTGAAACGGTCCAAATTTCTTCCGTTTGGAAAACATGGAAAACAGTTGAACCGTTCCAAAACATTGACTCTTTTTTTACTCCCCAATAGAAAAAAGTGCTTGTTACAAGCAGGTTTTTTTTTTTTTTTTTTTTTTCCCACAATGTTTTCTACAAAAATAACGAAAATGAATAAATTTCTCTCTCTCGAAAATGTCGTCTGCAACAACTTTGAATTTGGAAAAGTCTAAGATTTGTCGTTTGGTAACGGTTGATTAACCCTTTCCCAAACCACAAATTTTAGGATGGTCAAATTTGAAAGCTGATTCAGACGACAATATTGGTGGTGTTAAAGAAAGAAATTAAATGCTACATACATTAAAGCCCAGAAAATATTTAAGCAAAAGGAGAAAAGTCTGATTATCAGCGCTTTCTTCTTTTGCTTCAATGTTATCCAAAGCCTTTTCTGTTAGGGACGTCAAAACATGGTCTTGCTTGGTAAAAGTTGGTTAATGGAAAAGGTCAATGTCTGTTTCAGCTACTCTTATTGCGTCTGAGACCCGTATTATGACGTCATTAATCCACTGAAAAAGCAGACGAACTTTTGAAATTCTTGGCATTGATAAATTGGTCGGCCATTAGGTAAATCGTTAATAATCTTATTTTTTTCTTCATTTTCATTAAGATGTTTATTTCGTCTTGTTAACCCTTTCCCAATTAACAACATCGGTCGCATTTGAACGAATTGAGAAACAATTTTATCCACATAAACATGACGTAATTTCGGACAAACAGTAGTATTTCGTAGGTGTTGTTATAGAATCTCGTAACTACAGCTTAGTTCAACCCGTAGTTATGAGGTTTTATAACAACATCGACGATATATCAAATCATAACAGTAAAGTTAGTCTATTTCTAGCACAAAATTCGTTGCTATTGCCGACGACAGAGAATATTTTAGGCCTTTTTCCGCCTTTTCTTCTTTATTTGTTGTCGAATCGGTCATATATTAACAGAACAATTGAAAAAATATCGAAATGTTGTTTCATGTGATTCCACGCCGTGATTTAGTTTCATCAAAAAATATATAAAACAGAGAGAAAAAAGCAAAGATCGATCTAAAGTCTGATTTTACATACTGAATCATATTCTACCGACTTCCTACTTTAACCCACGACCATTGAGTTTCAAGTTGGCATGTTTACAGTCGGCGCCACTGGCGGCCACAGCACTTTGACTTAAAACTCTCCCATGTACCAATTTATAATCTAAACCTGGGTGAAGACGGGCAAGGTGCGGTAACTTTTTCAGGATGGATAATCACGTGATACAACAGTTTCAGAATATGTTCAATGATTTTGTTAATACTGGACCGATTTGAATTCGGTTTGAAGCAGAGAAGAATTCAAATTGGTCGAGTAATTACAAAATTATTCAATATTTTCTAAAATTCTGAGTCATGTGTTTAACCACCGTGTTTTTGCTCATAAAATATCTCGTGGCACCGGCGGGATTTGAAGCCAGGATCCGTCGATCCCGAAACCCGCGCCCTACCCCAGTGTCAAAGTCTCTTATAGTGTCTCATGCTCATGTTGATCGATGTATTAAAATATCGTCGGTGTTATTGCAAAATATCGTAACTTAACCTTTAATCAAGCTGGAGTCACAAGGTTTACAATAACACCGTCGATATGAATGAAGAAGCTAAGAAAGAGTGTAATAAAGGATCAAAGAAGCAATTTTATGTGGATAAAATTTAATGTTGTAATAAGGAAAGGGTGTTTCCCACAGATTAAAGAGCCATTTAATTCCAATTGGAATAACAATTAAAGTCACTTCAACCTCGGTTTTATAGATCTAATTCAGAAATTATTCATTAAATCCCGGTTATAAAATCAATTATGCAAGTAAATGGGCGATTTCGGGTGAAGACAGCCTGAAAGTTTACCGTACAATTAAAGATAGTACACCAAGAGGTTCATAATGGCCTTAAACCGCTCACCTGTTCCGCGATGATACAAAGTGAAAAACAATCGCACTCATGGTGTCCTATTATTGAAATTTGGTTCGTAAAAAGTTGTTGATAGGGCCTACTTGAGTGTAAACAATTTCAGAAGAAGGCAATTTTGTCAATGCAATTTGGCAATGCAATTTTGTCAAAGTCAAAGGCACATATAGGCCTATCGTCGGTGTAAATGCAAAACCACGTATATATGTCAAATTTTGCGATTTTCAAAGTGAAACCTTATAATGTTTAATTTAGACAATTCTTGCAGGTTTTGGAATATTTCGACTTGTCAGCATAAATAACACATTATTAGTGAACAATATGTCGGAATTTTCTTCCGCTTTAAATCCTTCCAAAAAACGAGATACTGGGTTTTGCATTAATAACGACGATAATTATGTTCAAACATTCAACATTTGCAAGTACAGAAGCTTAACCCATTACCAGGCGGAAAAAGATTTAGACTGAACCAAATTCAAAGATGTTGCAAAACGACAATATCAATATCAAGTGAATGAAAATTTATATTTTTAGTCTTTCTGTGTAGACAATATTGTGGAAAAATGAAGAAATTGTTAATTTCCACTATGTTTTCCAAAACCACTATTTTATAGGTAGTCAAAAAGAGTCATTGTGCGGTTATGGTTTAAGACATGTAAAACGCAAACGCAGTACTTTTTTTTTTTTTTTTTTTTTTTTTTTTTTTTTTTTTTTTTTAATAATAATTATTGTGAGTTGCTTTTAATGATTTTAAGTAAATTAAAATCTATTATACTAAGATCCCAATCAACTTTTATAGGTTATGACCATTTATGTACCCTCTTTTAAAGGACATTTAATATTAATGGCTTGGTTTAGCTATCATTCAATGTCTGTTAACCATTTGTCAAACAAGACATGGATTTGATATTTCTGATGGTACAGTATTTGGAAAGTGTTGAGACCAATGAAGGAAATTCTGATAACCAGCATTTTCTTCTTGTGTCTCAATACCTTCCATGTTTAAACTTACTCAAATTCAATATTCATTCACGCGTATTTTCGTATAATATAACAGTTCTCAACCGGACTAACGCAAAATCTGTTGTTTGTGAGAGGGCTAACGATCATTTATATACTGACGTCAAAAAGAAACGCCTCAGTCCTAATAAATGTCAGAATTTTCAGTATATCTGATTTGAAATTACAAAAACTTATTTCCTTCTGTAAATTTGAATATCTGTTGTTAAAAATGATGGTAAAGAAATTATCAAATAGCTTAAACAGAGCGGTATCAGAATTTACATTTAAAAATCAGTAGCTTGTGGTTCAAACTTTACTTGCAACAACAACAGGTACCATAAAACGTCATATTTGGCGACCACAATTAATGAATACAAAATACGACGTCGATTTCAACGTCTCAAACCTGAAACGTTCACGACGTTAACGTGAGGAATCATCTTGTTTTACGGGCGTTACACGAGGTCTAGTTAAATATGGTCGATAAGCAAATGTTTCTGTAAGTCTAATTTGTCGACCAAGATGCCTAATCGTGCAATGCGATACGTCAACACGTCTGGCGGCTTGTTTTTGAGTTTCCCGTATTCGAAAGTGGCAAATTTACGAGCTCTATTTTCTGAACAGTGTGTTTGCTTCAAACATTACTTGCAACAACAACAGTTACCATAAAAACACCTATTTGGCCTCCACAGTGACCCACCCCAACGTCACAAACCTGAAACGTACATGAAGTTAACGTAAAGAGTTATCCTGTTTTACAGGTGTTACGAGGTCTAGGTGAGCGTGGCCGATCGATTAAATGTTTGTGGATCTCTAACGCGATGATCAAGACACCGAATCGAGAAACACAATAAGTTTAACTGTCTTATGACTTGTTGTGCATGTCTCGCAATAAAAGATGACCACATTACGAGCCATCTTTTTCAGAACTTAGCCTTGGTATCCTTCGATCCGGATGTATCATATAGGCCTACTAACAAGAAAATCTTTAAAATCGTAAATGTCTATCCACTAACACATGTTACTGTGTAAAACGTTACCAATTACATCACGTTGTATACATGCACGACGCACACGTAGAAAACGTAACTAGCCACCGGAAATGGACTTCATGATAAAAAGAAACACATATTCTTTATTTGCCGTAATTGTCTGTCAAAATGATTAAATACAGTAAACTTTTCACTAGTATCGTAATTGGCATAAGAAAAATAACGACAAATTTCATTGGGGTGGTTCTATTTGACGTCAGTGTAGGCCCCCTATATTAATGACTTCAATTAGCCATCATCTAAGATCTGAAAAAAACGACATTTGTGATAAGCATATACTCTCTCAAGTTCTGCATTTTCATCAAATTAGTTGCAGCACATAAAATGTCATTATAATAATCTTTTTAATCATTCTTTCATTTATTTATTTATTCAAATTAAAAGCAGACTTTTCTACGCTGCAACGGGCCCTATAACTGCTCCTGGAACTACTTCGTGTTTCCAAATACACGAACTTGTGCCAGGGGCGGTAACCAGTCTTAACTCGCGCATGCGCTAATAGCTTCCGGAGGACAGGTGGTATGGTTAATCATGGCGTGAAAGGCTCTTATGACTTATATGGTCAAAGCGGTGGGGTTATTCGACCATGCGTTTTTGGCATTTCTAGCACCAGCAGCCTACAAACAACATGCAAGCGTATAAACTAGCTGTCCATCACACGTAAAAGATTGGAACACGAGTCATTCATTATGAGTAGAATGAGAGACAATTATGGCTAATGTTATCTTGATAGAATATATCTGATGTGTCATATTTAGCTATCATATTGTGCATTGCGGAAGACTGTCAGATATGTTCTTCCTTGGTCTGGCACGATTCGTCTATTAACCCCTTACCAAACAGCAAAAATTTAGACAGTTCCCATTTGAAAGCTGCTGCAGATGACAAATTGAGTGTTAATAAAGACCAGATTTGTGTAAAATTAAATATATCGTAGAAAATATTGAGACAAAAGGGGATAATGCTGATCATCTGCATTTTCTCCTTTTGTCTACATATTTTCTTAATAAACACCCATTTTGCTGATTATCAGCATTTTCTTCTTTTGTCTCTATGTTTTCTCGAACATTTTCTATCAAGCACGTCAAACCAGGTCTTGTTTGTAAAAGGAATAATTAGATATTATCCAGCTTACACTGCTCGTAATAGGATGTTAAAGTCTATTTTTGTACAATAAAAATAATCAAGAAAAACATATCCAGGCTCTTACGTAGTAAACCTCAACAAGACCTACGAATACTTAATTTGTCTTTATCCGAATTAATTTGATGTTATTGTCCTATTCTTGCTGTCGATCAATTGCATCAAGTGAAATTCCTGCTCTATGGATACGTTATATCATATCCATGTTGTTATATTATGTTTTTCCATGACAGTCTACAATGGATCTTGATAAGACTGTACATACTTCTAGGACATAGCCACTTCAAAGCCGCAATATTTACAAAGCCGTATCACAGAAAATATTGAGGAAACATGAGAAAGTGTTGATAATCCTCATTTTCTTCTTTTCTTTTAACTCCAAAGTCTTCACTTTTTTGGCGGGTACTATAAACATGGTTTGGGCAACGGTTAAGAAAGTAGGACCATGGTCTAGTCTGATTGTCGAATGATCACTGTCTGGTGTTTATGTAGTGGAATTAGCCATGTAACGACCGTGATCGGACATAGACCGCGACAATCCGCTTATAGGGCGTATATTTTCTGATTCGCATTAAAAAGTGGGAACTTTTCCGCAAGCGAAAAGAATAGACACTTCTTAGTAAGATTCCGAGTCAAAACATTTTGCTATATCTTTATTTTCGGTGACGAAGATCATCCTATCATACTCTTATTCTAACCATTTCCAAAATAATAAAATTTTAGATTGCTTTAAGTAGAGAAACATGAGCAGACGTTAAATGGATATCAATATATAAATGGAAATCTTCTAGACATAATAGATCAGAGAATATTAAGGTAGATTTAAAATGAGAAATTGTTGGTAAGCAACAATTTCTTAACAATACTTTCAAAAGCGTCCGCATCGTCGCGGGATGGATTTGGTGCCATATGTTAACATGCAAGTCTTGTAATAAATGGATCGCAAGTTCGACCCCCACTTCTCCAGTCTTTCGGATGAGAATTCAAACCAAGGTCATGTCTGCATATGAACGTATCTATCGAGTGTGAGGTAAAAAATCATCCAATCGTCAATATTTGTATCCAAAGCTTTTTTCCCTGACACGGTCCATATTACATACTCCATTGACGTGGAAGTCATTATTGGAAAGTGATTATGACGTGCCGATCTTAAATCTTTCTCAAACGGCAAAAATTTAGACTGCTGTAATTTGAAAGCTACTGCAGACGACAAAATGGGCGAAAGATATTATTAGTGTACTGTGAAACGAAAAGAATATATCGTCAGTGTAAATGCAAAACCACGTATGTCGATTCTTGCAATTTTCAAAGTACAAACTTGTGTGTCCAGTTTAGACAATTCTCGCGGGTTTTGAGATATTTTTACTGATCAATATTAATGTGAACAATATGTCTAAATTTCAAGTAAAACATTTCAGTTTGGGAAAAGTTATTACACTTTTTTCCCTCCCCTTTAAAATCTTCCAAACCCGATATACGAGGTTTTGCATTTACAACGACGATAATATGGGGTACAATGAGAAGATGCTGGTTAATATCAATTTCTTCTTTTGTCTCAATATTTTCCAAAAAAAATAGATCTTAAGATCTGACTGAAATGCTGATGACGAGAGGGAAGTAAATCACCTTATTCGCCCTCTTTCCTATAATGTCGCTACGGATGGAGTACCTGACCATGTGTTTCCTGGCATTTTTCGTGTAGACCTATCAGATAAGATATTTGGCCGAGCCAGAATTTGTACATGTGATCAATGAAAGATAGTCTCCGTCATTTCCGAATAAGCTATCCAAACGTTCGAACAGGCCTACATATAATCCGGGTCGGATAATCCGAGCTATCTCTGATGAAATTCGCTCTTTGATATGTTGATGTCGCTCATTAAATGATGAAATTCGCTCTTTGATATGTTGGTGTCGCTCATTTAATGATGAAATTCGCTCTTTGATATATGTTGATGTCGCTCATTAAATGATGAAATTCGCTCTTTGATATGTTGATGTCGCTCATTAAATGATGAAATTCGCTCTTTGATATGTTGATGTCGCTTATTAAATGATGAAATTCGCTCTTTGATATGTTGATGTCGCTCATTAAATGATGAAATTCGCTCTTTGATATCTTGGTGTCGCTCATTTAATGATGAAATTCGCTCTTTGATATATGTTGATGTCGCTCATTAAATGATGAAATTCGCTCTTTGATATGTTGATGTCGCTCATTAAATGATGAAATTCGCTCTTTGATATGTTGATGTCGCTCATAAAATGATGAAATTCGCTCTTTGATATGTTGATGTCGCTTATTAAATGATGAAATTCGCTCTTTGATATGTTGATGTCGCTCATTAAATGATGAAATTCGCTCTTTGATATGTTGGTGTCGCTCATTTAATGATGAAATTCGCTCTTTGATATATGTTGATGTCGCTTATTAAATGATGAAATTCGCTCTTTGATATGTTGATGTCGCTCATTAAATGATGAAATTCGCTCTTTGATATGTTGATGTCGCTCATTTAATGATGAAATTCGCTCTTTGATATGTTGATGTCGCTCATTAAATGATGAAATTCGCTCTTTGATATGTTGATGTCGCTCATTAAATGATGAAATTCGCTCTTTGATATGTTGATGTCGCTCATTAAATGATGAAATTCGCTCTTTGATATGTTGATGTCGCTTATTAAATGATGAAATTCGCTCTTTGATATGTTGATGTCGCTCATTAAATGATGAAATTCGCTCTTTGATATGTTGATGTCGCTCATTTAATGATGAAATTCGCTCTTTGATATGTTGATGTCGCTTATTAAATGATGAAATTCGCTCTTTGATATGTTGATGTCGCTCATTAAATGATGAAATTCGCTCTTTGATATGTTGATGTCACTCATTAAATGATGAAATTCGCTCTTTGATATGTTGATGTCGCTCATTAAATGATGAAATTCGCTCTTTGATATGTTGGTGTCGCTCATTTAATGATGAAATTCGCTCTTTGATATATGTTGATGTCGCTCATTAAATGAGCGACATCAACATATCAAAGAGCGAATTTTATCAGAGAAAACTTGGATTTCGCTATAGATAGGTGTGTGTAAGTGTGTGTTTGTGGGGGGCGTATTTAAAAGTGCAGAATATTCTCCGTCCTTTATAAAACACTATGTTCCTCGAGACGATTCCAATGAGAACCCACAACATAGAGTTTGGATTTTATAGAACGCATTTAGGATGCTTTTACCCACAATTATTAGTAACTCATGTTTGGTAATATGTATTTCGGGTTCAAAATGACCACAAAATAAAGAATCAAGTTTTCATCATTTAATGAAATCGATTTCTAGCAGTCATTAAAAACGTAAAAAAGCCAGTAGCACAGAGAGATCCTAAATAAAAAATGTCAATACACAAAAAACACATACACAAAATAGATACATACAATGTATATGTTATAATGTAACAAAACACATTTAAGCCTTTCCCGAAATGGCAGTATTTTAGGGTGGTCCAATTTGATTGCTGCTTCAGATGACACAATGGATGTAAATAAATACTGGTTTCGTGTACAACATTATCAAGAAAATAAAGAGGCAAAAGGAGAAAATGCTGATTATCAGCATTTTCTTCTTTTGTCTCAATGTTTTCCAAAGCCTTGTTTCTTAAGGACGTCAAAGCCAGTTCTTGTTTGGGAAAGGTTTAAGAGCTGGCATCTGGAGCAACAGTTTTCCACGGACAACATAGCTCCCCTTACCAGAAGCTTATCATATACAAAGGTCAAACTCCAAGGTCAAGGTGACAAGGTCAAAGGTCACTGCCCAAAGGAATGAGGTATAGGTCTGGTTAAATGACCTGGCAGGTCAGGTCTAGCTATTTTTGAATAGCTCTGACAGGTCATTTATTGGGCCCTATATCCATGTGAGAAATATCAAAGCTCTGTCTCATAATTATAATTCATAAGATATATAAAACCAGGTTAAATTTCTTATCTATGTTACCGACGGACCAGCTGCAGACCATGATGACACTTGGGCTGTGTTATTAGATCCGTGGACATGAAGTCCAGACCCTTTAACCCTTTCCCAAACAAGACCTGGTTTTGACGTCCCTAATAGAACAGACTTGAGAAAACATTGAGGCAAAAGAAGAAACTGCTGATAACCAGCAGTTTCTCCTTTTGTCTCAATATTTTCTGTGCCATATTTAACACAAATTATGTCTTTATTATCATCAATTTTGTCTGCAGCAGCTTTCAAATTGGATCATCCTAAAATTTTGTCATTTGGAAAAGGGTTAAAAAGGGCTCATATGGCAATTGATACCACCCTGGATTTAGATCAGCCTGCACATTTGTACAGTTTGATCAAGATCCTTGTTGCTCTCTATAATTTAGTAGTTTGGAGTTTGGATCCTGATCAGGCTGTCCTGAAGCATAGGCTGATCTAGAAACATTGTGGTCTATAAAACTATTTACCCTTTCCCAAACGACAAACATTTAGCATGCTCCAATTTGAAAGCTGCTGCAGACAACAATATGACATCAATAAAAATACAATTCATGTACTATGTAGCACATAAAATATTGAGACAAAAGGAGAAAAATGCTGATCATCATCATTTTGTCCTTTTTATTCGATGATTTCCCAAAACTTTTCTATTAGGGACGCCTCATCTTGTTTGGGAAAGGGTTAAGATCCTTCTACAAGATCCCAACTCATATATATGCGCATACAAACGTGTAGAACATTCTCTCACTACATATGTGTATATAATACATTTGGTCGTGTGCAACATACATCCATTTCAACACAGAAAGCTACTTTCCAAAATAATTCTACAAACTATAATTCCAATTGTATTGACTAGGCCATAAGTGTCATGTCTTGTAAGAAAAGGAGCTTACAGCTTCCTCAAATAATAGATCTACCTGAATTTGATGACACTGAGAACGCTTCTGATTTTTTTTATTGAGGTTTAACGCCTTTTTCAACTGCTATGGTCATATCACTGTGGATGGAGCATCGAATCATGGATTCCTGTCATTTTTCATACGAGTATTACCATAACACCCTGAACTGAGTCTCCAGCATGACAATATCAACCATTGGTGGGAGACAATTTTGTCTGAAAGGATATTTGCCTCTACAGGGGATTGAACCTGGGACCTCACAAGTGAAAATGCAATGCACTACCAACTGTGCCATGGCAGTAGAAAGCTTTTGAAAACATTGAAGAAAAATAACATTTGACCTAGATCTATCCATGTATGGGACAAAAAGTCTATTTCAATGGCACTTCTACCCAGTGATGGGCAACAATTCATTATAAGTACATTTAAATTAACTTTTTTTTTGTCAAGACTAAACTTGCTTTAGGTATAGCTGCTTTTCAACGAAAACCTCGTAACTGTAAATTGTTTAAAGCTGCAGTTAGGGGGTTTGTTGAAGAGCAGCGATGTGTAATATTAGAGAACATGGGTGGGCTGCATAAAAGAGGTTTAAAGTGCCTAACTAGTTGAGAGATTTAAGTTCATTGCTTAACAAGTTGTTAACTTTAACCTTTTTCAATGCAGTAGACCTTATGACTTATTGTACATCAAAACATTTTTACCTACAACCTATCCCATTACCTAACAGCAAAATTTTAGACTGGTCTATATTCAAAGATGCTGCAAGCCACAATTTTTAGTAAATGGAACTACACTTTTTGGTCTTTCTGAGTAGAAAACATTGAAGAAAATGAAGAAATTGCTTGGCATAAGCAATGTCTTCATTTTCTATAATGTTTTCCAAAACTTTAATCTTCTAGGGTGTCATAAGGTGTCATCATTTAACCCTTTCCCAAACAAGACCTGGTTTTGACGTCCCTAATAGAATATGTTTGGGAAAAACATCGAGACAAAATAAGAAAATGCTGATAACCAGCAGTTTCTTCTTTTGTCCCAATATTTTCTGTGCTAAAATATACACAAATCCTGTGTTACGCACAACCATTTTGTTGTCTGCGGCAGCTTTGAATTTGGACTACCTTAAAATTTTGTCGTTTGGGAAAGGGTTAAATGTGATACCTGGTTGGCCTATGCTGGGTCTGATTTGTCTTTCTTGTATTGATATTAAAGACGTCCAAGATGGTCCTAATTCCTTTATTGTGTGATGGGTCACATTTTGAAAGCTCATTCAGACTAGTTTAGTCTGAATGTTTGAGTCTGAGGACTACATTTTCAGCAAAGAAGTTCCACTTCTTAATCAAATTCTTGTTTACAATTTGTCTACAAAATCAAACACTAATCTAATAACTTAAAGTATTATATTACATCTAATGTCATATTTTACAACATGAACTATGCAATGTCACATACTAGTTTAACCCTTTCCCAGACAAGCCCTGGTTTGACGAGCCCATTAACCCATTATCACACAGTGACTCTTTTTGACTCCTAAAAAATAATGGCATTGGAAAACATTGTGGAAAATGAAGAAATTGCTTGTGACAAGCCATTTCTTCATTTCCCACAATGTTTTCTTTCCAGAAAGACCAAAAATTGTAGAATTTCATTCACTTGGAATTGTCCTCTGCAACATCTTTCAATTTGGACCACCCTAAATTTTGTCTTTTGGTAATGGGTTACAGGATAGTTTGGAAACTCCTGAGTAGAAAGAAGAAAACCCCTATAATAAATGTTTTCTCCTCTTCCCATAGGGATTTCCAAGCTTTGAATTGTACACACTAAGTTTTCAGTAACATCGTCACTACATTTCAAATTAGACTGATGGATTATAATGAAATTTGTATAAGGGTTAAACATCTACTACCAGATTTTCTATAATGTACAACTTTTTGTATTAAATTGACATTGATTAGCATTGATAATTGCAAAGATGAAATAGAAAAAGTATAAAAGAATTGCATAAAATCACACAACAACTGATAAGAAGGGGTAACAGCATCCTAAATTCATTATTTCTATTCCAAATCCTATATTGTGGGTATTGTGCGTAAATATTGACCTGAACCTGTGGAATATGCAATGAGTAGTTCTATACTCCGTAAATATTGACCTGAACCTGTTGAATATGTAATGAGTAACTGTGATGCGAAATAATCAATACTCGCCAGCACTCCTTACTGTCGAGCAGAGTCGATAGTTACCATAAGCATTGGAACTTTGTATTCTGCACGTGCTCCTCGTGTCAACATACGTCGAAGAGTGATTATTTCGCATCACAGTTACTCATTACATATTCAACAGGTTCAGGTCAATATTTACGGAGTATAACACGAAATAATCACTCTCAAACTTATGTTGGCACGAGAAGCATGTGCAGAATACAAAGTCATAATGCTGATGGAAACTATCGACTCTGCTGGATATTGAGGATTGCTGGCAAGTATTGATTATTCCGTGTCACAAATACTCATTGCATATTCATCGGGTTCAGGTCAATATTTACAGACAATACTCAAATGACTTCCCTCAAAATAGGGTTTGATAAACAATAAATGAAACTTTGAGTTTTGTAAAAGCAATTACCCCCTCCTATTTGTAACTCTGTGAAATACTTTTAAATCATTAAATGATTGTGGAAGCATAATTGATACATAATTTTCACTAAGCACACAAAGCTTGACCATACATAATACTATTTGTTCTACAAAATGGTAGGATTTATAAGCCGAAAAGATGCCTTTAAAAACATTATTAATATGTATCAGTATTTGATTCTGTTTTTCCCTACATCATTAATAACATCCGGTTATCAGCATTTTCTTCTTTTGCTTCAATGGTTTTTTAAGCCCTTTATTGCTCAAGATAAGGACCTGGCTATTAGCTAGAGCTCCTCTGCCAGGTCATTTATCATGAGCTATAAATTCCATGCATCAAAAGGAATCCTTGTTTGGGAAAAGGTTAAGGCTTGAATAGGCAGATAGTTCAGGAAAAGATAACTTGATTCATATAAAATGTAAACATAAACAGTTACAAAATTGCACACTCACCCACATAAATGTAAGATTTTGTCCCTAAAGTAACTCCCTTATTTTAACCATCCTTTCCCAAACAAGATCAGGTTTTGACCTCCCCAGTAAAGGAGACTTTGGAAAACATAGAAGCAAAAGAAAGAAAATGCTGATAACCAACATTTTCTCCTTTTACCTCAATATTTTCTGAGCTACAGTACAACTCACATATTCTTTGCCTAAAATACTAGCCTACCTCGGACAAAAAAAAAATCAGATGGAAAATCGGGGTGATTGTCCATTGCGACCACCGCATTTTTCCACTTTCAATTTCCGAGCATCAACACAAATTGCAGTGGCAGGTGGAAAATCACAGTGATCACCACAATAGAGTAGAAATGCCAGGTAAAGTGTAAGCTTGTCCACACAAATCACCACCATTTGCAGTGGTCGAATTGAAAATCACAGTGGAAAATCATGACGATTCCGCAATTTGGGTGGAAAAACTCGCTTACCGTGGCCAACAAGTTTTTCCACCAGAATCCACCAAAAATTGAATCGCACTGATCCGTGAAAATTGACAAAAAACATGCCAGCTGTACTGTATTATGTTTAAATACTCTTATTTTTGTAATATTATCTTTTTGCCAGCAAAGCCTTTAAATTTGGACCATCGTAAAATTGTGTTGTTTGGAATTAGATTAAACCTTTCCCCAACAATTGCCGGATTTTCTCAGATGAAAGGTCTTCACAGGGAGAAGTTTTTTGAAAGGCTTTATCTCTTCTAGTATTATCCACCCAAATTAACCTGGGACAAATTAATTTTCGTGTACAAAGTCCGTTAGTTGAGCATTTTAACAAAACATTGCCGAAGTGGGGTCATTACATATGCAGATGTCCCATGTTAATCGTAATGGACAATAAATGAGATAAAGTCAAGGTACCTGTTTTACTAACACAACATTAATTGTTCATGTAAATTTGAATGTAATTACACAACGACCAATCTGATTGGCCCAATTTGATAGCTCTTTCAATATATGTCTTGCTACATAATTTATGCAAAAATGTTTGTAAGCCTGTCAGTAAAACAGGCCCTAGGTTAAAGTTTTCATCTACGTAATCAACATGGACAACGCCGAAGCAGACAACACTAAGGCTGTGACTTGAGTTCCCCCGCACATTAAGTCACAGCCCCTTAAAAAAGTTTGTTGTGTCAATGGAGGAGATTTTGATTCACCAGTCTTACTTCTACATACATCTCTATCACATAAAGAAGCATCTGAAACACAGAAACGAAAATGAGATAAGTTAGCCCTTTTACAAATAGGAAAATCTTAGACTGCTCAAAATTTTAAAGCTGCTGCCGACAACAAAACAGATGCTGATACAGACAGACACTGTATAAAACAATACCTCACCTCAGCAACTACGTGCTCAGGTGAGCTATTAAAGGACAGAAAATATTGAGACAAAAGAAGAAAATGCTGATAATCAGCATTTTCTTCTTTTATCCAAATCTTTTCAAAAGCCTTCTCTAAAAGGATACACCAGATTCAGTATAGTAAGGATATATCATAACATATAAAAAAAGTTTGTTGTGTCAATGGAGGAGATTTTGATTCACCAGTCTCACTTCTACATACATCTCTATCACATAAAGAAGCATCTAAAACACAGAAATGAGATAAGTTAATATTCATGCACTAAAAATTCTTTAACCCTTTCTACAAAAATTTAGACAGTTAATTGCACTATAAACCCTTTCCCAAACAAGACCTGGTTTTGACATCCTTAATAGAAAAGGTTAGGGAAAACATTGAAACAAAAGAAGAAACTGCTGATAACCAGCAGTTTCTCCTTTTGTCTCAATATTTTCTGTGCCATATTTTACATAAATACTATTTTTAATAACATCCATTTTGTCATTTGTGTGGATCACCCTAAAATTTTGTCATTTGGGAAAGGGTTAAGGTATATTCTACATTAATAAGTTCCTTGTTCTAAGATTCTACATTATTAAATCTCCTTGTTCTAAGACGCAAAAAATACGATCTGCTTTGATGCTTTCCAAAACAATGGAATTTAGTGTTCCCATTTTATATCCCTGAATGGAGTTCGTTGATAAAATTGGGCATTTTTTCAATTCAAGAATGACATGTTATCTAAATTTCAAAAGTGGCATGCACATTGTACAACTTAACACCATTGAGATTCATTGTGGCAAATTTGACCCGATTGAAAATATAGGAATTGTGCAAACAATAATTTGCAAACAGACAGACCGAAAGACAGCCCGTAAAACTTCAGGGCCATAATTTATTCAATCCTTCAGGTGTTGAATAACAAATGTGGAGCATACTTACATGTAAATGAAGATCTATTTCTACATGATTAATGTCCCTTTTGGGACTCTTTGGAAGCCATAATTAAGGGCACTAGACTTGCTAAAGGTTTGGCCAGCCGTAAAAATGCATGCTGAAATACAGAGAAAAAATATTTTAATATTTAACGAGATCGAAGTTGCAGACAAAAAAATGAATGCTAACCTATGTAGAAAATGTCCTCGATAAATAATATTGGCTAGTCGTAAATAACTTTCATCAGCTAATTTTAAAAAAATCTACCATGTCCATCTTATTCCTGTCATTTTTTCAACCCGCTCTGCTTCAAACTATTTTAAAATCGGTCAAATTTTAAAAGATGATTAAAGATTATTTAAAGTTGCTATAGCTGTCAAGATTGAAGTTTTTCTCTTACCGAGTTCTTATTATCTGATGATATGAACAAAGCCTATTCCAACTGCATAAAACCAATAAAACCAGTGAAAGAATGGTACATTGGTACTTTTTCCCTTTCTTGCAATGTATGTCAGTATGTCATGTTTACAATGTCAAGGGCGAGTCGGAATTATCCGAATCCTGAGCGGTTATAAGCGAGCGTCTACGGAATCTATTTTTAAATCAAGTGGAATGACGTCAGAGAATAAACAGTAAAAATTTAAAAAATGTGAGATGTCTCTTTAAAAGGTACCTTTTGGGAAGTGTGTCGCAACCCGAAACAGTCTACGAGGAAAGCACAGACTGATCAGGATCGGAACTGTTGACACTAAGTTGATACTCTGGATTTACATGTTTTTCCTATCACACTATATATTATTATCTAAATACGGATATTGTTGGCGTTTTCTAAATGTGACCTGTCTCTCGAAATATGGTCTTCTGTTGACTTCATAGAAGCATGCTTTTAGCATGACCTGTCAAGCAGAATCTGACCCTTTCCCAATTAAAAGCTTGTTCTGATGTCATCATTAGAAGGTATTGAGAACACTTTGAGGTAATAGGAGAAAATCTTGACAACAAGCAATTCCCCCAGTTGCTTAGATATTTTCTCAGTTTTATTTAATTCAACAAATCCTATCTTAACGTGCATAGTTTGTCTTGTTTAAAACTTTCAAAATAGAATATCAAACTTAATGCCGTTTGGGAAAGAGTGGGGCATGACTATTAAAATAACTTGAGTTGGTTAACCCTTTCCCATACAAGAACTGCTTTGGACTTCCTTTTTGCAAAAAACACAAGAAAGATTGAGACAAAAGAGAGGAATGCTAATTGTTAGCAGTCTCTCCTATTACCTAAATATTTTCTATGTCATATCATAACCAATTCACATTTCCAATGTTATTGGTTATGCAGTCTTCAAAGGATTTTAATTGAGAAGAGTTTTATTCTTTGTCATTTAGGGAATGAGTTGAACATTTATTCGTAACCAGGCACGTGCAGATATCCCGTGAAAATCGGAATGTTTCAATCTTTTTACCCATCGCACTAAAGAGGAACCTTCTGCAAAGTATAAAAGTATAGACAATATCCAGCCTGTGCAGACTGCGCAGACTGACAAGATTCTAGACTCATAACTCGTAGGTAATTTTCTGGGCCTCGAATAATTTCTCTATCTTACCATGTGTTCATTTTCTAAATGCAACATCTAGTTTACGTCTGCTTAGTATGAGTCGTTTCTCGAAATTGTGTTTTATGAACTTCCCGTAAATTCCCCTTTAGCGTGACGTGTCACTTTTATTAGATACCTTTGTATCACATGATCGCCCGAATATAGACGAATATTTACGGCTTTTGCAGGTACCCGAAATATGTAATATATAAATCTATATATAGACACAATTGTAAACACCCAGCAAACTTTTGAGCGCCGGTGGAAAGTTAAAATGTCAATATACATGCGCTTATTGTGGGTAAACAGCGCATGGTTACTCACTTGAAATACGGTGTTTCTGCATCTTTTTGCTCATACTTTAATACTGTAAACCCTTTTTTTGGCAAATTGGCAGGTTTTTTGACAGCTATTATGACTTTAAGATTTTCAGCTATTTTTGTGTAACATGATTCCCCATAGTGTATATCAACCCACCTTGAGTAGTTCTGATGCTGTGGCCCTCTTTTCAACATCCACCTCTAAACACATATCCAGGAAGTCCTGAAATACTGGAGACAGTGTGTGCTTCTCACGGATCTCAGGTTTTCCATTTGTAGCTATTAAATACAACGCCTGGAAAGAAAGGTACACAAACTTTATCATAAAAGTTCATCAGGTGGGTTTAATCTTATGTTAAACAATCACATACAAGATCGTGAAATAATATACAAAGTGTATGCTTCTCACAGATATCGGGTTTACCATTTGTAGATCTAAGGTTTTCCATTTGTAGATCTCGGGTTTTCCATTTGTAGGTATCAAATATAACGCCTGAAACCGGAAAAAATCATTTCACTAAATTTGAGCCATCAAAGAAAAATATATCATGGTGCAAAATAACTGCATGCAAATGACCAATGTACTACATTTATGAACCAAAACTTAGAAATATCATAAACAAAGGATACACCAACTTACCCTGTCTGGATTTCATTCAGATATCATTCAGATCTATCATATCTGACCACAAAATGCCTTATAGGCTATACTCTGTCAACTTTATGCATCTACACAATCTGCTTGTCATAGATCTACTTCCAACAAGACAAAGAATCTTAAAGCATTGATGTTATCAGAGTAAGACTTGAACACATCTTAAACAAGGGATATGCCAACTTAACCTGATGGGGTTTTCATTCTGATATCGTCCCTTTTCATCGAAAATCTCGTATCTGCAGCTTAAAACAAGCTGCAGATACAAGGTATCCGTTGAAAAGCAGTGATATATTGGTTCACCTTCTATCATTTCTATGCACATGTTATAGATAGACTATTTGATGAAGCATTCCTGCAGCGAGGCTGTGGCCTTAGCGCAGTTGGTAGCGCATCTGCCTCTCATTCGAGAGGTCCTGGGTTCGATACCCAGCCGCGGCTAATACCCTTTCTGACAAAATTGTCACCCACCAATGGGTTTGAAATCGTTAACCTAAGTGAGCGAGCAGCTGGAGGTTTGGCAAGGGTGTTGTGGTAGTACTGGTTTGAGAAACAACAGGAATCCATGGGTAGGTGCTCCAGCCGCCGCGATATGACTCTGGTAGTTGAAAACGGCGTAAAACCCCAATAAACTCAAACGCATTCCTGCAGCATAGGCATGCAGTGTAGAATAAGATCAGCCTGCGATGTGGGCAGTCTGTAAGCATTTAATCATTAGACAATAATTTCCACTTACCCTGATGGGGTTTTCATTGAGATATGGTGGTTCACCCTCTATCATTTCTATACACATTATGCCTAAACTCCACACATCTACTGTTGGTCCATACTGCTTTCTGAAATATACAGTCAAACAATATGTATTTTACAATTCATCCAAAAAAGACAAAATGTCACACTAGCTAATTGAAAAGGATTGATATATCCATATGAAATTTAGGACCACTCCATCTTGAAAGTGGTTGCAGACTTCAAAAGTAATGTAAACGCATGTAGAAATCTTATACCTTAGAAAACCTTAAAAGGAATGAAGAAAAAGCTGCAAAGATTTCTAAGAAAATATCCAGAAAGAGTACAAAATGTATTTGTTTTTTATTACTCAGGCTAGAACAGTTTAACATGGATTCCTGGTATTTCTCTAAGTGCTACCACAACACTGCTTTTGAGCCTCAGCTGTTCATCTCACTTACATTTGAGCCAGGATCTGGAAAAACGTCCCTTAAGACTTTTGAGCCCAACATAGATCCAGATCAGCCTGTGCATACGCACAGTCTGATCAGGATCCATGTTGTTCTCTAATAGCTTCTTCATGACCTGTAGTAACATAAAGAGAGCAGCATGGATGCGTATCGGACTCCATTTGACAACAGACTGCTCTTGGAACTCAATTTTTAACAAGAGGGCCATGATGGCCCTAGATCGCTCACCTGAAACTTTTTGCCTTGTTGAAATAAACATTTTGACCTGTATAGCAGCAAATAAAGAATTTTGCAATAAAGCCCATTTTCCTTAGATCTTCAAAAGAATGAAACAAAATTCAGCCTTTTCAAGTGTTTGCACTTTTGCCCTTTTTCTGCTGCCGCTGCACTAAGAGCTTTGATATTAATCAAACAACTTTGAAAGCCCTTCACCCAAATATTATTCATGTGAAGTTTTAAGAATATTGGCCAACTACATGTAGTAAGCCAGAAGATTTTTAAAAGATTTGGCTATTTTCCCCTTTTCTCATGCCGCGGCAGTCAAAGACTTTGATGGAATCAAACTTTGATCTCTCAAAAAGTTTGAAAGCCCTTCACCCAAGGATCATTCATGGGAAGTTTCAAGAATATTGGCCAACTAGTTGAAGGCAGAAGATTTTTACAAGATTTGGCTATTTTCCCTTTTTCTCATGCCACGGCAGCCAAAGCCTTTGATGGAATCCAATTCTTTTAACAACTTTGAAAGCCCGTCACCCAAGGATCATTCATATTAAGTTACAAGAATATTGGCTTTCTAGTTAGGCAGAAGTTTTTTAAAAGATTTGGCTATTTTCTCCTTTTCTTATGCCGCGGCAGCCAGAATCTTTGATGGAATCTAATTCTTTTAACAACTTTGAAAGCCCTTCACCCAATGATCATTCATGTGAAGTTTCAAGAATATTGGCTAGCTAATTAGGCAGAAGGTTTTTAAAAGATTTGGCTATTTTCCCCTTTTCTCATGCCGCGGCAGCCAAAATCTTTGATGAAATCAAATTCTTTTAACAACTTTGAAAGCCCTTCACTCAAGGATCATTCATGTGAAGTTTCAAGAATATTGGCCAACTGGTTAGGCAGGAGAAGATTTTTAAAAGATTTGGCTATTTTCCACTTTTCTCATGCCGCGGCAGCCAAAGTCTTTGATGGAATCAAATTCTTTTACAATTTTGAAAGCCCTTCACTCAAGGATCATTCATGTGAAGTTTCAAGAATATTGGCCTACTGGTTAGGCAGAAGAAGATTTTTAAAATAGTTGACTATTTTCCGCTTTTCTCATGCCGCGGCAGCCAGAGTCTTGAATGGAATTAAATTCTTTTAACAACTTTGAAAGCCCTTCACCCAAGGATCATTCCTGCCAAGTTTCAAGAAGATTGGTCCACTGGTTTGGGAGAAGAAGATCTTTAAAGAAATTGTGGATGGACGGTCGGACGGACGGACGGACGACGGACAACGACCGATCACAATACCTCACCTTGAGCACTTTGTGCTCAGGTGAGCTAAAAATGCTATAAGGGACATTTTTCCAGATCCCGGGTCATTTGTTTACTATTATCCAGCCACTGGTCCTCTATCAGGAAGATTATTCACCTTGGCTGGAGATTGAACCCAGGACCATATGATTCCATAGAATATCAATTGAAAAGGTGGTGAAGATGACAAAAACAACTGATGTCAAAAGGTAGACCTTTGTATATTTTGCCATATACAATAATTATACAAAAGGATTATTTATCAATCCTACCTAGTAACAAGAGGACCATGATGGTCCTAAATCGCTCACCTGAATCAAGATGACGAGAGTGAAAATGGCAATTAGGTCAAATTCAAAGGCATCACTTTAGGGCTTTCTGTTTGGAAACAATTAAGTAATAATTTTGTTCGAATCAATCCTGTAAAGTTAGGTATGAATTAGCACAATGGTTGAGGTTATTTTTTGATTTCACAATATACACATAGGGCTAATTTTCAAAGCATAATATTCTGTTAGAGATTGATCATTTATGATATATCATTAAAATAAATTATAAGCACAATTTATAAGATTTGGTCTGTTATTTGAAAAAATATAGCGAAAAATCAACATCTGATAAGCTTAGTTAATCCCTTCTTATTTGTTTACATTAGATAAACATAGGGGCAGCCAGAGCAACAGATAAGAGAAATAGATAAGAGAAATAGAAATAGCACTCTAAATTTATTATTTATATCCAAACACTATGTAGAATGTATTAATCTTTTCAAGCAGATGACTTAAAATGATCACCAACAACATAAGGTTTGATGAATATTGAACAAATGTTGATTTTTGAAAAGCTATTATCTCCTCTTATCTGCAGCATGTATGCATGATTCCCAAAGTAAATTTTGTGAACAAATTTTAAAAAGAGTGATTCAAGGAACATTCCTGCAAAGTTTAATTGGGCCCAATGGTTGATTTTTAAAGAATTTTCTCATGATTTATCTAGCCCCTTTCTCCCTGCCACATCCATATTTTTTGACAAATATAAAACTTGTGAGCAAATTTTGAAAAGAATGACTTAAGGAACATTCCTGCAAAGTCTACTTGAATTGGGCTGAATGGTTGATTTTTAAAGAATTTTCTTATGATTTCTCTAAGTCCGATAAGCCCCTTTCTCCCTGCCACAGACATATTTTTTGACAAATGTAAAAATTTGTGAACAAATTTTGAAAAGAGTGACTCAAGGCACATTCCTGTCATGTTTGCTTCAAATAGGCCCAATGGTTGATTTTTAAAGAATTTTCTCATGATTTCTCTAAGTCCGATAAGCCCCTTTCTCCGTGCCACGGCCACATTTTTTTACAAATGTTAAAATTTGTGAACAAATTTTGAAAGATTGATTCAAGGAACATTTCTGCAAAGTCTGTTTCAATAGGGCTGAATGGTTGATTTTTAAAGAATTTTCTTATGATTTCTCTAAGTCCGATAAGCCCCTTTCTCCCTGCCACGGACACATTTTTTTACTAATATAAAAATTTATGTACAAATTTTGAAAAGAGTGACTCAAGGCACATTCCCGTCACATTTGCTTCAAATAGGCCCAATGGTTGATTTTTAAAGAATTTTCTCATGATTTCTCTAAGTCCGATAAGCCCCTTTCTCCCTGCCACGGCCACATTTTTTTACAAATATAAAAATTTGTGAACAAATTTTGAAAAGAGTGATTCAAGGAACATTCCTGCAAAGTCTGCTTCAATTGGGCCTTATGGTTGATTTTTAAAGAATTTTCTTATGATTTCTCTAAGTCTAATAAGCCCCTTTCTCCCTGCCACGGCCACATTTTTTTACATATGTAAAAATTTGTGAACAAATTTTGAAAAGAATGACTCAAGGCACATTCCTGCCAAGTTTGGTTCAAATTGGCCCAATGGTTGATTTTTGAAGAATTTTCTTATGATTTCTCTAAATCTGATAAGTCCCGCCTTGCCACGCCCACATTTTTTGACAAATCAAAAATCCGGGAACAAGTTTTGAGAAGGGTCACTCAAGGAACATTCCTGCCAAGTTTGGTAAAAATTGGCCCAATGGTATAGGAGGAGAAGATGTTAAAAGAAATTGTGAACGGACGGACAGACAGACGGACGGACAGACGGACGGACAAAAAGCGACCACAATAGCTCACCTTGAGCACTTCGTGCTCAGGTGAGCTAACAACTTCAGGGGCCATCGAATATGATGTCCCAAACATGAAAGTATTAAAAATCAGAGCTACTTATAAGAGGGAGTAAAGACATTTTAACTCCAATTCCAAACCCTATGTTGTGGGTACTCATTTGTATTGTCTCAATGAGACAATTCTAATGAGTACCCATGACAGAGGGTTTAAAGAACAATATATGAAATATTACATTTTGAAAATCCTCAACCCCTCTCTTATATGTGACACTGCAACAGGATAATTTACCAAGCTTACCTAGTAACAACTTCTGGAGCCATCCAATATGGCGTCCCTACCATGGTGGATCTCTTGTTTTGCTCCGGGGATAACTGAGCACAGAAACCAAAATCAGCTGGAATAGAGAGACAAAATGTGTTTGTGAAACATCAAAACTATATTGCTGGAAATAGCCGATAAATAAGTTTTTAAGACACTAAAGGAAATTGAAGAAATTCTTGATGCAAGGTTTTGAAAGGTACTGTTTTGAAAGTTGCATCTTAACCAGATTAAGATTGCTCACCTCTTTGAAGGGATTAAATTCAACTTCAAAGGGTTTTAATACAATTGTTAACTTTGTTTTAAGTCATACCATGTGACTGGACCACCTAATTCTTGATTCCTTTGAATTCTCTTACCATTACTACCACAACATACTTTACGAGCCTGCAGCTGCTTAGTTCACATGAGATTGCAATTTTTCACCCAATGATTATGTGTCAGTAATGCATCCCAACTATGTTATAGTCAGTCTAAAGAGGTTTGAAGGACTGGTTGTTTATAGTTGTGTATATTGTCTGATTTGATATCTCTGTGTATAACCCCTTCAGTGGCCTAATGGGTAGGGCGTCCCCCTTGGAAGCAGGAGGTCAAAGGTTCCAATACCGGTAGAAGCCGGTCTGCCAGGTTAGAACTGATGCGACCGGTTCCTTAGCCGCCAGCTAGTTAACCCTTTCCCAAACAAGACCTGGTTTTGACATCCCTAATAGAAAAGGCTTTGGAAAACATTGAAACAAAAGAAGAAACTGCTGATAATCAGCAGTTTCTCCTTTTGTCTCAATATTTTCTATGCCATATTTTACACAAATCCTATCCTAATAACATCCATAATGTCATTTTTGACAGTTTTTTGAAGTAGATTACCCTAAAACTTTGTAGTTTGGGAAAGGGTTAAAATAATGGTTACCATAGACCCATCTCTGTCACAAGCCCAGCATTATGAGTGGGGAATCGGGAGGTACTGTGCAATCAGAAGAGAGTGTCTCATAAGCCAAAACTGGCTGGCCCTTTCAATAGGGGTGACACTATAATAAACAACCCTTTACCTTTTATAAAGTGTGAATAAACTTACTCAGTTTGACACTGCCATCCATTCCTAGCAGTATATTGTCTGACTTGATATCTCTGTGTATAACTTGGTTCTCATGTAAAAATTCTAAAGCTTGTAAACACTGAAACACAAATACACATTTTTCTTGTACTTAATCTACATGTCATGGTTGATCTATTTTAGTAGAACATAACTTCATTATTTGTTTGCTTATCAGCTTAACATCTAATAAAGTACAAATATAAAACATCATTTATCAAGGTTGAAATTTTTAATACCTACCTATAATTCATCAGTTTCCTGTTTTCCTGTCTTGGAATGACATTTAAGTTTCTTACACAAGCCAAACTATCTTGGGCCAAAATAAATGAGGAGTTTTACTTGGAAATGTGAAGTTCTCACACATATTTATCACAGGTTGGTCTATATCATTTCTTTGTCTGGAAGAATGTAAATATGGAAATTACATTTACCTCTCTAGCAACTGCAGCAATCTGTCCCTCATCCATACATGTGTCAGTAACAACATCTGTTAACGATCCCCCAGCTAAGTATTCCATCACCACCTGAAAAGTCATCAAGGAAATTAAGCCTTCAATTACTATGAGTCCATATTTCCTTAGAAAGTTGTGCTGTATAATGAAGGCTTGGAAGTCAAGGGCAGGGATTGAAGACAAAGATCAGACTGCATGTGTATGTCTAATATATATTTCCTACAAATGGGAATTATTCCAGGTTCTGCATGACAAAGGTTAAAACAGATTATTTCGTAGCTAGGAAAGTTTAATAGCCATGAGACAGCTTTCCTTTGAATAAAAACTTCAGTCAAAACAGGTATCAATTTGACCCTATCTTTAATATAACAATCTGTCCACTGACTAACATTTGTACAATACAGATACTCAGAAGTAACGTAAATACTTGGATTTTGGTTATTTACTAAGAGTGTGAAAGCTACTTACCCACAACTCTTCCCCAACCAGATAACTGTCTAGAAAATTGACAATGTTTGGATTTTGATGTTCCCTCATGACTAAGATTTCATTGATGATGAGCTCTTTCTTTGGTTGTTGTGATAAGTTCATAGTTTTGATGGCCACCTCTCTACCTGTTGCTACTTCTATTGCTATAAAAACTGTACCTGATGCTCTGTAAATCAGAAAGCACAAAATAAGTTTGTAAAACAAGAGGGCCATGATGGCCCTGGATCGCTCACCTGAAATTTCTTGCCTTGTTGAAATAAACATTTTGACCTGTATCTAGCAGCAAATAAAGAATTTTGCAATAAAGCCCCTTTTCCTTAGTTTTTCAAAAGAATGAAACAAAATTCAGCCTTTTCAAAAAGTGTTTGCTCTTTTACCCTTTTTCTGATGCCACTGCACTAAGAGCTTTGATATTAATCAAATTCTTATAACAACTTTGAAAGCCCTTCATCCAAAGATCATTCATGTGAAGTTTTAAGAATATTGGCCCACTACATGTAGTAAGCCATAAGATCTTTAAAAGGTTTGGCTATTTTCCACTTTTCTCATGCCGCGGAAGTCAAAGGCTTTGATGGAATCAAAGTCTCTTAAAACTTAGAAAGCCCTTCACCAAAGGATCATTCATGGGAAGTTTCAAGAATATTGGCCAACTAGTTGAAGGCAGAAGATTTTTACAAGATTTGGCTATTTTCCCCTTTTCTCATGCCGCGGCAGTCAAAGTCTTTGATGGAATCAAATTCTTTTAACAACTTTGAAAGCCCTTCACTCAAGGATCATTCATGTGAAGTTTCAAGATTATTGGCCAACTGGTTAGGCAGAAGAAGATTTTTAAAAGAGTTGGCTATTTTCCCCTTTTCTCATGCCGCGGCAGCCAGAGTCTTTGATGGAATCAAATTCTTTTAACAACTTTAAAAGCCCTTCACCCAAGTATCATTCCTGCCAAGTTTCAAGAAAATTGGTCCACTGGTTTGGGAGGAGAAGATCTTTAAAGAAATTGTGGACGGACGGACGACGGACCATGACCGATCACAATACCTCACCTTGAGCACTTTGTGCTCAGGTGAGCTAATAAAACATCTCCATGTCATTTGATTTGATTCAAATGGAGTAAAACATATGTTCAGGTACATTGCCAATACTGGAGCACTTAAAGGGAGCCATGCAAGGTTGTCGAACATATGAATGGGTAAAAAATGTTTTAATGAAATATTTATCAATTGATCAATCTGTATGCATAGATCATTTCTGTACAGCAAAAATTTGCATCAAGTCCATTAAGCCCTTCTAAAGCAAGTATATATCTAATTTTACCTTCCGCTAGTTTTCTATTTATGCTATCATTTATGGGTAACTGGACTTTGATAAAAAATGAAAACTATGGTACCAGCGCTGGTACCTAACAATTTCCTTTTATTCTCTGCTTCAAACCAATTTCAAATTGGTAACATACAAACAGCATTGTTGATAATTTTCTGAAATTGTTGTGTAATGTGATGGCTAAAATGTTTTCCTTCAACAAAAGATTAACCTACCCCTGCCCAATTTTCTCCATTTTTGTGTATTTTCTGTTTGGATCCCCCATTGATACAATAGTTTTTAACTTTTCTATAATTTCTTCATCTGTCATTTTCTTCTTCTTTGGTCTGTCTGTTTTATTTGGATGTGTTCCATTAGGCTTTTCTTCTTCTATTGGCTTTGTGTACTGAAAAAAAAATAATATAAAAGTTGCAGCAGACGACGACAAAATAGATATTGAGAGATTATTTACAATAAAGTGGAGAAATTATTGAGGCAAAGAGAGACATGAGCTTGGCAAAGCAGCGCATAAACACCCAAGAGGGGCTTGTCAGTAAAATTGGCCATTTTTTTTTTCAATTCAAGGGCACATAATTCAAGAACAAAAAGAGCTACTGTTCTAATGTCTTGTAATAGGTTAAGAGTATTTGTCTACACAACAAGAGTTGTCCGCGGACAACGTAGCTCGCCTATACGGGAGCTTGTCACAAAAACAGCAATTTTTTTAAAAGTAGGTCAAACTCCAAGGTAAAGGTCACAAGGTAAAGGGTAATGGTCCAAAATGAAAGGTCTTGTCGAGATGTATCTATGTATGAAATATTAAGGCTGTATCTCTAATAGTGCCTAAGATATAGGCCAGGTTAAAGTTTTTCAAAAGTAGGTCAAACTCCAAGGTCAAGGTCACTAGGTCAAAGGTCATGGTCCCAAATGAAAGGTCTTGTCGAGATGTATCTATGTATGAAATATCAAGGCTGTATCTCTAATAGTGCCTGAGATATAGACCAGGTTAAAGTTTTTCAAGTGAAGACGCGACGGGACGGGACGGGACGCGACGCCGACGCCGACACTAGGGCTGTGACATTAGCTCCCCGGACATAAAGTCCCGGCTCGCTAAAAAATTGCTAACAGACCAACGGACAGACAGAAGAACAACTTAGGCCATAACATAATTCAACTTTTCAGGCATATAAAAATGCTGTTTTTAGACAATGACATTAAAATCTTTGATTATTTGGTTTATGTCCCAAATGGATATTGAAGTTTGAATTGTTAAAGTGGCACTTACATTTTACAAGGATACTCATATGTACTGATAAATGCTTACTATAGATTTAGTTTTATCTGGTCGTGTAGCTATAGGAGGGGGTGGAGCCTCTTCTTCCTCCTCTTCAGGGGTCCCTGGTCCAGAATTCTCTACAGGCTTCTGTGGGGGCTGAAATAGTGATCAAATTTCAACAAACAGTTCATTCCAGTAAAATTTCAAGTGCAGAGCCAGTACCTGTCATAATACATATCGACTCCTGACAGATCGAACCCAGGACCTCTCTGTCCCTAAGTGAACACTCTACCATGTGGCTATAAAAGCTAGCTTGTACAGTGAGACAGTTTAAATGATCCTTATACTACACCCCGCCACAATTTTTCAATCCAGATATAAATACCATTAGTGTTCTGTCCAGCCCAATAAGCTGTGGGGGCCACGCTATGGCTTCAAGTAAATCAGTGTAATGCCCCTACACCTTTAAAAGTACCCCACAGCTCAATTTTTTCAAAATGTTCACCAAATAGTGGCATTTCGAGGTATTCATGACAAAATACCTTGTAAATAATTATCATTTATTATCATAAAATAAATGTAATAGATGTGTTTAACACGTTATGATATAGAAGAAAGTGCTCAAAATGAGCAAATTCTACTTTTTTAATTTGTTACGCTTTTATACATAATCATTTGCATAAACTCTACTGTTGAATGTCATTGTTCAACAATACTTATATAATTTGGCACTACAGCTTGAGATTATTCTGTGGAGAACCCGGACTGCTGCTATCATAGACAGACGTACCTGTGTGACTGTTGTGATGGGTTGATTGTTTTCAGCTGATGTGGGTCTTAATGAGTTGGAACCTGGAATGGAAATGAAGGATGTTCACATCAAAACTGCAACATTACATTATTGGTAATTTGATAGATTGAATTGGGTTTGGTGCATGAACAACTATTTTTCAGCAACATTGTGGGTCTGGTGTACCAAACCACATGTTTGCACCAACCAGTACAAATACATTCAATTGGACACTTCATCCGATGATAAGAAGCAGTGGATTTTTGTCCTATGTTAGAAAAGATATTTGCCTTGGTTTAGATCTCATGTTACCAGCTGAGCTATTAGGATTTGGCAAAATCTCAAGGTACAAAAGGCTCAAAATGACAACCTCAAAATTTAAAGATCTTCAGCAAAATTTTAGTGTTCTCAAGCAAGTGTCAAGTGTATCTGCAATGTCTATCATAATGACTTAAAACAATTCTTTTCATGCTGTCTAAGCAAGATTTGACAGCTACAGATAAGAGGATTGGATTTAATGGAGTTTCACGTCCCACTCAACTACTAAGGTCATATGGAGATGGGACCTCGGTTTAAAGTCTCATCCGAATGACTGGAGAGGCGGGGGATCGAACCAGCGACCCCTGTGTTTCAAGTCCAGCGCGTTACCACTGCACCACCTCCGCCCCCTACAGATAAGAGGAAGTGGCTTTTCAAAATGCCATATTTCATTCATTGTTTATGGAAACCCTATGTTGTGGGCACATATAAGATGTGTGCTTTCCTAGGCATAAGAAATACGCTTGAACTATCTTTTAACTACTTCTAGAGCAGCAAAGTTCAGAAAGTTTGAATTTGGAAGCTATGGCAGAATTAACCCTCTCCCAAACACTACCTGGTTTTGAGGTCCCTAATAGAAAAGGCTTGGGAAAACATTGAAACAAAAGAGGACTTTTGTCTCAATATTTTCTTTGCCATATTTTTCAAAAATCCTATCTTTAATAACATCCATTTTGTCATTTGTGGCAGTTTTTGAAGTGGATCACCCTAAAAATTTGCCGTTTGGGAAAGGGTTAAAGTAACTATACTCACTGGGTGGTTTTATGTTGGTTAAGAATTTCTGTTTTGGCTCCTCTCTCTCTTTAGTGGAGTTTTCATAAAATTTGAGCACATCAAGAACTGTTTGAGGATTCTTCTTTTGTTCAGCTTTAGAGATTTCAGATTGCTTCAATAAGTTAGCCCAGGATTCTGGCATGCCCTGTAAAGAAACAAGAATTTATCGTAACAGGGTTCTCCCCAGAATAATTTGAAGCCGTAGTGGCAAATTATAAACCTTGAAATACATTGTGTTCATACAAATATTTGTGAACAAAACCATGAGAAAAGAAGAAATTGCTCAATTTGAGCAATTTCTTCTTTTCCCATTATGGTTTTATTCACAATTATTACATTTCTGAAATTCATATTGTAAAAATACATTATTCATCACTTTTTGACATGAAATGCCTAGAAATCACAATATTTGGTGACCTTTTTGAAGGAATTAAGCTGTTGGGGTACTTTTGAAGCTGTAGTGGCATAACACTGATTTACATGAAGCTGTAGTGGGGCCGATACAGCTTATTGGGCTGGGGAGAACACTGCGTAAGTCTAAGTACTCTAATAATATTACAATTTCACATCTGCAGTTTACTTTAAACATATCAATTTTACATGGATTTGGCAACAATCTCTTACAACTTTGATTAATAATCCCTTTCAAATCCCTTTCTCGAAACTACAACAATGCTCACCCTGAATTTGGGGGCCAACGAAAAGTCCAAGAAGAGCCTCTGCAGTTAAGATATCAATACAAAATGTTTTTTTCAACAAATGATTCATAGTTGTTATTTAGCATTATCCTATGAGTCTCTACCTATACAACGAGCACATTCCCTATCATACTCAAGCTATGAAAATCTATAAATGAAATCTTTGCGGCTTGATTTTGATTGTATGTTGATTCAAATAAATTCATTTACTAGTATGTTAATAAAGTCTCACAGTTTTAAACGCCAATAAAAGTTTGTATTGGAATTTTCATTTGAGGAATTAACAGTACAGCTTGTATGTTTTTTACTTAATTTCAGCGCGAAACATCACTTGTCTTCATTACCCTTCCTATACAAATGTGAATCGCGGTGATCAACTTGAATTACTTTTAAATTGGACCAGTTCAAAATTTCGCCATTTCAGTTTTGGCAATAGGTTAAAGAAAACTCATGGAGGCTTAATGAGGAAAGCAGTTGTTTTCACGTTTTCCACGCAGAGCAAGTGACATGTACTTACAGTAAATTCGCCTGTATGAGGATCGAACCCGACATGGACCGTGTGCTCAAAGTTGAGTGGTGATGAAATCACAGGCTTGTCACTGTCTTTAGCCCTGGTTATCTTGTTACCTGGAACACAGAGGGGAAACGGTTAATTTTTGTAAACAAACTAGCAAAGAACTATTCACTTCCAAAACTGCCACAAATGACAAAATGGATGTTACTAAAGATAGGATTTTTGTAAAATATAGCACAGAAAATATTGAGACAAAAGGAGAAACTGCTGGTTATCAGCAGTTTCTTTTGTCTCAATGTTTTCCCAAGCCTTTTCTATCAGGGACATCAAAGCCAGGTCTTGTTTGGGAAAGGGTTAAAGGCATTCTAAATTTGTTATCTCAAATCCAAACCCTATTTTGTAGGTACTCATTTGGATTGTCTCGATGAGTACTCACAACATAGTATTCGATTCATAGTTAATGAAATGTGGCATTTCTAAATTTGTTATTTCAAATCCAAGCCCTATGTTCTATTTGTATCAACATCTGTTTTGTGGTCTGCAGCTTCTTTTAATTTAGACTACTCTAAATATTCATTGTTTGGGAAAGGGCTTATATTGAAGCTGTATTTTCATTTGGACTTCTTGGTCGAGCAGCTGCAAGACCTAGTAAGGTTAAGATGGCATCTGTAGAAGTGAAGGTTTCAGGTTAGGAGAACAATTTCCCACAAATTCTCTACAAATTATAGTCATCATAGTCAAGCTTTCTTTTCCTGTACAGTATTTGGCGAACTTCCTGAACTATTGTGTCAGTCCTTTCCCAAATAATCCCAAATTATGACAACCCTGAAAGACTGAGGTTTACGAAATATGGAAGCAAAAGGAAGAACTGATAATTACTGGTACTTTCTTCTTTCAACTAGATATGAATTATGCGGTAATACACAATATTCCAAACGATATATTAATTATTAGACTTATCACTGCAAAGGATTCCAATTCTCATTTACCAAGTGGTTCAATCATCCTCCCAAAAGGATAACAGGAAGAATTTTTGACATCAAGGTTCAATTTGGTTAGATCAGATTTATTGTATATTTCAACATTTTTCATTTAATTTGCGCAGTTTTTACATTATAATTTCTGACCTGTACACAGTGTTCCAAATCACTTTTAGAAAGCAAGAGGTTGTGTAGAAAATCCTCTGAATTTTTAAAACTAACTCTTTCCCACACAGGACTGGTTTTAACATCCCATCATGTAACTTTATCAACATCTATTGTGTAATCTGCAGCAACCTTCAAATTTGACTGGTCTTAATTTTTGTTGTTTGGGAATAGACAGGCATAAACTTTAAGCCCAGGATCTAGAAATGCAATGGTAAATGCTGAAGAAACCTACCCCCTGAAATCCGTTTTTGCAAAGTTGAGGACAATCTGTTCCATGGACTTGTCATCTTTACCGTTTATATCACAGCTGCCATAGAACTCAAAGTTAATACAATTCTTAATGCAAAGATTAGATGCTATGAATAATTTTGCACAATTTCACTCATGGTCTGTGTGTGTTAGAAAGAAACCGTGTTTTACTTTATTTTCAATTCTTGTCCACATTTGTTTCAGACTAACTAGGTTTAGAACTTACACTAGGATATACCTAAAGCACTTTGTAAGACTTCATGATTGGCCACAAAATCTAGAAAGCAAGTCATGTTTTGCTCAAAGTAAGGCTTGAGTTGATTTTTTTTTTATTTTGATACACTTTTAATGATGATGGTCAAGCAAACTTATTAAACTTTTAACCAGTCTAGTTAATTATCATAAATATGGTTGAGGATGAAGAATAGCATAATCATTATCTCATAAAAGTTTTATTATTAACCTTCTTCAAAATCATCAAATCACACATAATTTCCTTGTTTCCATACATAAAAGGAAAATAAAACTTTCAAGAGACAAAGATTTATCACTGAAAACTTATCAATTCATTAAGATAGAGTTTTATCACCATGCTACACAACTTCAAATAAAGAATATCAAAATTCGTCTTAAATCCAAATGAAAGTGATTTACTAATAAGCCAATGTCACAGCAAATTAGCTAACATGGCCATTTAAGTACTACTTTAACACTGATACTACAAACATCCTGTTTTTGAGTCACACATTTTATTATAGTAACACTTGAACAAGTAACACTTTCTCCTTCATTATTTGCCGTTAAAATTTGTGTCATAGTAATTAGAACCGAGATGGCAAACTTTCAGACTTTGAGAGGCTTCAGCTTCTGAGGATAATAAAATGATTGTTGACCCACTACATAAATTTTAGACTGGACAAAGTTCAAAGATATAGCAGAAAACATTTTCAAGTGAATGAAAAATAACATTTTTATGTCTTTTGGGGTACAAAACATTGTGAGCAATGAAGAAATTGCTTGTCACAAGCAATTTCTTCATTTTTCACAATGTTTTTCGAAAGCTTTTATCATGTGGGACGTCAAAATCTAGGAATGGGTTAAATTATGCGTCATAAGATTTCACATCATGAAACAATTTCCAAGATGGCAAAATTTTAGACTTCTAAAGACCTAGAAACCACTGAGAAAAACAATATGGCTGTTGATAAGAATAGACTTTGTGTACATTTATAAAGCCTTGACTGGCGACCTTGACCTTTGCATTAACTGAAAAAGGTTTTTTAAAATGACAGAAAGATATGAAATATGAAACACCTGTATTGCCTTTCTTGGGGAAATAATGATTCCAAAACAAGACCTGGTTTTGATATCCATAACAGAACCAGCTTTAGAAAAACATTGATGCAAAAGCATTTTGTTGTTTCGTTGATTTCATTGCAAAACTTTGTAACAGCTTGATTAAAGCTGCACTTACAAGGTTTTGCAATAACACCGACCATTGTCTTCTTTTGCCTCTATATTTCTGTGCCTTATTGTATACAAATCAAATCTTTATCAAACATTCATCGAGATATCGATAGTTTGCACCTAACTATGAACATGTCACTCAATTGGGTTGCATATATATTCCAAAAAAATTAACACCATTCCATCATTCCTCAAGTTTCATGATATTTCCCCCAAAGAATCCAAACCTAACCAAAAGATCAATTCTTTATCCCTTTCCCAAATAAGCCCTGATTTTAACACCCCTAATACAAAAGGCCTAGAAAATAATTGCGACAAAAGAAGAAAATGCTGTACGCAGCATTTTCTTCTTTTGTCGAAATATTTTCTTATCTTCAATTTGTGCACATGTCCTGTATTTTATGTACTGGTACATCCAATTTGTTGTCAGCAGTGTAGTAATATCTGTCAAATTGGAACAGCCCAATCCAGAAAGGGTTCAAACCACCAGCATTCTGCAAGTTGAAGAAATCTCAGCAAATTGCAGCCATAATTTTGAACAAACCACCTATTTTACTTCCTATCTGTTTCTTTAGCACAGATCAACACTGTGTAATTAACCCGTGTCTTCATTAGGGAAATTTAATCTTTCTGGAACAAAGTTCACAAATTTTTTTAAACAAGATGTGTTTGTGAAACAAAAATGCCAATGAAATAGCCAATGTTAAGTTTTCAGACAGACAGGTGGATGGACACCTACAAACAGATAGACAGACTGTGAGACAGATGGACAGACATACAGCCAGATGGACAGACAGTCAGGAGGAAACATGTAGACCAATATGCCCACAATCTTTCGATACAGAGGCATAGAATGTCTACCAAACATTTGTTAATAATGTTAAACAATTTCATATTGATCTAAATTTGAAGGGTGTTGCTTATTCCAAAGTGACAATACTTACCATTGAAAAGAAAGCCAAAAGAATTCTACATTCAAATTGAAATAGTGAGCAAGAATTTCTCCTTTTAACTTCTGTGTTTTTGTTTGTGGTGGGAAAACTTCTAGTTTTTACTTAATTTTCTTTATCAACTTTATTAGAATAGACTGATCCAATCTATAAGCAATCTGAGCATGGCATGATTTATACCAATTTGGTCTACATCTTTTGGTAAAGGGCTAGAGGGCAGCATCAAGCATTTGGTTACATTCTTACAATGAACCTGACTCAATAATTAGCCATAGCTTAATGGGTGATTTACAAAAACACAATAACACAAAGATAAATCAATTAGTCAATTACTGCAAGCCAATTAATCTACAACCTTTTACCTAACTTGAAGAAATATATTTATAGATATTTTCTAACCCTAAGGTTCTAAATATTATGGAAGCTATTGCTTTATAAAATGTACTGTTGCTATTACTTGCTTCTTCAACAATACAAAATCCATGATCATTGAATTTCAAGTTGGCTGTGAACAGTTTGCACTATCACGGTGAATAATCACGTGATATAATATTTTCAGAAAATCTTCAATAATTTTGTAAATACATGTGGACAGACGTCACGCATTAGATGGACGTGGTTGATTTTTGAAAACTCAACTGATAAAAAAGTTATTGAAGATAAACCAAAATTGTGGTTTATCTTCAATAACTTCTTTATCAGTTGATTTTTCAAAAATCCAACATGTCCAGCTTATTCCTGTCATTTTCCGACATTCTCTGCTTCAAACTGAATTCAAATTGGTCAAGTCTTAAAAAAGATATTGAAGATTATCAGAAATTCTGAGTCACGTGATAATAAATGGTGGCTACTGTTGTGACTGACAGCCATATCAATTTTGCTTTCAATTCTCATGTGTACCCATTTGTACACATAGGTGAATAAAAGCAACATAGGTTTTTTTTTTTTTTTTTTTTTTTTTTTTTTTTTTTTTTTTTTTTGCTCTGAAAAATTCCCATAGTACCAGCTGCATTTAATTAAACCTAGGATCATTCTTTCCTGAAGCCCACGTTCTACCACTAGACCATGGCACTCCACAAATAACAACAGCCCCCTTATATCTTTGGATTCTTTATGATTAAGACATTGCTCAGTTTCCCACATTTCAATACAATCACAGATCAATGCTTTATAAAGATCTCTTTTATTTGTTTCACAAAATGGGTGAGTGTTTGGGAAAGCATGACTGTAAGGATGCAGCCAGACTAACTAGCTTCGTAATAATGAATATGCTTAAAGGGACCTTATCCGAACCACAAAAATCCAAATTTTGACAAACTTATCATACTCAGCACAGGTCAACCAGATCCCGTATGCGAAAAATGAACATAATTATAGTAAAATACCAGATTTAGAAAATGAAATACAAGTGAAAAATGTCGGCCCGAGTCTGGCTGCGCAGACTGCGCAGGCTGATTAGGGTCGATATTTTTCACACTTCCTATAAGGTCCCTTTTAGCCTGACAGGTCACAGATTATACTAATGAGTGTGTTGTTTTTCACCTTGGTCATTAGCATTACCAGGACATCTAACACCAGATTGACCGACTGACCACTTCTTTTAATAGGTTAGCATTTTTATTATCTATCTTGCTTGCTAAATTGTGGGCAAACAAGCAAAATAAACAGCCAAAATCAATATCATAGGCTTGTTTGAATAAGGTTGAACTCAGAACCACATAATGTTGCTGATGAACAAAGGCAAGGGAATTAAGTGTGCATAGCATATTGAAACAGTTTTGCAAGAGTTGTGTAACATTATTACTTGTAGTTTAGCAGAAAAAAAGTAGAGGTATCTCTATTTTTCAACATCAATTTTGTTGTTTTCACATGCTTTCATGACAGCACAACCTTTTATCTAAAAACAAGTAAAAATGTGTTTTTGGGAGAGGGATTACAAAGAATGACACACAAATCCATTCTTTGCTCTCGCTTTCTCTGAACTGCATGATGATAATCCAAGAAACATCTCTCTAAATCCAGAGGGATTTATGATTGTTCAGATAACAACAGATAATAGGGGTTAAAGAGATTCTAAAATTGTTATTTCAATTCCAAACCCTATGTTGTGGGTACTCATTGGAATTGTCTCGCAGAGACAATTCCAATGAGTACCCACAACATAGGGTTTGATGCACAATTAAGGATCAATTTTACATATTTTAATCGGCTCTTATCTGAAGCTGTGATTAGCCTATAAATCTAGTCTGTAATCATTATGTGGATCTCATTGGCACATTTAGTGTGGTCTGACCTAAATATATCAACTTTAAAGCAGAAAACAAAATTCCTGTACAGTACCCGAAATGAAAGTTACAAGTAGCCAATAATAATTTGAAATAAATGTGAGATTTATGGCCAACTCAACAGCTTTTGGTATATGGAGACAAGAGTTAGACCGGTTGAAGAAGCATCCCATGGGTTATAACAAGCGTTTTAACACTACTGCATCAAAATCACAAATCTTTGATGCAAAACAATTTTCTGTACCTGCATAAATGTAAAAGATTGTAGCATTAGGGGGGTTTCATCCTTGGTCAAAACACTAGAAATAATATAAGGACCAACAGCTTGTTTTTATCATGTCAGGGAATGTTATTTCGACCTATGATATTCTAATATCTGAAATATTGAAAAAGCTGGAGTTACAAGTTTTTAATCTCCCATTGATAATAGCAGAATTTTTGGAACTGTTTTTGGAGTTCAATACAACAAAGGTCTCCATATCAGAAAGAGGATAATCTTTCAAGGCTTCATGCTTCAAATTATTCATTTCTATTCCAAACCCTATGTTGTGGGTACTCATTTGAAACATCTCAAATAACCATAGGGTTTGATAACCGATTATTTATTTTTTTCTAGTTTGACTTTGTTGATAAATTCCCTGTTACCCATAGCAATGAGTAGGTACAAATTGCACCGAGGCATAACAGCTGGCTTATCAGTAAGAAAAATGTGCCTTTAATCTAACAGTAATATCAGAAATTCACTCTTTATTTGATTTTGATGTTTCTAGGGTTTAAATGAGTATCTACAACATTGGGTTTTCATATCAATATTAGATTTCTTTTATTTCATTTCCAGCATTCCTTCATAAATTCCCTATTATACCGGTACCTATAACTTTGGGTACAAATTGCACTGAGGTAGAACAGCTGGCTTATCAGACAGTACTCTCTTACGAACAGAGCGCATTCTCCCTACATTCCATTTCGATAGAATACTCTCTGTTACCGCGGGGTCGTTTCACGTCTAATCTCGGGGCCTTGGCGGGATTTCGGTATCCAATCGTCGCCAATATACTCATAAACAATCGAAATTTCTGATACAAGAAATGATTGGCTAACGCTTCAAATTACCAGCTTCCGCCAAAAATAGAAACGACGTAATGTAAACGTAATCAAACAAGATCAAACTGAATGATTTTGATTCGATAATTCAAATGTTACCGGCTTCAGCCAAAAATAGAAGCGACGTAATGTATACGTAATGATCATGCAAGATAAAACTGATTGATTTTGATTCGATAATTCAAATGATGAGCTATAATTAGATTATGACGACCAAATAGGCTGTTGGCGTACCGAAAACTGCAGAGGTCATATTTGATGGTTTAATCAATATAGAACTCGGCTTTGGAGAGTAATCAGACAGAAAAATGTGCCTTTAATCTAACAGTAATATCAGAAATTTACTCTTTCCTCAGATTTGACTCATTTTTTTCCTGTGGATAATCATTTATGCATGCATCAATTATTGTTTGTTTTTTTTAGTTTGGCTTCTTGTTTGTGACAGGGAATCTATTAGTACTAAGACAAGAAGATGTAATACAAAAAGAAATTGAAGAAAGCAGTTTTGTCTGTGATTCTTTTCTTTAAATTTATAACTCAATTTATAATACAACATGAAATTCTAAAACTAGTAGGTCTAGAATGCATGATGATTTTTTTTTTTATTTTTTCTCTTTTCTCTTCTACTGGAAATCATACATTCAAAGAATTTCATGCACTACTCTTCAATGCACCATAAAGAGTTTTCGAGACCTTGTTTCACCTTTAGAAATGTCTGAAATGAGGTATGAAGTAAAAGGTCAGTAAGAAAATTTCCCATAGAAATTCTTCACAGGTTTGTATTTATGATATCTCTTTCATCTGTTACCTTTATGATATGTGCTATAACAGAAAGCAAGTGAAAATATGTACTTATTGGTTCTCATTTTCATAGAGTCTTCGGAAAACATTGAGTTAGAAAAGAACATAATGCTGGCACATTCAATATTTTCTTTCAGTATTTTCTATGCTAGTATTTACAACTAGTTTTCAATTTCGATGTAACACAGCACTCTATGGCAAATCACAGACAATGGATGTAAAGTCATATGCAATGACCAATTAAAGCTACTATTTCCCAGATTTGGACCCAAAAATTGTCAAATACAAACGAAATGTACACTTTTTAAGCTTTATATGACCTGATTAAATGATTACGACAAACTATTGAAGCAACGACTCATTTTTTCGCAATTTGATACCAAATTCATGAAGCGATATCGAAAGTAGGTCAAAACAGTAGGACATGCGACTTTCTTAAATGACGTCACAACATACATGATGACGTCATATTGAAATTCAAGTATGAATCTCGTTTGAATCATGGTCCGCGCTGTATGCGCATGTGCAACAATTTCAAAATAATTCTAACCCCATCAGTGATGGGGTTGAATTTAGGTTTGGATTCTTCCTAAATTCAGCTATCTGTCTTGTAATTTCGGCTCATTCTCTGTCTGAATCGCATATTATTAACCATCCCGAGGTTGTCAACACAAAAGTTTTGCATATTTTTTCAAAAAAATTCATTTTTTGCAATTAGACCATCTGTTACCGTCGCCCTTTAAAACTTTCCTCCAAAGTAAGAATTCTGTTCTCAAGATGAAGAGACAGAAATGATACTAATGTCCACCTCGATTGTCATATGAATATACACAAAAAATTCAATTTTTAACCGTGGTCATGCAAAATTTAAAGAAGCAGGCAGTATAGAATAAGACCAGACTGCATGTATGTGCAGACTGGTCTTGTTCTATTCTGCCTGCCAAAGCAACTGGAATATTCCTGAATTAGCGTGACAAGGGTGAATAACATTTTCCTTTGACTCCTTGCAATTAGGACTGCATGTTAAAGGCATTGTCTCATTTTCCTACAAAGGTTTTCAAACTGTCTTCTAAAAGGGCAGTTAAAACCAGCGCTTGTTTGGAAAAGGGTTATAACTTAACCCTTTCCCAAACGACAAAATATTCAGGTAGTCCAATTCAAAATCTGCTGCAGACAACAAAATGGAGGTTGATCAAGAATGGATTTGTGTACAATACAGCTCAGAAAATATTGAGGCAAAAGGGAAAAGTGCTACTTATCAGCACTTTCTTCTTTTTGCCTCAATATTATCGTGAGCCTTTCACATTAGAGACCATTAGAAACGTCAAAACTAGGTCTTGTTTTGGGAAAGGGTTAAAGTCTACCTGTAAGGCTAGAAACTTACTTTTTGGTGTTTTCATTTTCTTTCTGTCGTCTGGTTCTTTGGGTAAGGGTTTGTTCTCTTGTGGGACATTTGCACTGAAAATAAAGAGAATAATTCTGTTAACCAATTACCAAACAGCAAAATTTTAGGCTCTTCCAAATTCAAAGACGTTGCAGATGACAATTTCAAGTTAGTAAAATTTTAAAAATCTTTGCATTTTGGGTTAGAAAATATTGTGGGAAATGAAGAAATTGCTTGTCACAAGCAATTTCTTCATTTTCCACAACATTTTCCAAAGCCTTTATCTTGAAGGGTGTCAAAAAGCGTCAATGTGTTGGAATGGGATAATCCAATGTCTACCTCTTTTTTTCATCTTTTTATTTTCTTTAGTGACATCATAGAATGGGCTCAAATTGTTTGTGACATTATAAGTTTGTATGAAATTATTCAATTTTAGTTTAGTCTAGCTTTGTCATCTATTTCCCAACCAAAACCTGGTTTTGATGTCTCTGAATAAGAAATAGTTTGAAAAACATTGAGGCAAAAGAAGAAAATGCTGATAATCAGGATTTTCTCCTTCTGCCTCAATATTTTCTTTTCTCTATTGTAGACCAATCCTATCTTCATCTACATCCATTTTTGCGCCTGTAAAAGCTTTCAAATTGGATTGGTCAAAATTTTGACAATTGAGAAAGGGTTCATTGATAACAATCAGGAACAAGCAAATTCGTTGAATTGATATCCCCCGCCGAACATATTTTCATTGTCAATAAAGTAGCGCGGAAACGAATATAACTCTGTATGTATATGGCTTCAACAGAACGAATATCACTCTGTATGTATATGGCTTCAACAGAACGAATATCACTCTGTATGTATATGGCTAAAACAGTCAGGGGCAGTAACTCTAAATTCGGCCGTCGAACCGGGTAACCCCGACGATATGCGCATGTCCTCATTGTAGTAAAGCTGTGTGCCAAGTTTCATTGAAATCCGGTGTATAGTTTTCAAGAAATAGCGCGGAAACGAATATCACTGTATGTATATGGCTTAAACAGTTAGGGGCAGTAACTCTAAATTCGGCAGTGGAACCGGGTAACACCGACGATATACATTGTAGTAAAGCTGTGTGCCAAGTTTCATTGAAATCCGGTCTATAGTTTTCAAGAAATAGCGCGGAAACGAATATCACTCTGTATGTATATGGCTAAAACAGTCAGGGGCAGTAACTCTAAATTCGACGGTCGAACCGGGTAACCCCCAACAATATGCACATGTCCACTTTGTAGTGAAGCTGTGTGCCAAGTTTCATTGAAATCCAGTCTATAGTTTTCAAGAAATAGCGCGGAAACGAATATCACTCTGTATGTATATGGCTTAAACAGTCAGGGGCAGTAACTCTGAATTCGCCGGTCGAACCGGGTAACCCGGA
Organism: Fragum sueziense; assembly: GCA_963680895.1. Classification (NCBI taxonomy): domain Eukaryota; kingdom Metazoa; phylum Mollusca; class Bivalvia; order Cardiida; family Cardiidae; genus Fragum; species Fragum sueziense. The sequence continues at coordinate 26,287,440 of OY804607.1, forward strand.
CGATATGTGCATGTCCTCATTGTAGTGAAGCTGTGAGCCAAGTTTCATTGAAATCCAGTCTATAGTTTTCAAGAAATAGCGCGGAAACGAATATCACTCTGTATGTATACGGCTAAAACAGTCAGGGGCAGTAACTCTAAATTCGGCGGTCGAACCAGGTAACCCCAACGATATGCCCATGTCCACTTTGTAGTGAAGCTGTGTGCCAAGTTTCATCGAAATCTGGTCTACAGTTTTCAAGAAATAGCGGGGAAACGAATATCACTCTGTATGTATATGGCTTAAACAGTCAGGGGCAGTAACTCTGAATTCGACGGTTGAACCGGGTAACCTCGACGATATATGCGCATGTCCTCATTGTAGTAAAGCTGTGTGCCAAGTTTCATTGAAATCCGGTCTATAGTTTTCAAGAAATAGCGCGGAAACGAATATCACTCTGTATGTATATGGCTAAAACAGTCAGGGGCAGTAACTCTAAATTCGGCAGTCGAACCGGGTAACCCCGACGATATGCGCATGTCCACTTTGTAGTGAAGCTGTGTGCCAAGTTTCATCGAAATCCGGTCTACAGTTTTCAAGAAATAGCGCGGAAACGAATATCACTCTGTATGTATATGGCTTAAACAACCGGGTAACCCCGACGATATGCGCATGTCCTCTTTGTAGTGAAGCTGTGTGCCAAGTTTCATCGAAATCCGGTCTATAGTTTCCAAGAAATAGCGCCGAAACGAATGTCGGACGGACGGACGGAAGGACGGACGGACATGGCAAAAACAATATCCTCCCCGAAAAATTTTTTCGGCGGGGGATAATAAAAGAAAATTACAACTTTACCACAACAGTGAACCAACAAAGGACATTCAACTTGACACTGAATCTTCCAAGCTTATCAGCAAAGTTGTGGTTGTTACATAAAGATTTCACAATTTGCCACAGGAGCACCATCACATGGGGTTCATGTCAGTGTCATTATAATCTTGTATAGCAAAATCCTGCCTTCTATGTATACTCATTCAGTAACAGAATTTTACTCTCTCTCTCTTTTTAATCTTTAACCCTTTCCCAAACGGCAAAAATTTACAGTGATCCACTTCAACAACTGCAACACATGACGAAATGGAAGTTATTAAAGATAAAATTTGTGTAAAATATGGCATAGAAAATATTGAGACAAAAGGATAAACTGCCAGTTATCAGCAGTTTCTTCTTTTGTTTCAATGTTTTCCCAAGCCTATTCTCTTATGGAGGTCAAAACCAGGTCTTGTTTGGGAAAGGGTTAAGAATATGTTTTTCTTCACACAGTTTTATATCCATATTTTGATCTTCACGTAAACAAAAATAACTTTCACTTCACAATTTACAGTAAATCCAGGTAAATGAAGCAGTGATAACGAGAACAAATTGCATGTTCATCAGTGTTCTTAATGATATAAAAACACATTGACAACCATTGGCAGACACAGACTTTTTCCCAAATGAATAAGAAATGCGGCAGACATGAGCAAAAATGTGGTAAGTAAAGTAAAGTTATCTGTATGTACAATATTGTATAGCGCTAATAAAACAATGCACTTTGCATGAACATTGAAAAGGCTCTTGAAGGGAAACATTGACATCTAGGTACAATATAGACACAAGCACTTTGTTCTATTGTGAAACAAAGAACTTCAAAACTTGCCCCAAAAAATAAGATTTCCAAGGAATTTGATAAATTCATAATTTTACACAATCATGATTGAAATTAAGGTACAAGATGCCCTCATTCAACAGACGACTTTTGGAAAAGGAGTCAAGGACAGCATGTAAATGCATTTTCCTACAATGTTTGAAAATTATTGTTAAATGCAAGTTAAAAACTGAACAATCTAGTGCAGTGTTAAAGAAATTCTAGAAGGTAAAAAGGTTGAACAAGCCTGTCAGACATGTTTTCTTGCTAATCGACCTGTCTGCCAAAACAAATAAGTGGTACTGCTTTAGGGAATTACAGCTTCATTGCATGTTATTTCTTACTTATACAAAACAATTAAGCGGAAATCTCGAAAAAGGGTCTTAAGCATTTGAGAATAGCATGGATCTAGATCAGCCCTGATCATACAGAAAAGGGGCCTTTCTAGCATTCAAGAACAACATGGACCAAGATCAGACTGTGCATATGCACAGTCTGATCAAGATCCATGCTGTTCTCTAATAGTTGTCCCCATGACCTGTAGCAATAGTTTTTGTGAGAATGAAGCATAGATCAAGATAAGATATACTCAGTTTTATATGAATACAAGTCATGGTCTCAAATGCTTTAAGAGACCTTTTTCCAGATCTCAGCTCAATTATCTCCCATCCTCCTTCACGAACAAGATCTACTTAGCATTTGAAAGGGAAGCAATAATCAATAACAAGAACAATGTGGTAGTCTCCCTTGAGATGTTATGGCCCGGTCACACACAACTTAACTTCTCTATCACATTATTTTTTGTAAATGACCATGCCTTTAGAATTGACCAAACGCCGGCTGTCAATCAAAACCCTCGACAAGCTAATGGATGATCAGAAAAATGTTACACCCATATTGATTGTCTTAAATTCTTCATTGCATATGATATATTATTGTATCGATCTATTAACTGACAATCAAAACAATCAGCATGCCAATGCCCCTCATTGTTTGTCTTAGATTCTATGTTGGGCGGAGCGATCTATCAATTGGTGTTTGGTCAATACTAAGTCCTTCCCCAAAATTAATTACAATGTATTTGAATGTTAAAGTTTGAAAGAACCTGACAGCTGTTGAAACATTGAATGAAAATAAAGATCAAGAACTCATACTCATTATTTCAAATCCAAATCCTACATTGTGGGTACTCATTTTAATCTGCTTAACCCATTACCACACAGTGACTCTTTTTGACTCCTCTCAATTAAATGACTATAGAAAACATTGTGGAAAATGAAGAAATTGCTTGTCACAAGCATTTTTTTCATTTTTCCACAATGTTTTTCCCAAAAAGGACCGAAAAATTTTAAATTTTCTTGATTTGAAATTGTCGTCTGCAACATCTTTGAATTTGGACCAGTCCAAAATTTGTCGTGTGGTAATGGGTTAATGAGACAATTCTAATGAGTACCCACAACAGTATGTTTTAATATTACATTTTGTAATTGCATTACCGCCTCTGTATCTGTAATAAATCCCCAGTTTTACGACCACCCCATGATTTCTTTGATAACAGCAAAATATTTCAACAAGATAACCTGTGAAATTCTTTACAAACTTCACTTGCATGGCACAGCTGCCAAAAAAATGATAGTGAAAACCTATTTCTCTGTAAATATTCATGTTTTTTTTTTTAACTAAGAACCAGCTTAGGGCCAAATATTTACCCCTTCCCCTCTGAGAATTTTTCCCCTAAATTGCACTTTCCCCCTCATAAATCAATGTTCCAACCTTAACAAGGTTCTCCTATTGGAGTATTTATGTTTAACAATCAAAGATCTTTAATCATCAGCTTATAAACTGCTTCTTAAATGTATTTTTCTATGTTTATTGATATATTTTCAAGCATTTTCAGTATTCAGGTAAAATACACAGAATGGTGATTTTCACCTTTCCCCTACAGCTCCTTCGACATAATTTTTTCCCAAAATTAAGGACCCGAGCCCCGTCCCTTTTCCATAAAAAAAAACTGAATTATTACCCTAGGCCGAGGATAAGAGGGATGCTATTATGTTAACTTCACATAATATAAATCAATAGCTCTTTAAAGTATAATTTGTAAATCTTGGGCAGTATTAAACAACTATTCTAAATGAAATCCATTGATGATTGACTAATTCTAAATTACATTACAGCCACCTGATTGGGCGAGACATCTTGTCTTCACCAATATGATTGATTGTTATATATGTTATCTTAAAGTTATACATTGGTTTACAGTTTGGTTTATTGGGATTTTACACCATTTTCAACTGCTATAGTCATATCGCGGCAGCTGGAGCACCTATAGGCTAACCATGGATTCCTGTTGTTTCTCATACCAGTACTAGAGTAACGTCGGCAATTATCGACCCTTTAAGGGTATATTTGAATTAGCTTCAAAAGTGTGTGACGTTTGCCCTGATTCAAATTACTAAATGAAACTAGAACTTTCATTGGTCAGAAATATCCAATAATATGCCGCGTAACAAGGTGCTTACTAGGTTCTATTTACTGATATATTAGGTTACCAGACTCTGTAATTATCAACCCAGAGAGGCAATTATCGACCCCTTTATGATTTTTTTTTAAAAAAAGAGCTCAGGTTTAAATAAATACGAGATTATGCTTTTGAATCGAACAGTTATGTTTCTCGGAAGCGTAACTAGAGATATACTAGTGACAGAAAGTTAATTGATAGCAAACTAGCCCCATTTTAAAACAGTCGAGCGTCTGGCGGCAATAATGATAAATGCCTAAACCACACATAGTGTGAACCGAAAAGTTTTTTTTTCCATTTTTGTCAGATTTTTTTTATCTAATCAAGATCTAAATAGCTAATCTAGTTATATTACAGTTGCGCTTCATTGTGTTGCATGCGAAATTCATTTAGTTCATTTAAAATAGCAATTATGATACGTGGGGGTCGATAATTGCAGAGTGAAGAGATTTCATCTGCTATTGTCCACCCCCCTGCAGATCCGATCGCTATCGTAAGAAGGACGCTTAAACAGTTTTAGATTTTATTTCTGATATCATATTCATAATAAATGCTCAAAACCCGATCAGAATACAAAAGATTGAACACCAGTGATAAAATGAAACACACCACCATCCTTAAGGGCGCTCATAACAGCACAATTTTCAGAAAATACAGTTTGGACTGCCCAGACAAAAATGTCTAACAGGCCCGCTAACCAACCATGAATAGAAAGATTGTGCAATTAAAATGACGATAATATGACGTAATATTCATCCCATGTACTACTTTTTCTGGGAATCAATTGCTATTCTCACAAAACCAATTAAACTAGAAAAAGGGTCGATAATTGACATGGGTCGACATTAGACTCCGTTACTCTACCACAACACCCTAAACGAGCCTCCAGCTGCTTGCCAAAATCTATAGGTAAATGATATCAAACCATTCAATTTGGTGGGTGACATTTTTGTCAGAAATAATATTTACAGCAGCCAGGGTCGAACCCGTCTGATGCACTACCAACTGAACAAAACAACTCTTACTAGACAGAGAAAGACAGTATGTACAAATAGCTCGGAAAGTATTGAGGCAGAAGGAGAAAATGCTGATTATCAGCATTTTCTTCTTGCCTCAATGTTTTCCCCCAGCCCTTTCTAATACAGACGTAAAAACCAGTCTTGTTTGGGAAACTGTTTAAACAGTTGGTAAACAAGAGCCGTCACAGACGGATTATGCTCCCCGAATAAGTGTTTGTCACAAAATAAAAACTATCATACATTAAGCCCCCTTTTCCCATGACAGCTTTTTTGTACACACATTATTTATAGAATATGGTCTAGAAGGCTTAATCCCATTTCGTCTACTCCCAATTCGTCTACTCCTAATTTGTCTACTATTTTGGACATAATTCCCATTTCGTCTACTTTTCTATAGTTTGTATATCAATATGATATTATATGATTTTTATCAAAATGTTTGCATTTTTATTTAATTTGTGAATATATTGACTTAATTTCTTTTCTTGAAACAAAAAATAATGTTGTTTATTGATGATTTGACATGAAAGTAGACGAGTTAGGACAGTAGACGAATTGGGACTCAATGCACTTAAAAAACAGTAGACGAAATGGGAGTAGACCAAATGGGATGTTACCGTCTAGAACATCCTATTTATTACATGAGCACAAAATTTCATTAAATTCTGCCCATTAGATGAAGAGAAATAAGAGAAAAACTAATTTTTACACTAAGGCCCCTTTTTCCATGACGCAGCCTTAAATTTACAAACAGAGAAAAAGGTCCCTAGGTATTGACCCAGGGAATTCACATGTGAAGTTTCATTAAATTTGGTCCAAGGGTTGCTGAGATATGGCTGTGGACGGACGGATGGACGGATGGATGGACACACGGATGGACGGACGCGACAATATGCTCCCCCAAAATTTTTTCGGGGAGCATAATAAATCTAAATATCAACCCGTTTCTCTGTAAAAGATCAAGAAAGTATGCCTACCTTGTACTGGTCAATCTGACCGGTGGTGCTGGTGGCTTTTCTGAGTCATCAAATTCTGACATGATGAAACTCCTGGTGTTAAAATGGTTCCCTCCCTGAAAATCAGATACAGATATAAGAATATAATTGACCAAACGCCGTCTGTCAATCAAAAACATTGATTAGCCAATGGACGATCAGAAAAATGTCATGCCCCAATTGTTCTTCGTTGCACGTGTTTGTGTATCGATTTATCGACTGACTATCAAAACAATCGACATGCCAATGGCAAAGAATTTTGTGCTAACAATAGACTAGGTTTACCGTTATGATTTGATAAACTGTTGGAGTTGTTATAAAATCTTGTAACTATGGCTTAAATCAAGCCGTAGTTATGAGATTTTATAACAACACCTACGAAATACTATTTTGTTTGTCTGAATTTACGTCACGATTAACTGGATAAAATTGCTCCCTATTAACGATCACATCGCCATTATTTGTCTTAAATTCTATGTTGGGCGGAGCGATCTGTCGATTTGCGTTTGGTCAATTGAAAATATGATAACCAGGTCATCAGAGCAACAGACCAGATAAGAGCGAATGTGTAATTTTTTGACATTTAATAATAAACCTTTTCCCAAACAACAAAAATTTTGAATCTTCAGATTTGAAAACAATTGCAGACAACATTTGATTGATTTATCGTTTGATTGGCGTTTAACACCTCTTTCAACTGCTTTGGTCATAGTTATTGTATATCGTAGGTTTAAGCACCATGGATTCCTGTTGATTCTCATAGCAGTACAACCACAACATTCTTACCGAGCCTCCAGCTACTCATCCAAATCTAGGATAATAATTATCTATTGAAGCAGGGGTTTCAATAACTTTTTGGCCACATGGGCCAGAAGCTAAAGTAGGCGGGGTATTTCCTATGTATTCCCTATTAACCCCAAACAAAATTTTCAAAAGTAGCAGGGGGATTTTACCCAATTTCAGTCAAATAGGAGCCTTAGGAGGGGGAAATCCCCGCCCCCGCCTCTTAATGAAACCCCTTATGAAGGGAGGCAATTTTGTCAGGATACAATATTTCCGGTGTCCGGGTATCAAACTTGGGACCTCACATGTGAGAGTCTAATGCACTTCCCACTAGGCTATGGGGTGCAGAAGACGAAATAGACCATGTATATCATTACAATATTATAATGCAGAAAATATTGAGACAAAAGCAGAAAATATGAGTTAGCCTCTAAATGTTTTTCCCAGTTTGTTTGTTTTTTTGAGGGTTTTTTTTTTTGGAAAATAGCAACATCTAAGAAATAAATCCTTGTTTAGAAAAGGGTCAACCCTTTCCCAAACAACAAAATTTAAGGGTTGTCCAATTTGAAAGCCGCTTTAACTGACAAAATATGCCTTGATAAAAGATATTATTTGTGTGGAACACATCTAGTATACCGGTCCCTATTTACTAGGAAGTATTTTGGGGGCTGCTGCCCCCACACCCCTGCTTTATTTTATTTTTTAAATTATTTGTGGGGGCTGCTGCCCCCACACCCCCGCTCATTTTCTTCTTTATTGATGAAAAATTACTCTATTTTGTCACTTTACTTGTGAGCATTAAGTTTGCGGACCCGCTAACTAGAAACTTCCCATTTGTGTAAAATATTGAGGCAAAAGGAGAAACTGCTGGTTATCAGCAGTTTCTTCTTTTGTCTCAATATTTTCCCAAGTCTTTTCTATTTGGGACGTCAAAACCCGGTTTTGTTTGGGAAAGGGTTAAGTAAGGCAATCTATGAAAATCAAAGAAGACAAATCATCAAATGCTGAAAAAATGATCCTAAAATTTCCAACCGGAGACCGAGTGGATACAAATTAAAGAGGATATTCACTTTCAATGAATAAAAATCTAACACTAGGGGAGACCGGGGTACTCTGGGACAAAAATCACTTTTTCCTTACTGGTGAATTAAATACAGAGATTATCCCAAACTTCTAAGTGCTAAATGGTAGCTTATTGAATGGCTTTTGCACTAGACATTTTTGTTTTCCTCTATTGTTCTTAACTAGTGAGATATATTGGTTTGAAATTTACCAAAAAGGTATCCCAGAGTACCCAATGTATGGGGTACTCTGGGACACCACTAGGGGTACTCTGGGACAGGCTTCACATAATATAAATACTGTTTTTCTATTGATCTATTAGTTAGTAAATTTTAAGCATATGTTAGAAAAAAATGTAAAGAAACATAATTTAACTTCAAAAGATTAATTCAGTTATACTAAACCTGTTTACATCTCAATGGAAAGAACACCATAACAGGTTTACAATATGATGTTTATACTAAAAGCTGGATTTTTTGTTTTTAAGCAGCTATCATCAAATACGTGCTTAACTTTTGCTACTTTATGATAAATAAGCTGAAATAGAAACTCAAACCATGGTAAAACTAAAGTTTTTTCATGCTCTAAATTTGCCCCATGAAACATATAGTCCCAGAGTACCCCGAGGCCACTGTCCCAGAGTACCCCGACCACCCCCTACCAACTTTGATGTGATACAACTGAAAATTGAATCACATTCAATATGTTCTCTCTATTGCAAAAGAAAGTTCCTTTGATGCTGATGACATTAAGCTGGTGAATTATAAGCTGGATCTTATTACCTAAGAATTTGGAGACAAAATTTATTTTTTTCACAAAGCTACCTCTGGTTATGAAAAATAGAATTTTACTCATTAAAATTGTTTTAATTACCTTGCTGCTTAAAAAAGTTTGTGGGTAGTGAGGCTTGATAAAAGTAATCATATGTGCACGTATGGGTAAAATCAGAGCATTTAAAGTATGCAATATCCCCATTGTCCCAGAGTACCCCGTGTCCCAGAGTACCCCGGTCTCCCCTACATATGACCAGTTAATTATTTCGCAAGTTAATGAATAATTCTATCGATCTTAAAGACAAAGTTGTCTTGTTTTAACCCTTTCCCAAACAAGACCTGGTTTTGACGTCCCTAATGGAATTGGCTTGGGAAAACATTGAAACAAAAGAAGAAACTGCTGATAACCAGCAGTTTCTCCTTTTGTCTCAATATTTTCTGTGCCATATTTTACACAAATCCTACCTTTAACAACATCCATTTTGTAATTTGTGGCAGTTTTTGAAGTGGATCACCCTAAAATTTTGTCGTTTGGGAAAGGGTTAATGTCGAAGATGACTAATCCACTCTCAGCATCTCTGTTCGTAGACCTGTCATTTTTTATGAGCGTCTGGCTGATCAAGATCAGTTTTCATGGAACCGACTTTCTTTTGTTGTAAATAGCTCTGTCTTCGGACCGATTTGAAATCCAAGTGACAATTAAATAGAAAATTTACTCACTAAGTGTGGTGTTCAAGTGTATCCGGAAATTGTTGAGTTCATGAACTAAAACTTCATGTTTTCAATCTCAAGTTTAGTCCGTTCCCCTACATTGATTTACTTCTCGCGATTTCTCTCCTCCAGCGAGATTTAGGGGCCATCTCAAACAGCGCGTATTTTTATCGCGCCTCCAAAACAGAAAATCCTTTACTGTGGCAACTAAAAAGTCTTTACAGTATACAGAATTATTAGAAAAAGGACAAATGATATACTTTCGTTAAAAGAAACAGAAATTTGGCTTAATGAAGGTTAAATTCCACTCAAATGCAAAAACTAAATCTACATGTCTTGAGATGCCCCCGCCTATGATTCATCGTTTTGTTTATCATATTTCTCGGTGGAATAAACACACATTTACCACAAATCTTCTTTTTTTTCAATGATCAAATGCTAATTTCACCATGAGTTTAAAATTGATTGATTGATTGATTGATTGATTGATTGACTGATTGATTGAAAGAATTATAGTATTTCAATTAATCAATCAGTCAATCAATCAATCAATATTATCATTATCATCAATATTATATTATATAAATTGATTGATCGATCGATCGAAACTTAATGGGGCAAACAATTTGCTTACAAAATTATTGACGATTTTCTGGAATTATGTCACATCATTCCCAACCGTCTATCCCCATCAAACATAGGCTACGATATCGAGCCGATATAAGCTGTATGTCGGAAACTCGGCTCGTTTTGCCGATATCGGACCGATGTCGGGTCGATCAGAATGAAATCTGAATTTTCTACTTTTTTCTCCGATAACGGGCCAGCGTCAGGCCGATATCGGACCGATCATGAATATCGGGCAGATAGCGCTTGGTGTTACAGAACCGACATCGGGCCGATAGGCCTATTTAGAACTGTGAATATCTGGCCGATATCGGACCGATCATGTATATCAAAGCCGGACCCAGGATTTTTTTCCAGGAGGGGTCAAAGCCCAATAAATTCCTTAAAATGTGTTGAATATGTTAAGTTATATAGTCAAAATTCAATTTTCTGCTAATTCCAGGGGGGTCATGACCCCCTGACCCCACCCCTAGATCCGCCCTTGTATATCGGGCGGATAGCGTTTGGTGTTATGTACAGGGATCGTGAAAAAAATCCTTCGGAAAATAGACGTAAGTCATATCGAGGTCTTAGGCCTAATGCAAAACTATAGTAACTATACATACCTACATTTTCAAAAAATTGCAAGAGATGGAGAAAAAACTGTATTGAATCGGTCGGCACAATCCCTTCAGCCAATCAAAAACGTCGTCAGTCGACCTGCACTCATTCGGTGGAGGTGAAAGCTTCGGTCTTTTTCCTTAAGGCATTACCAACTTTCAGCATTAATATCTCGACGACTACGCCAAATTATTAAAAATGCGTTGGTAGTTGAGAAAGTTTAAATCACATTCTTTAGAGAAAGAGTTTTGTTTGTGAATTTTAGCAATGGATTTTGGAAATATTCTGCCTCAAAAATGGTATCCCGTAACGATAAAAACCGAGGTTGTACCCTCGATGAAAAAATGAAAGTGAGGCTATGACGTCATCCCGACTGATTCTATAGGCCTATAGACCTAACTCAGTTTCTCAATATTAAAGATTTAAAAAAATGAATTTTAGATAGGGACCTGTTATTATTTATAATAATACAGAATTGAAACCAACATTCTAGAACTCATAATGTATTCCTTCATAAAGATTCAGAAAATGCAAAGAAATGAATTTCTGAAAAATATGTAGTTACAATAGTTTTACACTGAGCCCTCGAATTATATATAGGCCTACTTAGCGTATGTTATTTGAGATCAATGTGGATCCTGGTTCCAGATGGCTTTTAACCCTTTCCAAAACAGGCAAATTTCTGACTGTTCCAAATTCCAAAGCCACTGTAGATGACATAATTGTTGTTCTTAAAGACACGAAAAGGGTATAATGTAGCACAGAAAATATTGAGACAAAAGGAGAAACTGCTGGTTATCAGCAGTTTCTTCTTTTGTGTCAATGTTTTCTCAAGCCAATTCTATCAAGGACGTCAAAACCAGGTCTTGTTTGGGAAAGGGTTAAGATCCATATTTTCTCTTCTGAAGAATGAATTATATAGAAAACCAGTACGAATCCAGATCAGAATTCGCTTGGGACACATAAATTATCGATGGCTCAGCGCGAAACGGTTGTAACTGCCTATAATCATATAGGCAGTTACTACCGTTCCGCGCTGAGCCATCGACATGCGGAATTGACCAAACGCCGACTCCCAGTCTAAAAAATCGATTAGCCAATGAATGACCAGGAAATATGTCACGACCGGGTCACGACCTCAGCGTAAAATAAACAAACCACGCTTCTAGGACAATGGACATTTCATCATCGATATCGATAATACGCATTTTTAAAGCAAAGAAAGTAATATACTGTTTTTTGTTTGGACATATTGTTTACTATGGTGTAAATTCGACGATGGAAAATTGTGAAGCGATTCCGATTGTGCATTTGTAACCAGACTGTCGTTTAACGGATCGTACTCAAGGTGTGTCGTTCCGAGATTTCGGGGAAAATCTCGAAAAATGCATAAGAATCGGATGGATTTAAACATACGGACGTCCTCATGACAGGCTCAACCTGAAAATTGTTCAGGAAAATCACATTGCTGTTTGTTTGCGCGAAGGTGAGCAGATTTATCGTCGACTTATTACCCCCCCCCCCCCCCCGGTGTCGGTTCAAGTTCGGCTTTTGTTGTGAATTAGAATTGGTTAACCATTTCCTAAACACGAGCAGTTTTGGACTGATATACAATGAGCTTAAAGTAAACTATTTATTTTTGTTTTCCGGCTTTAGCTTTCAAGTCAGAACCATATAAAACATTGCTGTTTGGGAAAGCGTTTTTACTTAAAGTTTCCCTTCTTTCTATCTTCAGCACTTCACAGGGGCAGTCCAAAAGACAATTATTACCCAGATCCATTACCAGAAGATTTGACTGAAGAATTTTGCTAAAAGGCTGCCTGCGAAGAAACGAGCCCTTTCAGAACCGACAATAAAAAAGAGGCTTGGGCTTGAAGAAATCACAAGGTAAACACTAGGACAAAACCCATTCACATGTACATGTGCGGATCCAGAGGGGGGTCAGGGGGTCATGACCCCCCCTGGAATTTGGCGAAAAAAGGGGTTATCAAAAAGATTGCTGGTTATGTCCCATATAAGCTGCGCCATTCGTCCCTGTATGCCACGACAACCATTTGTTATATTTAGTCCTTCATGGTATGACATGTATCTGCATGGATCCAGGGGTGGTCAGGGACCTTACTCCCCCTGAAATTTGGCGAATAAAGGGGTTAAAGATCGGAATCCCCCCTGGGAAAAATATCTGGATCCGCGCTTGATGTATACACACATATTTATATCATTTGTGAACATGTATTCAAAAGAAAAAAAATGAATGCTTTATAATTATTTATGCATATAAAAGAAAATTTATTTCATTTAGGTGATCAGATCAGGCAATGTTTTTAAAAAAATATGAAGCTATACACTTTTTATCCTTTTGTTAAGACACTACAAACAGACTGAGACAGCTATGTTGTGTCTGAGCCATGGACTGAATATGATTAATTTGTAAATAAGTACCTAAGTCCAAAGAAGCCTAGTATTAAGGTAGTCACTGTCAGTCCCTAATGAGATTTATGCAACATCGGAATTGTTCGGGCTGTGGTATAAACATTTGGCGATGGAACAATATAAACTGTCAGATCTTTACAGCGCCCAAATAGATTGGGATTCATTAACATTTTTAACGATGTCACGAAAAATTATGACCTTGCATGAATCTCATTCGGGATGGACTACCTTAACATAACTAAAACATTATAGGGATCAGATGTAAAGATGTTGGACTGTTCCAATTTATAAGTTGATGCAGAGAACAAAATCTATAAAAACACAGAAAATGTCAAGGCAAAAGTAGAAAATGTGGGTTATAAGCAATTTCTTCTTTTCTCTCAGTGTTTTCCGAAAACCATTTTTATTAGGGATCTCAAAACCATGTCTTGTTTCAGAAAGCATTGATTAAAACAAAAAGCAAACAATATCATGGTATCCCAACATTTAAATGCTAATTATCTGCATAATTTTCTTTTGTCCAAATGTTTATAAAGCCTTTTAAAAATGGAATGCCTACAAGAATGAAGGACATCAAGAATTAAAACTTTTTTTTTACTTCCAGCTGTATCACTAGAAGAATTTCTGTCCCTGGTGCCTAAAACAGCATGTGAAAGGAGAAAAAGACTCAATAAATACTGGGATATGAAGATGCCAGGAGAACACTGAACAGTTAAAGATCAAGAACATTCTGAACAGAAGAAAATCCTCTTAGTGTCTCTGTTGTCTGTTTGTTACTGTCAATACCTACATGTATTAAAAATAAAAGAATATTGCTTGTTTTGTATATGTATTCAATTACTTGTATTGAATAAAAAGTCAGTTTCATTTCCAACAAAAAATTTATCACCAAAATCAGTCATAAAATACTGCCTCTTCCTGTTCAGGCCTCAGGGTACCCGGTTTTGCAATTACCATTGTTGAAACAGGTTCTGGTTTAATCCTTGACCCCCTTGGTTTATGTCACTGTTGTGTAGGACTTGTGCAGGAGTCGCTTTCCAGGCCCGTAGGAACAGGGGGGCTAGGGGGCTAAGCCCCCCCAAAGTTGGCGAAAAATGCCAAATTTTCTTAATTTTACACTGAAAATTTTGGGAAAATCCAAATTAGCCCCCCCCCCCCATATTCAGGACAAGGGCTTTAGCCCCCCCCCCCCCATATGAAATTGCTTCCTACAGGCCTGTTTTCTCTGACAGGATTTTGTGGGTCAAGCGAATTAAACCTTTCTCAAACATTAAAATTTCAGACTGGTTCAATTTGAACATTGTTGCATATGACAAAATTTATAAAATTTTAATAAAAGTAAAATGCATTGAGACAAAGGGAAAAAATGCTGGTTATCAGCATTTTCTGTTGCCCCATTGTTTTCTTGTATTTTTTTCTATTTTGAACAATAAAGGTAGTCATTTGTACCAGTTACCCTACCCCCTCACCCCCAGCCCTGCCAAATGATAGAGCTGGAATTTGCTATGAAGATGAATGAGGGCTATATTTTTTAACCCTTTCCCAAACAAACATTATAGCCAACATTACCTGATTAAGACAAGTTTGGGAAAATATGCTGATGAAAAAATCAAACTATTGATAGTGAGGAACTTATCATACTGGCACATCCAAAATTTTTGCTTTTGAGGAAAGGGTTTTCACCTTTTGTCTAAATGTTTTCACAAACCTTGTTAACTAGATTTTCAAAAGGCGTCATTGTTTGGGAAAGAATTAAATGAAATGCTTAGTCTATATGATAAGACGTTTACGCTTCACTGATTCCTTACACAAATACGTGTAGAGTCTACATAGTGGAGGAAGATCTTGATGTCCGAATTTCTTTACTGCCGAACCAAGGTACACTTGTAAAATAACCCTAAACAGTAAAAGTATGCGTGCTAAATGCCCTAAATGTTGGGGCGAAGCGCAAGGAAAATCTTCATTTAATTGAAATGAAATAATAACAACCCTTGCAGCCAAAGAAAGCTTCTGTAACAGCTTTCTTTTGTGTGTCAACCAACACATTCATAATGCTTTGTGTTGATCTGCATTCCGTATCACACTCGCCTTTATAGCGATGTTGTTGTCATTTTTCTTCGAAATTTAACCTTATGAACGTAGCTTAATTCTTTTGAAAACTCCATTCCCTATCAGGGTTGTCGAAACATCGTCGATATTAGAACAAATAGCTGGAAAGTACCGATACCGGCCGGTAAATCCTTCAGCTTGTTTACATCCGCCATGTGTTCGTTGTCCTAGATTCCGAATCGATACGTCACGTGATATTGGGGGCGGAGCGATCTATCGATTGGCGTTTGGTCAAATTGCCTTTAGCGGTCTCGTAGGCCATATTAAGGACAGATCCTCCATTTATTTCCTACGGTAAGATTTTTTTCATTTTTTCTGTACAGATATCTAAATATATGACAAGTAAAAAAATGAATTAAAAACTATATGTCACCAAGCGAATTAAAAAGTTATTGGATTTCAAGGGAGACTACTCTTGTCTAAAATTGCAAAAATGAGGGGTCACTTAAATACCCACAAAAAAGGTGTTCGAAATGACTAGCATTACATAAATAAGTCTTTTTTGTGTTCAATATGTTTTATTCTGTATAAATAAGTATCAATTTGGGAAAATGTATTGATGATTTTGAAATTTTTAGTAAATCATTCTTTCAAAAGTAGCTGAAATTGCTCTTTTTTCGCAACGTTTCTGATAATAAAAAATATTCCAGCGGTAAGAATTTTTTCTTTTTTGGTATAGACATAGTGCTTGGCCATATCTACAAAAACAAACAAAGAAAAATATATCAAACCAAGCGTTTTTCTTAGTTATAAGTAAAATTTGGTTTACTTTTTGCAGCTCTGTCCGAAATTGTTTCACTACTTTTATCCATTTTCTTCCTTATTACCAGCTTTAGATAATAAAAAGTGTCATATTTTGTGTCCATCTGAAGCGGACTAGCTCATAAAAACACCACTTTGCTTTTGTTGCTCTGTTTCCTATCGCTAACGCCACATGTTGAACGCGTAACAGAAAGCGAAATATACCATCCGAGTACTATTACACTTTAATTGACCAAATAGAGAAAATTGAAATAACCGAAAAGGGTCTTGTCATTTATCAACCAAACATTAACTAAATGTAAAAAATACATTTGCAGAAAAGGCCAATTACTGAAACAGCTTTATTTTCGTTATTTAGGATATGCGCAGTAAGATGCGCAGTAACAACTGGAGGATCTGTCCTTAACTGCCTTTTGCCGGTAGAATAGGCATGCGTCTTACTTTTCACCCAACACCTCGATTTTTTCCTCGGTTGTATTATACGTGTATAAAGAAATGTTTGAAAGAAAGTAAAATTTCTTTGTCGGAAGTTGCTGTTGCTACGCTAAAAAAGGTGTTAAAGAAAGTGTTTGTGTACAATATTAGGCCTATATATTCTAACACAAAAATAAATGAGGCAAAAGAAGATGCTTGTTATCATATTAGACCAAAGTCTTGTTTGACAAAAGTTTAATTATATACAACATCACGGTGGATAGGGCCTAATCACGTACGTGATACAACAATTTTAGAAAATCTTCAATAGTTTTGTTAATATGCGACCGATTTGGATTCGGGTTGAAGCAGAGAATGTGGACAGTTGTCACGCATTAGATGGACGTGCTGGATTTTTGATAAATCAGCTAATAAAAAAGTTATTGAAGATAAACCAAAATTTTGGTTTATATTTAAAAACTTTTTGTCAGATGATTTTTTAAAAATCCGCCACGTCCAGGTTATTCCTAACAATTTTCCACATTCTGTGCGTCAAACCGAATTCAAATTGGTCAGGTTTTGACAAAGTTATTGAAGATTATTGGAAATTCTTAGTCACGTGATTATACACCGTGAACATGTAGGCCCTATTTCTATCTCCAGATTCAGTTTCGAGAAAAAATGCCTTCAATGTAACAATTCACAGGATTAACCCTTTCCCAAACGACAATATTTAAGGGTGATCCACTTCAAAAACTGCCACAAATGAGAAAATGGATGTTATTAAAGATAGGATTTGTGTAAAATATGGCAAAGAAAATTTTTAGACAAAAGGAGAAACTGCTGGTTATCAGCAGTTTCTTCTTTTGTTGCAATGTTTTCCCAGGCCATTTCTATTAGGGACGTCAAAACCAGGTCTTGTTTGGGAAAGGGTTAATGGAGATCAACCCTTTCCCAAAATAAGCCCTGGGTTTTATTTCCCAGTAATCCAACCGAAACAAACCGAAGTAAACGAAAAATAAAATGCCGATATTCACCATTTATCCCTTTGCCTCGATATTTTCGGTACTTTGAAATATGAATTTCCGATTTTTGTAGCATTTATTTACTTTCCAATATTGGAGCAGCACAAAAAATGATCAATTGGGACGGGGTCGGATCAATTAGCCCTTTCCCAAACAGCAAAATTTTGGACTGTTCCAAATTCAAATTAGATGTTGCAGACGACATTTTTAAATCAACAAAGTCTAAATTATATTGGTCTTTTGGGGTAGAAAATATTGTGGGAAATGGAGAAATTGCTTGTCACAAGCAATTTCTTCATTTTCCACAATGTTTTCCAAAGCCATTGTGTTAAAGAGCGTCAATAGGCGTCACTGTGTTGTAATGGGTAATTAATTTCACTGACTAGATTTTGTCATCTCGCTTCGCCCACCGCATATTTGAATCTTCGATATAAGTAACCAAGTTGTTGTCAAACAGTAAAAAATTCAAAACACTGTTTAACCCTGTTTAACCCTCTCCCAAATGACACAATTTCGAGCTGGCCACATTTCCCTTAACCCTTTCCCAAACATAAACATTTTACGATTGTCCTCATTGAATGCTGCCGCAAACTACAAAACGGGTGTCAATTAGTATGGAATTTTGACAGATTAAAACACAGAAAATATTGACACTGGTGGTGAACTCGGACAAAGCGAGGAACATTTTTCATGAACACAAGGTACAGATACTTCATGTTTAAATGCGCGTTTAAAAACCAGTTTTACTAGTTTGAGCATGTACACAACGATTTGCACGTGTTTATCCGCCGAAAACAATATGGACGAATCGGAGAGACACTTAGAGGCTATTGTTAGTTTTGTTATTTTATTTCTCTGACTGATTCTGAAGTTGGTATTACAATTCTTGGAGTAGAAGTTTTTTTCCGATGTGAAAATCGTAGTTAACGTTTTTTGAAGGGGACTTGTACGGTTTATTTATGATACCGTGAACATTTTCAATGACTGTTCGAATTGCAATGACTTTTGTCCTAACAATAGAATGGGTTTTCGGTTAAATATGGATAAATCGTAGGTGTTGTTATAAAATCCCGTAACTACAGCTTCAATAAAGTTGAGTTTGTGACGTTTTAGATTTACACCGACGAAGCACTAGTGTTTGTCCGGAAAAACATCACTAGGTCTATATATAGTAGATAAAAAATATTCTTTTTCAAAGACGAATTAGATATACAATAATCATTTCCAAAACAATAGGCCTATCTGGTATTGCAGCCCCCAATTAGAAGGCTTTCAGTGAGGACCACCATATAGATAGTGCTTCGTTTGCCCGTCCGTCCGTTTTTCTACCCGTCCGCCAATTTGTCTAGCCGACTGCTCTAGATGTCAAAATACATTAATTTTATATGTCGAGAAGTTAAAATGTGTGTACTAAATAAGAAAATATGAAAGAAAAATATTAAGAAAAAAGCATCCAAATTATTTTCAGTATAGATCTATTCTTCTTTTGATTCAATGTTTTTCCAAACCTTTCTAATTGGGGGAAACTGTTTCGGAAATACATAATGTATTTCATTGCTTCGTCTTTGAATAGGGATCAATTTTATCGAGAAAGCAGTGATTAATTTCGGACAAACGATGGCATTCCGTAAATGTTAATGTAAAACGTCGCAACTAGAGCTTGTTTGAAGCTGTAGTTACGACATTTTATACCAATACCAACGGTTTATAAAAACAGAACAGTAACCAAATCTATTTTAGCACACAATTGATTGCCATAACCGATATCTCTTATTCATGTGTTCTTCCTATTGATAGGTGCCTTAAAAGGAAAAGCATCATTATCCTTTCCCATGAGTGAAACATTTTAACCCTTTCACAAACAATGATTTTGACGTAATCTGTCAACAATAATATTGGGAAAAATACAAAAGTCGGAATGCATAGCGACGAAAATTCTCTTGAAAACTGTCTGAAAGTTTTTTGGACTGTCATATTTACAAAGTCATTGTACATTAAGTATAAGTGTGGCCTTTCAAAGCAGAACTTAAAAATATATATACATAGGTATAAGAATTAAATATATAGAAATAGGAAATTTCCACCCTCCTAAATTACAGAAATCACCATGGAAACATACCCCATGCGTATGATAATATACACAAAAACATGCTAATTTTAATTTTGCTTTTAGTTTGTATATCCTATTGGACATTGTATTGTTAAGAGGTTAAACTGAAAATTGAAAAAAGTAGAAGTTGTATGACAATAAGCTATACGCACTTCAACGTCAATTACACAAAACGCGGGAACGACGTCGTTTTGTTTGGCGGCGATGTTATAAAGTCATGAAAACAGACCATGAACGTAAACTTTTGTTTCAGGAGAAATGTAGTGAGACGTCTTTTTAAACATTTTATCTTTAAGAAATCTAAAATATTGAAACAAATGGATTTAATTATAGTAGCACAAATATACCCCGTCATAGGAAAGTAGCCACTTGTCTAATGCAAATGGTCGCCAATTTTAGGTTTATTCATAAATGTACCGAAATAAATACAAGATATTGAAGCGTGGCAAGTAAATCGAAAACAGTCGAATTACCCAATTAATTAGACTGTTTTCGATTTACTTGCCATGCTACAATTTTGAGACGATTCCAACACATCCAACTTCTACACGTGACGTCATTCTGACAACACAACCATTATCGACTACCTAAGAAATCGACAGAAAAAGGCAAACGTTACAGATAGATTGCTTCCTGACTTGAGTTCTATCAGCAGTAGAGGCTGATTAACGGATTAGACCATCCGTTTCAGACGTCTTGCGATACCCATAGTCTTGCTACGATGTTATTGACAACATTACCTTCGGTGGATTAGACAGCATCTATTGTTTTCTAAGGACAATTGCATATAGCATGTATTATTACCAACGGTGTTCACACTCGAAAATGTCTTGTAAACGCGAATTTTATCCTTATCCACTTTCAGGAATTGTTACGGTAATAACAAGTATAGTAATACATTGACAAGTATTGAAAGTAAAAGATTAAATGTGCATTTGTAAAATTTTATTCGTGTACCGTATGCAGTCAAGGTGTAAATATAAAAGGAAATGCACACAGTTAATTTTACCCGTTAGTATACTTTAGAATGCATGCCCGTAGGAAGCAATTCCATATGGGCCCTGTCTGGGCCAGTGTCTAATATTTGGGGGGGGGGCTAAATTAGATTTGCCATACGTTTTAAATGTGAAATGATGAAAATTCGGCATTTTTGCCAACTATGAGGGGGGGGGGGGGGGGTAGGCTCCAGAGTCCCCCTGTTCGAACGGGCCTGGGATGTGTGAAACAGTGGATCCTCCTTAGAATAAATGGTGATAATGGTAATGACAAACATTACAGTATAGATCTGGAAACGTTCATTCAGGCTTTTGCGACCAACATGGATCCAGATCAGACTTTGCATGTGCACTGTCTGATCAAGATCCATCTTGTTCTCATTTAATAGCTTATTCTCCACCTGTACCAAATTTAAGAAGGCATAACGAAAATCTTACCAATGAAACTTCAAGGTAACGATAAAAATAATGATGATGATGATGGTGATGATGATGATGATGATGATGATGATGATGATGATGATGATGATGATGATGATGATGATGATGATGATGATGATGATGATGATGATGATGCTCAAATCAGTGCGATATTACCGAATAAATGTTTAAATGTGCCGTTAAGTCCAGTGCAATCGATTAATTTATCAAACATGTGCTCATAAAACACCGTAGCTGGAAAAGATAACATCGCAAACATGCTGTAACGTTGTCACGAAGAAACCGCACAATGATTTTCAATGACATGACACCGAAAACTGCCATTTACAGCCTTTATTTGTACATTAATATGTCTTTTTTGTTTACTTGCAATGCAAATAGATAACCATAAACGGTGATTTCGTACCATTTCGTTCGGGCGATTAAGATCAACCCACATGATCTCAATATGCGCTTTGTGCACTTGCAATCCGTTTATACCATTTGAAAATAATGATCGATAAAACTGATATTTTCGTGCGTATTTATAAATAATATCTACATACCTTAGTAACTTCCATTTGAGTGCATACTTTAAAAAAAAGACGGAAATAGAAGTAAAACAAAATGCCACGTGTATTGTTTACAAAAATCCGGATGTGCAATGAAGTATCTGTACCTTGTGTTCATGAAAAATGTTCCTCGCTTTGTCCGAGTTCACCACCAGTGATTGAGGCAAAAGGAGAAATTGATCAAACGCCGGCTGTCAATCAAAACCATCGATAAGCCAATGGACGATCAGAAAAATGCCACACCCCCATTGTTTGTCTTAAATTATTTGTTTCACGTGATACTGTATCGATCTATCGACTAACAATCAAAACATATCGACATGCCAATGCCCCCCATCGTTTGTCTTAGATTCTACGTTGGGCGGAGCGATCTATCGATTGGCGTTTGGTTAATTGCTGATTATCAGCAATTTCTTCTCCTGTTTCAATGTTTTCACAGGCCTTGCCTATTCGGTATGTCAAAACCAGGTCTTGTCTGGTTTTTAAACCTTCCCCGAAAGTCACCACATTAGACTGGGGAATTTTAAAACTGCTACAGACGATGAATTGAACTTTGATGAAAATATGATTTGTATGTATACAATAACGACACAGAAAATATTGAGCCAAAGGAAAATAATCAGCTTTTTCTCCATTTGCTTCAATGCTTTTCCAGACATTTCTTGTTAGAGGCGTAAAAATCAGATCTTATTTAGGAATGGGTTCAGTTGGCTCGGTCTTAACTGCATTCTAATTTTTAAAGAAAATCCTTAGAGAAAAAAGTAAAGGTTGTGACAAGGGCAACGGATAAGAGGAGATGAAGGCATTCTAAATCGTTAAATCAAATCCAAACCGTATGTTGTGGGTACTCATTGGAATCGTCTCGTTGAGACGATTCAAATGAGTACTCACAACACGGGGTTTAATGAACATCGGATGATATTATGCATTTTGAAAAGCTAAAACACCCTCTTATCTGAAGCTCTGGATGTGACAATAAAACTGATGCTCATCCCGGACAACGCATTATTTCGTATTTGGAATTTACCGTAGAAGTTTTATTGCTTATTGGTGATAAAGAAAACTCCCGAGGACCTTTGTTAGAAGGTATCGTTGTCCATTTTTTTTTTCACGAAAGTTTAAATTGAAAGGGATAACTAGAACTGAATTGAAAGAAGAAACATTTTCTAATTCTATTGTTTTGAAAAAAAGGCCAAAACTATTGTAGGCCCTACAGGCTAAATTATTATTCGTTTTTTTTTTCGGGCAAATCAAAGGGCTGACAGCTTTTATTCCGCTATTTGAAAATTAACTGAATCGAAATTGCTCTAAAGAAACTATACATGTTAAGACGTCGCGCACAGTATTGTGGCACTAAAATGTATAACGTCAAAATAGCGAACGTCAATTCTAATCATTGCGTAACGTTAGTTAAGTTTTTGCGTAGACGGTTGTGTTGTGTTTTTAATGTTTACTCTCTGTACAAACTAAAGTGATTTATAAATACAAGACCAAATTTTAGGGAAATATCCCACTATCTCCGTCCATTGTATCTTCTAAGCTTTAAAGTATTCAAAATAGTCATTTGAAAAATATCTACTCTGTCAATTATTGATAATTGATCTTATATTTTATAACCATTATCCCTCTCCCTACCAAGCTTGGTTTGGACGTCCAAAAAGGTTTTGGAAACAAAAGAAGATATTTGAAGCATTTTCCTGACTGTCTTAAAATATTTTTGTGCTATGAAATAGGTATTTTCCAATTTTTAAAACATTGATTTTGTCGCCTTCACCACCTTTCAATCTCGAACAAGCTAAGATTTTTTTCGCTTTGAAAAGGATTAACACCTAGCACAATCGTCGCTTTTCTACAAAAACCTCGTATCTGCAGCTTAAAACAAGCTGCAGATACGAGGTTTTTGCAGAAAAGCGACGATATGAAAGTACATTTTTGCAAGCCATGGATTCTACCCCCACTTTGTTCCTTAGTGGGGGTAGAATCCGTGGCTTGCTAAGATGATGAAAATAAAGTTCGTTTGGTCGTGACTCGACGTTTTTTTATTGCAGATTACGACAATGTCCGATATACATTTTATTGTCGATAAACCTGAGCCTATTTACGAGGGGGACGAATCGCTCGGTGATACCAAACAATTGTCAGACGACGAGAATGTAGCAGCCGACGAACAGGAGAAAGTAGATCTTGACGCGAGAGGATACAACGCGAGGTACCCCGGTTCACGAATTACGGACAAATTAGTTCGCGAAAACAGCAAAAATAGTTTGTCGACGTCCGAAATTTCATCCGCTTCGACGAAATACCGCGAACCGATTCAATCCGGTGATAATTATCACCAAAAAGGTTGGTTATTGGCGAGGAATTATCGGAACAAAGTTAGCTTTACACCACCACGGACGCCACCGCGGGATTTGTACGGAGTTTACTACAACGCCCGGCGGGATCTTTGGATGTCGGAGTTCTCCCGGAATTCTCCCGACGGAACGCGGAGCAGTGACGTTCGGCTTAATATGGAGAAACACGGACCTGGTGGGGTGGTCACGACGGCGCCCGTGGGCTCAGGACCCCCGGGACTGAGGGCAAAACCTAAACTACAGAGAAGAAAATCTCTAAATCCGAGGATGATGTGCCCACCTGGCCTAGAAATTCTGGAAAATAAAGGAATGGTGGCTATAAGGCAACAAATGGAAATGGATATCATAGGTAGGACCGTATTTAGTTAATTTTGACACGATATTGTAAGCTGCATTTACCTCTGTAAAATACCGATTTCAGTTAAAATTCGAAATACTCAGATTTGCTTATCGTCGTTTTTCAACAAAGACCGCGTAACTTCAGCTTGTTTAAAGCTGCTGCAACAGTTAGGCTACGATATTTTTGTTGAAGAGCAACGTTATAATGAATGAAAGCCGCGTTAATTTTTAATGTCAAAACAATTTTCAAAATAATCTAACGTAAACCCGTCTCTTCGTTTTTCAAACATTTCATTACATTAATAAATTATGTTATGATTATAAGGTTATAATTTTTGTATTTCTATATATTTCATGCAATGCATTGTTTTGGAAATAACCCATGTACCGTGGTTTATCGTACATTTAATCACGATTCTGAGATAGGTACCACAATAAATAATCCACGGTTATACGTAATTGTATTATGTTGCTCGCCAGCAGGCTACGGCGCATGCAACGCGTACAAGATACGATACGACACATAGTAACATCCTTGCAGGAACAGCATGAATATATATATAGATCAGGCTGAGTTGGATCCATGTTGGTCTCATGTGCCATTCGTGATTTTGTTTACTCACTGTGTCAATTTTTTACTATCTTGATCTATAAATCTCCAGCGGGCTGTGGTGCATCCAATACATACAAGATAAAAGACATTGAAGATGAGCAGATCTTTTTCGCCGCTGAAGGTAGGAAATCTTACTCCATATTTTTCTCAATGTTTAACGAATATTTTGGGAATTCACGCAGTTATTCATTAGACGAAGCTTTGATTGTCATTTCAAAGTATTACTGCTTTTTCAAACGCATATGATATGATTGTTTTCCAGCCGACGATGATTTATGTTGCCGTGTGCATTTTTCGACACTTGATGTCAAGTTAATCTGTGTGGTACTAAATGATGATTTGAACTAATTCAAGTTTGGAATCGAATTAAACTAGATGTGCAAATTTGATTTAAAAAATAATATGATTTTAAGAAATAGATCTATATGGGAAGAAAATTGGCGCATCTTACTTGAATTATTGAATCAGTCTTCCGATTCCACTTGGATGATCTTTGTTTTAAATGATCGTTATTTCTTTTAAATGTGATTATTTTTCAGATTCTAGCTGTATGTGTCGGTGGGCTTGCGGTCCAAACCGTAAATTCTCCATCGATATATTCTCTACTAACGACGACCCTATATTGAACCTACGTCGGTTTTCGTGCCGGTGTGATTGTTGTTGTTGTCTTGATTGCTTCCTCTGTCTACAGAAATTGTACGTCGTGGATAGTTTGGGTCGTACGATCGGATCCGTCAAACAGAAGTAAGTACGAGTACGAGTCGCTGTTTACTGGTAAACGATAGATCGTTGCTTCCTTCTTCATCCTAATCTTGAGCCGTCTAACTTTTATTCAATATTTGGAAATTGAAAACCTAGCATGAATTTGGACAGAGAAACCCTAACACGAATTTCCACTGGCTTTAAACACCAAATTCGTTTTATTAAGCATACGAAAAAACATTCATAATTACATTCTTATTACTCTGAATTTATTTCAGGTTCAGTATATTCAGCGCCAAGTTTGACGTTGTGGATCATGACAACAACTTGTTATTCAAGATAGTCGGGCCATGCTGCCCGTGTCGGCTCTGTACTGAAATAGACTTCCCGGTAGGTGGTCATACCATAAATTACGTTAAGTTAGTCTTCCCCCAATGGCATTCAAGCGACGTCGGAAGTCTCGTGCAGCGACGTTAAAACACTTGTTGCTTTTTTTTAAACCTATTCTAGCGACCTCGTAAACATTCGGTGGTGTTTACGACATCGCCCGAATAATTCCGACGTCGTTAGGGGTGGTTTATGAAATAGCTTGCTTGCGTGGTGTACATCGTATCGCATTTAACAGTCATTTGACATAGTAAAACGATTGAAAACGCTCTTCCAAACGAGGTTTAATTTTGGCAACCTAAACATTGGTGCGATAGAAGAAAATGTTGATACCATGCATTTTCTCCCTTTGTTTTCAAGTTCAGCACCTAGACTATTTTTTGTCATCTGTAGCAGCTTTCAAATTATTACAGTCTAAGATATTGACGTCCAGGCAAAGTTAACGTAAGGTAATTCCTAAATCAATTCGTTAGTGTTATTGCAAAACCTCGTAACTCCAACTTTAATCAAGCTGGAGTTACGTAGATTTACAATAACACCGACGTTTTCTAAAGTATTTTTCTTTTTCTCTTAGATCCTGAACAAGACCGGTGAACGTCAGATCGGCCGTATACAGAAGAAGTGGGGCGGAGACGGATCTGAAAACGTGAACGTGGACCACGAGCATTTTGAAGTCACGTGTAAGAAACATTATCTCCCCAAGCTTCGATCATTAATACTCTTTTTTGATACTGAGTGATACAAAATTTTGTGTACAACTAGCCACTAGAAGTATATAATTGGTAACTCTAATGGATGGTGATAATCCTGTCCTAAAGGCCCGGTCACATACGATTACACATCCATATCACGTCCAAAATTATACTGCACGAATCATCTTAGGCATGCTACAGCCGTGATGTGTAGCATGTGGTGTAGCATGTGACCAGGTCTTAAGACCACAGTGTATCAAAGCACAGTGTATTGCCTAGCTACGATATCGTTTGGCAAAAATATGTTGGTCAACCAACCAACATATTATCACGTTTTCAGCCTAATCATTATATCAGCGATGTATCACAATCTGCGTGGTACAAATAGGCTACATGATTTTAATCTCATACATTTTTGACATGGCTCTTGTGACGGACATGGCGTCGCTTTTCAACGAAAACCTCGTAACTGTAGCTTAGAACAAGCTGCAGTTACGAGATATTTGTTGAAAAGCAGCGATAATCGGTTCTGAATGTTTTATCTCCATCGTTTCAGTTCCTGAAAGGCTAGACCCAGTTGACAAGGGTTTGATTATCGGTGCTGCATTCCTCATAGTAAGTATGGTGCATTTCTTTGGTGTTATTGAAAAACCTCGTAACTCCAGCTTTTTCTTAAGCTGGAGTTACGAGGTTTTACAATAATACTGACGATTTGTTCTCTATTTTTGATAAATGTATCATTGAATTTATGTCAGTTGTCGCGCAAGCAATTTCCTTGTTTGAAAATACAGAGATACGGGACATAGGTCATAAGTAGGCCTACTGACACCATGGCTCCATCTTATGAAATAAAACGCATCAAGAGACTGCATTGTTTTTCTTTTCTTTTTGTAAAACTAATGTTCACTGGCAATATAGCCAATAGTTGTTGGAAGAGGCTAGTAAATAAAATTTTCTTTCTTTTTCTTTTTTAAGCGATACTATTTTTGTTTCTGAAACGGCATTGTTATCATCGAAAAATCATAGACCCTTATTTTCAACAATTTTACGACTAACTTGGGCGGGAAATCATAACGGTGAATGTGTTGTACGATTTTTTAATAATGTCTCTAACAATATGGACTCTAGGCGTCTCCCTATACGCGCTCGACGATGTAGCATACCCCATTATCATCGGTGTTAATGCAAAACCTCTTAACTTCAGCTTTAATCAAGCTAGAGTTACGAGGTTTGGCAATAACATCGACGATATAAGGAGACTCTGGGGTTCCCGCAGATGCGGTTCTATTATCGTTTACGTGCATTGAAACAGTTTTGAGATATTTTTTTTATTTTTCAGAACGTGATGTATCTGGAAATGTCATAAACATAGAAACACGAGTGACAGAATTCAAGAACAGTGGGTTGTTATCACAAACATCTCTATATCTACATGAGCTACTCTCTTGGGGGGAAAAGACAGTTGCATTAAGCATTTAAAACCAATTCGCTGCTTTTTAACGGAAACCTCGTAACTTCAGCTTAAAACAAGCTGCAGTTACGAGTTTTTTTTTTTTTTTAAAGGCGACGAATTATTCATGTCAAACTCTGCACTCTGATTAGTAATCATGCTGTTATCGAAAAGTTGATGTAGGTCACGACAAAGCTATTAATGACCAACATAGATCTCTATCATAAAGGGTTTGTAATTTGATTCTGATTTTTGTAAAATGCTGATCTGGATCCATGACGATCTCAAATGCCTTAAGGATCCCCTTTCCAAACCTTCTGTCAAGTTTTCATACTACATTACATGATAATTCATCAGATTGGACGTAGACTATTTCTGTTGAACACTAGGACGTTTACTTATTTTCAGGACTTTGTGATTGTGATCCACTTCCAAAAAGCGATTCAATCCTAAACTAGTAGAGAAGTGAAATACTTTAAACGCTTTCGAGCATGAATCAAAATTTCAGCATAGAAGCAGATATGTAACAATTTGTACATAATGTCTATGTGTATATTCTTTAGTTGTATTGTCCAGCAAGATTAACCCGGGACATCTGCATAATTATGTAATGACCTCACTTCGGAAATGTTTTCATAAGACTAACGGACTTTGCGCACGAAAATTAAGTTGTCCCGGGTTAACATTGCTGAACAATAATTGTTTTTAGACTTGTTATTATTTTTCAATATCTGTCAAAGTGTTTGGGAAACATTGAGGCGATTCTTCTTTTCTTCAACATTTTCTGTGGGGTAGATTTAGTGCGCTAGAATCCTGTTTTTATCATATTCATTTTGCTTTTAAATTAGAAAACTTAAATTTTTAAATAGTATTCCTAAGGGAATGAATATAACAAATATTAAAAGATTGCTCTATCTCAATATTTCGGCGTATAATTCAGAGTATCATTCTATTACTGTAAGCGTTAACGAAAACAATTGTATAATATTATAATGTAGCGTTATTTTTTTTTACATTTTTTTCTCTAGAAAAAGGCTTATACGCCGAAATATTGAGATAGAGCAATCTTGTAATATTAGAAAACTTAAACTTTTGCAGTTTATGACAGGGTTAATTCTTCTTTCCCAGATGACAAATTGTAAGGAACATGTTTTCAAAGACTATCAGCTGTAGGATTAAGGTATATGACCCATAATTAAAAACACCGCTTTCTAGCTGTACAAAATGCACCAAATTACACATACTTGTAAATTCACTTCACATAAGTTGATTCACCAATTCACTTCACATAAGTTGATTCACCATGCCAGAATAAAAGATTATGCTTCAAGAAGAAAATAATTTACAAATATTATTTTACTTTATATTCATATACAAGGGAGGTAATTTTTGAACATTTTTGTCAAATATTTCCACAAGTATACATTAATTCAAAATTCGAAACCGTTCAAAATGCTTATACTTGTATTTGGAATGGAAATGTAACACAGTTTAGGAATTACTGGCACTTTTCAAATTTCGCCTCTGGCACTTTGGTGCTAATGATGGGTTGTATACCTTAATTTACCCTGGTGTCCACAGCGGAAATCATGTGACACAACAACAATGACAGAAAATCTTCAACAATTCTGTTAATACGAGACAGATTTGAATATTTGAATATTGTTTGCAAGAAGTTGACAAAACGTAAGGTATTGGCTAATGTGGTGGATCTACTAAACAGAACCTGATTAACCCTTTCCCAAAC
This sequence comes from Fragum sueziense, assembly GCA_963680895.1. NCBI lineage: Eukaryota > Metazoa > Mollusca > Bivalvia > Cardiida > Cardiidae > Fragum > Fragum sueziense. Next base: position 26,317,321 of record OY804607.1, read on the forward strand.
AAGACCTGGCTTTGACGTCCCTAAGAGAATAGGCTTGGGAAAATATTGAAACAAAAGAAGAAACTGCTGATAACCAGCAGTTTCTCCTTTTGTCTCAATATTTTCTAAGCCATATTTTACACAAAGTCTATCTTCAATAACTTCCATTTTGTCATTTGTGGCAGTTTTTGAAGTGGATTACCCAAAAATTTTGCAGTTTGGGAAAGGGTTTAAAGATATTAGCGAGCAAGCAGCATTTTACATGCTTGCCAGTAACTTCTATAATCATCTGTTGTTTAAAAGATCTATCAAATCTAGCATATCCCTGCCATTTTCACACATTCTGTGTCAAACCACTATCAAATTGGTCATGGTATTATTGACGATTTTCTCCATTTGTTTTAGTTGTTGTCACATCATTTCCTGCCATGGTATAACCCTTTCCCAAACAAGACCTGAGGTGCGTTCTTTAGAACGAGATTTCATGAGATATCTTGAGATTTCTTAAGATATTTTAGGATAAAGCGTTCTTTTGAGCAAGATTTTTAAGACACTCAATGGGAGGCGCCATTACCCTATACTTCGTGCGGAACCCCTCGGTCAACTCTGTACAAACAATATAAAAAAGATTTGATTGAGTTGTTCCGAACACTCCATAATTCATAAACCGCGGTGTTCCGAATGCGCCATACTTTATACAAATGATGTCATGATGATGTCATTTGTATAAATATGGAGCATTCGGAACAGCTCGGTCAAAGTCTCTGTCTTAAGGGGGAATGCTCCAGTTTTTCGGAACACCCGGTCATTACTGTAGTAAATTAAATGTTTCGTACCAATATGTTTCACTACCATATTTTCAATAATATAACACATCATTACAATTTACCATTTTTGACGGTAAAAGTGTTATTATTATGCGAAACTGATTTCATCAAGATGGAAATCCATTATTTAGAGCAAGACAGTCGTAAGTGTGTATGCAGTTACCACTGTTTTGCCTCATTTTATTCATGTGTAGCCGATAAAAATTGCTGTAATTCACTAATAAATGCGCTGACCTATACATTTTCTTTTTGAATAATTACCAGGACATGTTGATTTATACAATGAGGGAGTTTCATCAAATTCTATTATGTAGAACTTGAAATATTTCCAAAAATATGCAAATTTTGACATAAAACACTCCAGCTTCGTTGATCTAACCGAACACGTGAGCATCCTGTTTTATACATTTACGCGTTTATAATAGCACATATTTAGGGGTTTCTTTTCTTGTAAAATGTAAGCCGTTACTTTAAAACCGTTTTCGGGACTAAACGATGAATATACAGCATTTTATTTGCATTTTAGTGACCTTGGACAGATGCAAGAAATTGTACATTTTTTCGCTGTTGGGGTATGTGATACGAATGCCTATAAAATTCAAACAAGATCGCTTACCTTCCATTTTTATTTTATTTTTCATTTGATAATAACATGTAATTTCAACATACAAAATATAAATCAATTCTATTATTGGGGAAAAAATTAGGAAACTGGAGCATTCCCCCTTAAAAACGCTCTATCCAAAACACCTTAAGAAATCTCGCTCTAAAGAACGCGCCTCTGGTTTTGACGTTCCTATTAGAAAAAGTTTAAGAAAACATTGAAACAAAAGAAGTAACTGCTGATAACCAGCAGTTTCTCCTTTTGTCTCAATATTTTCTACGCCATATTTTACACAAAGTCTATCTTCAATAACTTCCATTTTGTCATTTGTGGCAGTTTCTGAAGTGGATTACCCTAAAATTTTGCAGTTTGGGAAAGGGTTAAAAGATATTAGCGAGCAAGCAGCATTTTACATGCTTGCCAGTAACTTCTATAATCATCTGTTGTTTGAAAGATCGACCAAATCTAGCAAATCCCTGCCATTTTCACACATTCTGTTTCAAACCACTATCAAATTGGTCATGGGATTATTGACGATTTTCTCCAATTGTTATAGTTGTTGTCACATCATTTCCTGCCACGGTATAACCCTTTCCCAAACAAGACCTGGTTTTGATGTTCCTATTAGAAAAGGTTTAAGGTATACGACCCATCATTAGAATCATAAAGATACATTAGTAACTATATATATTTAAAATCAGTATGGTATCCCGCATCTAATTGCCAATTTTTATCAACTTTGATCGTTTCGTTAGTGAAATTTTGATAATTTTATATCTTGCATCAGGGTCATACAAAATCATGAAATGCCAAACACCCCATGTGAGATTTTAAACACAAAAACTGCATGATTAAAAGCACTAAACACAAGTGTTTGCATCTAATCAATAGCTTATATTATCCCCAACAATGGACTAACAAGTAAACAAACAATAACCAGCAACAAAATATTTTGTTTTGCTTTTGTAATACATGGCTACCATACTTTCGACAGACTTTTCGGACGAATCTGAAACAATAGTCAATTTTAAATAACAATAATTCCAATGATATATGAAAATGCATGGCACAAAAGGAAGATCATAATTTTCCTATGTGTATATTCTTTCAAATAAAGTAAAAATTAAACAGTTTCGCCGTACACAAATTTAGAAAAATCACTTTGACTAATACACCCCCTTTTTTTACCACCGCCCAATTTCTTAAGGAAAATGGCACTCTGTGTTCATTATACTTAAAATAAATTGTTCCATACGAATTTTACAGTTTTTTTTATTGTTTGTATTGGAATATTTATATAATAGTAAATGTTACTATAAAAAAAGAGTTGTCAGTGGACAGGATAGCTCATACATGTATGACCACAAGCATGTGTGCAAAGTTTCAATACTTTAACAATGGTAGAAATAAAAAATGTTACAAGTACATAATATCTGCATGTAAATCGTTAACCAAACATGTCTATGTCGAAAATTGTTAAAATGCCCCAGAAATTTGTGTGTCTGGGTGTGTCTGGGTGTGAGTTGAGGACGGTATTATCATCACAAGAAACATTTTGAAAAAAATAAAGCCAGGAATGTCGTAGAAAGATATGTCTCTGCCAAAACTAGGTCTTGTTTGGGAAAGGGTTAGGTGAACAAGCAACTTTTGAAAATCAGTTTTCTGATGTCATGTTTGAATCATGTTTGCTGCCTTATTAGTAGCTAAAGAGATGGAAAAAAACGAGACAGAAACACAAAATATATAATCAAATAAAAATTCTACAGAGAAAATGAATACAACTGCTTGTATCAGTATTTGCTTCTTTTTTCTCATTGATTTCTTTTTTCACTCAAACCTAGCGTAGAGAAAGCATCAGTTGGTCTTATCTTGTGTCTAGTTGTTTGGGAAAGGGTTAAACAGAAAGAAATGGCAAAGGTCAAGCTTACCTTTTTCCCAAAGAAAAAGCCCAAAATTACGGTAAACAAAGTGACCAGTTATGGAACGAAATATTTATGGTGCGAATCAACCTCCAAACAGTGACATATTACGTCAGAGGTACGTAATTCTGATTCAGGGGAGACCACTAGCTGCGCTGTAGTTGTCGTTGCTGCAAAGGGAGGTCATTCTAAATGCCAAAATATTTTGATTTTTTCGTCTTTTGTTGTTTCATTTGACGTTTTTATAAATTCATCGGCTGGGATTCGTTGTAGAAACTGTTCGTACAAATTCAAATCTAATGTAGAAGTCTCTTTACAAAAAATGTTTTAAAAAATCTCCGTAAATCCGAACATACTCGATTATTTCCGTTGTTGCGGAAACAGCCGACATTACACGAATCGTTTAGAGCTAATGATGGGTCGTATTCCTTAAGAAAACATTAAAACAAAAGAAGAAACTGCTGATAACCAGCAGTTTCTCCTTTTGTCTCAATATTTTCTGTGCCATATTTTACACAAATCATATCTTTAATAACATCCATTTTGTCATTTGTAGCTCAGTTTTTTAAGTGGATTACCCTAAAATTTTGTCGTTTGGGAAAGGGGTAGCTGACGGACTACAAAATTGAAGAAAAGTAGAAAATTGTAACTATGACCTTTATTATATTATAAAAACATTACAAGTATTCTTAACATACATTACATGTACATTTGTACAAAATTATTTTCTAAAACAATATCACCACAATTAAATAAACCCAAGCTGCAGATAAGAGGTAAATAATCGGACACATATCATTTTAACTTTTATTTTGTCTGAATCTAGCATTCTAGCTAGAGCATACAACTTTGCGAAACAAGACCTTATTAGACAATGTGTTGCCAAGATCGACTCAAAAGAAGAAAATACCGGTAATTCTTATTTTAAACTTTTGTCTCAAAGTTTTCCAAAACACAAGTACAGAGTTCTGCCATTAGTTACATAACATTTTGCCTTCTAAACCTTTTTCCCAGTAAAAATGTATGTTTATAACACTAAACTCCGCTTTATAATTGAGAATGTAATTCAGTCCCTCTTTTCTGTCGCTGTATTCAAATTTCACCCACACATAATTATACAACATGTTTTCACAATAATTTATTAGGACATTAGCCTATAACAAGTCACCCCTAAGAATATTGATGCTTGTCTTCTAAAACCCAGTAACTTCATGCACATTGAGTAGTAACAAGGCTTTGGAAGAAAGGTACCGATATCTAATAAAAAAAAGTCTGGGAAAGAAGAAAATATTCAAACCTTTATTTGATTCGAGCTTAAAAAACCAAGACTCAGTTGGCAGAGTTTAATGATATGATCTTTTAAGGAAGGTAGAACAAACATTAAAGTCTTAATGAAGACCAAATTTGAGTAATCATTGAATGTGATGATATCCCAACAGTGCCTTGTTCCAAAACATGCAAATGTGCTAAAATGTCAATTTTCAACATTGGGTCATAAGTCAGTCTAAAATCGATGAAACCAAACTTCTATTATGCACATGTTCCATAGACACCAATATTAAATGTGAAGTTTGAATGAAATTCATCCGTTAGATACAGATAAATTGGGCACACAAGAATATTCACTAAGGACCATAACTCTGTAAAAGAATCAATGAACCGTAATCAAAATATGCAAATCTCCACTTCCTTGTGAGTCTACATGTGAAGTTTGAATGAAATTGGTTTAATAGCTCATGAGAAATAGAGCATACAAAAAGACATATATACGGACAAACCAACAAAACGACCAAGCAACAAGCTGACTCCTGTAGACCCCTAAATAAAATTTTGGGGGTATAATAAAAGTAAACAAAATATAAAATGAGCCAAGATCTGGAAAAGGGAATTTTGAGTTCGACATGGTTCCAGATCAGGCTGCATTATCAGATTCCACTAGCTAGGGTCCACTTAGGCATTATGCTGATCTTGAAACATGGCTGTCTCAATGATATAAGAGGCCTTTGTCCAGATCTCAGCTGAAATGTATATAAAAGATCAAATGCATAGAACTAGTTTAGAGTAAACTTTCGGGTTAACCCTTTTCAAAATAAGCTGTGGTTTTGAGGAAGTTTGAGAGGAAAAAGAAAGCTGATAATTAGCATTTTCTCCTTTCCCCTAAATGCCTTTCCTTATACAGAATTCACATTTCCTACATTAACACATATCTTGGTCAAGTCAGTATCAGCATTGAAATTAGAATAAAATTTTGTCATTTTAACCCATTACTACACAGTGACGCCTTTTGACTCTCTCATAAAAAATACTTGGGAAAACATTGTAGAAAATGAAGAAATTGCTTGTGACAAGCAATTTCTTCATTTCCCACAATGTTTTATAACCCAAAATGGTAAGGTTTTTGATAGTTCATCATCTTGAAATTGTCGTCTGCATCACCTTTCAAATTGGAACAGTCCAAAATTTTGCCATCTGGCTTCCTTTAAAAACTGCTTTATGCATTTGACCCACAATGTTTAACATTATCAACTAACAAACACAAATGGAATGTATCAAAGCAAACAAAAGTGAAAATGGAAAACATGTTTTTCTAAGTATGACATCGAAATTTTCTACCTGTAATGTAAGCATCAATTTCAACATCTGCAACTCTTCAAATTTGGACAGTCCAAATGTGTGCTATTTGGGAATGGGTTAATAAAAAGCACTTTTGTGTGATAAAGGATTTCATAAACACAGAAAGATAAAGACACCATCTAAAATACAAGAACTTTATGTCCAAATATCCTGGATTTCTTTGAAGAAAATAAATGTTTGATAGATCTTTCAAGAATACAATAAAACATTCCTTCAAAATATATGTCGAAAATTGTCAATTCAGCAGAACTTATTGGTTTTATAACTTGATAATGGTTATATTACTCCTATCAGAAATCTGCAGCTATAAATAAATTTCTCCTTCCCACTACTTTATATTTTTCAACCCTGTTTTTGACGACCCTAATAGAAAAGGCTAGGGAAAACATTGAAACAAAAGAAAAAACTGCTGATAACCAGCAGTTTCTCCTTTTGTCTCAATATTTTCTGTGCCATATTTTACACAAATCCTATCTTAATAACACCCATTTTGTCATTTGTGGCAGTTTTCTAAGTGGATCACCCTAAAATTTTATAGTTTGGAAATGGGTTACAATAAGCTATCTACAATATGAGCCAGGACCTGAAAAATTCTTTGTGGAAATGGAGACACCCCTGGAGTCTGATCATTAGCTAATTGACCAAACACCAATCGACAGATCGCTCCGCCCAACATAGAATTTAGGACAAACAATGGGAATGTGATCGTTAATAGGGAACGATTTTATCCAGTTAATCGTGACGTAAATTTGGAAAAACAAAATAGTATTTCGTAGGTGTTGTTATAAAATCTCCTAACTACGGCTTGCTTTAAGCCGTAGTTACGAGATTTTATAACAACACCGACGGTTTATCAAAACATAACAGTAAACCTAGTCTATTGTTAGCACAAAATTCTTTGCCATTGGCATGTCAATTGTTTTGATTGTCAGTCAATAAATCGATACAATAACACATGCAACAAAGAACAATTGGGGCATGACATTTTTCTGATCGTCCATTGGCTAATCGGTGTTTTTGATTGACAGTCTGCATTTGGTCAATACCCTGGCACTGTCTAACCATGGTCCATGTTGCTCTCCAAAGAGTTGCTAAAGATAATGAAGAAACTATTAGAGAACATCATGGGACTTGAACAGACTGTGTGTGTGCACTTGTTGATTTGAATTTGAAATGCTATCAAATGCCACAGGGTACTCCTTTTCCAGATCAGGGCTCATTTACACAAAAATAATTATTTTAAAACATTTACTAGAACACATTCGTAAGATACATATGCTTAAGGTTGAGCACTCAAAAGTGAGCATGAGCCATTTAAATAATCAAGAATTATTACAAAATTATTATGAGTATTTACATAATGTGTTCTTACAAGGGCTTTTGTACTAAACACTCATCTCAAGCCATTTTTTCTAGATTTTTGTGTCTAGTTTAACATAGTTGTGTAAACGATATACTTCCTTTCTAAAAAAAAATAGCCTAGCTGTCAGAAGGATTTTTAAAGGCTTTAAAAAACCAGGCCCTGCTTTATCGGACCTGTGAAAATATACTGTTATATCTGAAAATCTTTTTAAAAATTGTCGTCGCACAAAACCCACAAAATTTTAATTGAAATTAATATGAATCACTTGCAAATGTGCAAATAGATGATATTGGAAATAAACAAGATCTTTGAAGAGCTGCCCAGGGAATTTTATTATACACCAATACACCAAAAAGATTTCTTATAGCGCCACTATTTTGGTTGATTGGAGCCATTCACTTCACAATAGCCCCATACCAAGTAGGCAAATGGCTTAACATAGTACAATGGAAGAAAGTTAAAAACATTTGTAAATAAGTTAACAACAAAGTGCAAACATGTACCACACGAAACTAACATACACTTTGATGCCTGAGCAATGCAAGGCACACCATAGTTCCAGCGATAACCCTTTTCCAAAACATTGACACCTTTTGATGCGTCAGTGTGGTAGTTTTGGTAAACATTGAGGAAAAAGAAGGAAAATCTAATAACCAACATTTTAACCTTTTGGCTCAATATTTTTTGTTCTAAATAGCACACAAATTATTTCTTTATCATTATCAATGTTATTGACTGCAGTAGCTTCTAAATGGGAGAAGTCCAAATTTCTCTTGTTTGGGAAAGGGCTAGAATTTGCACAATCTTGGATTTTATACATAAACAAGCTTTAACCCTTTCCCTAACAATATCTGGTTTTGACGTCCCTACTAGATAAGGCTTGGGAAAAAAATTTAAGCAAAAGAATATGCTGATAATCAGCATTTTCTCCTTTTGCCTTAATATTTTCTCAGCTATATTGTACATAAATCATTTCTTTTTCAATGTCCATTTTGTCGTCTGCAGCAACTTTCAAATTGGACCCTTGTCATTTGGGAATGGTTTAACCCTTTCCCAAAGGAAACAAGAGCTGTCCGAAGACAGCGCACTTGACTTTCTAAGTTGCTTTGTATAAAGGGGGCATAACTCAAAATATAGTGGAGCCAGGATCATGGGCCCTGGTAGTAAGGTAGAGGGTGTGACGGTGAATAAGTATTCCAAGTTTGGGTTGAATCCCTTTCATAGTATGGAAGTTATTGATGTTTGAAAAAACTTTAACCTTTCAGTTTGTTGCAACGCCGACGCCAACGCCCGGGTGACAGTATAAGCTCTCATTTTCTTCAAAAAGTCGAGCTAAAAATGTTAACGAGGTCCAAATTGAAAGCAGCTGCAGACGACAAAATGGATGCTGATAAAGGATGGATTTGTGTATTATATAGCTAAAAAAATATTGAGGCAAAAGAGAAAATGCTGATTATCAGCATTTTCTTCTTTTGCCTCAATATTTTCCCAAGCCTATTTTCTTAGGGACCTCAAAACCATGCCTTGTTTTGGAAAGGGTTAAGCACAAAGTTCTTAGTCAGAGTAGTCAGACAATCTGTGGACATGAATCAGAGTAACACATAAGATAGGGTAAAAGCATTCTTAATTATTTCAATTCAGAACCCTCTGTTGTGGGTATTCATTTCAACTGTCTTATGGAGACCATTCCAATGACTAATCACAACAAAGGGTTTTATCAATAATAAATGAATAATAAATATTTTATAGTTTGAAAATTCATTACCCTCTATTATCTGTATCGCTGCATAAATCACATAACATGGAATGGAATTCAGGTTTTGTTACAATCTGATTAGAATCCATTGTTACCTTACAGTAACATCTGACAGGCACCAGTAGGGGGGTTATCTTCAATGAACTTTTCTTATGACCTATCAAATAAATGCTTTATTGAATTCTGAGAGCGATCAAAACTGTAAACAAGGCTACGAGAACATCCCATTTCAGTGTAGAACCATGTGTTTGCATGTGTGCTCATCATCGAAAATCATATATAAGAAGATATTTGACTGATTAGAGTAGAAATAGATTTTGGTTTTCCCAGGGTCACTGAAGATGACCCCTATCTGGTGCCTGTCAGATTTAACTGTAATTTAACACATGATTTTACTCAGATTGGGATTTGTTAGTAATTTCTCTAGGTAATCTTGACAAGATTGTTATGGGAGCATCTTGGACTGTTTGAGTTCATCTCTGAAGTACTTTATTGTCTTGTCAATACCATCGAACACTTTAACCTGAAAGTATCAAATGAAAATTGTGTCTTGCAAAACTCAAACATTTCGCTTCTTTTCTGCAAAAACCTCATATCTGCAGCTTAAAACAAGCTGCAGATACGAGGTTTTCGTAGAAAAGCGACAATTTGATCAATATAATTATGTAAAAAGTTTCATCACTAATGAATGAAAACTGAGAGTAGTTCTCCACACAAAAGTGCAAGTTCTTTAAGATACAAAGAGGAAGTTTGTCTAAATTAAAGGGGAGATAATTCCTGAACCAGGAGGACTAGAGACAGATGGACAGACAGGATGATTTGTTTGGAGGGGTATGAATATGAGGCAAAACATTTTTATCAATGCCACAGATAAGAGGATATTTTTTATGCAAGAACAGACACATTTTTGTCTGCTTCAGCTTTCAAATTGGGGACGGAATTTGAGATTTTTTGGTATTTTTGGGTAGAAAACATTGTGGGAAATGAAGAAATTGCTTGTTACAAGCAATTTTTTTTATTTTGCACAATGTTTTCCAAAGCCATTATCTTGTGAGGCGTCAAAAGGCATCATTATGTGGGATGGGTTAACACCTCTTTCAACAGCTATGGTCATATCGGGACGGCGAGAAGACCTCAACCAGGATTCCTGTCATTTGTCATTCCAGTACTACCATAACAACCTAACCGAACCTCAAGCTGCTCGCCCACATAGGTTAATGATTATCAAACCATTGATGATTGTTGGGTGAGTTTGGTCAGAAAGGATATTTCGATGGCTCAGTGCAAAATGGTTGTAACTGCCTCATCGATTTGTTGTTCTTGGGGATGAAACATGGGATCCCTTCCAGTGAGTCTGATGCACTGCCAACTGCACTATGATAGCGTCTTGGAACACTGCGAACTTTCAGCATTTGATAAATGGTTAAAGAAGAAGTATTCTCCTACCTTAGGTTTCCAGTTTAGATGAGTCATGGCCCTGGTAATGTCTGGTTTCCGTTTTCTGGGGTCGTCAATTACGGCTGGTTTGTGGACAATCTGACTGGTTCCACCTGAATAATGATACAATAGAGATTATCATGTAGTCAATATTTATTTCAAAATCATAGACTTTTTTTTAAAAAAACATAAGTTACTTCATTTCAAAATGCATTTAACCCTTTCCCAAACAAGACCGATTTTGACAAGGCTTGGGAAAAACAGTGAGTCAAAAGAAGAAAATGCTAATAATCAGCATTTTTGCCTTTTAGCACAGTATTTCCAAACTATATTGTAAAGAAATCATATCTTTAAGGACATCCATTTTGTTGACTATAGCAGTTTTCAAAATGGAACACCCCCAAATTTTTGTTGTTTGGGAAAAGGTTTACATTTTGGAGTTTTTAACATCAATTTTTGGTCATTACAAAACTTTCAAAGTATTCCCTTTTTTGATTGCAAGATACCTTTACTATTGATTGAATAGCAGATCTTCACATTACATTAACGCAAGTAAAACTGCCCTGATTATAAAAACTTCATCCATCACCATGAGAAACTTTACCTCCATCTTGTCCAACTTATGGAATAGAAAAATATACTTGAGTCAGGGTCTGGAAAAAACGCCAAACATTTTAGAGGATCAACCTGCGGACTAACATATCGCACTGGCATAGGTCACAAATTCAGAACAAAAGTTGTCCGACGACAACATAGCTCACCCATACGAGAGCTTGTCGCAAAAAAGGAGTCAAAAGTCAAAGTTCAAGGTCACTAGGTCAAAGGTCATTGTCTCAAGGTCAAGGTCAAGGCATGAGGTATCCATATGTGAAATATCAAGGCTCTATCTATAATAGTGCATGTGATATAGGCCAGGTTAAAGTTTTTTAAAAGTAGGTCAAACTCCAGGGTAAAGGTCACTAGGTCAAAGGTCATGGTCCCAAATGAAAGGTCTTGTCCAGAAGTATCCATGTGTGAAATATCAAGGCTGTATCTCTAATAGTGCCTGAGATATAGGTCAGGTTAAAGTTTTTGAAGACGCGACGCAACGCTGACGCAGCATTAGGGGTGTGACATTAGCTCCCCGGACATAAAGCTCACTAAAAATTATCTCCCTTGGTTGACCTCGGAGAGGAAAGAAATTGCTTCATATAAATGTCCATGTCATGTTGATCATTCATGAAAATTTTCATCAAAATCCACCCAGCCATTTGGGAAGAGTTGTGCTCATGAGAAATGCGGACAGACGGATGGACACACAGGGTAATTACTTTAAACTTCATTTGGAGCGGTGGGGGCGGGGTAATAATGAACAAATATGTCTACTCACCAATGACAGTTTTAATGCGTTCAGCAAACTGGTTGATAGTGTATTCATCAGGATTACCAAGATTGACAGGTTGGGTGAAGTTACCATTCATAAGGGCCATCAAACCTGCGACAAGATCGCTGACATATTGGAATGAACGAGTCTGTTCCCCATTACCATAAATCTGTAAGGGATTAAAAAGAATTTAAAGAAATTGCCTAAAGACCATCACTCATTTTTATGGAAGGAAATCCTGCATGAAATTGGACAGACACATATACTGTTGTAATTGTAATATGCGCACAGGTATGTGTTAGAAACATGACCGATGGAATCCACAGGTGCATGGGAAGGTATTATTAGATATTTTCATTTTGATAAACAAAAATTTCGAATGCAGAGTCAATTCATGGATTCAAGATAAACCAAGTCAAACTTGTCAAAGTATAGTTATAAAGAGATAAATTTCATTCATTTCAAAAAGATTTGGAACTGGAAGTCTCTCTCACTTTGCTTTTGAGAACGATCATAGAAATAAACAATACATACTGTGATATCCTTATTTTGTAGAGCTTGAAGTATAAAGTTTGACACAACTCTGCCATCATTCATGTGCATACGAGGTCCAAATGTGTTGAAAATTCTCGCTACACGGATGTCTATATGCTCCTGCAAACAAACAACTTAACCTATCAAATTACAGTTCCATAACTATATTCTCAGTCCATTTTATCATAAATTACAAAACTTTGTAAAAAGTAAGAATGAAGATTTATTTCCTTTTGATAGGTGTGAAAATTATCAAAATATGATCTTGTCAAATTCATTGATTTTACTTTGCTTCTATTTTGGCTCTCATCAAGTTGGATATCACATGAATAGGTTAAAACTTCACTGGATTCCCATTGCAAAGGATTAAGATTGCAATGACCTCATACTAAATTGGGTTTAAATCTGAATTTAGTTCCCATGACATTGACTGAAATTACCAGTTTTTGATAAGCATAACACAGAGATTCAGCCGCTCTCTTGCCCCCATCATAACAAGATCCAAGTCCTATAGGATTCACATTGCAATAATTCACAATCCATGGATTCACATTGCAATGAATCAGAATCCATGGATTCACATTTTATCAGCTATAGCATTACCTGTTTTTGATAAGCATAGCACAGAGATTCAGCTGCTCTCTTGCCTTCATCGTAACAAGATCTTGGACCAATGTAATTCACATTGCAATGATTCACAATTCATGGATTCACATTTTACCAACTATAGCATTACCTGTTTTTGATAAGTACAACACAGAGATTCAGCTGCTCTCTTGACTTCATCATAACAAGATCGGGGACCTATAGGATTCACATTGCAAAGATTCACAATCCATGGATTCACATTGCAATGATTCACAATCCATGGATTCACATTGCATTGATTCTAAATTCACATTTTACAAACTATAGCATTACCTGTTTTTGATAAGCATAACACAGAGATTCAGCTGCTCTCTTGCCTTCATCATAACAAGATCGTGGACCTATAGGATTCACATTTCCCCAGTAGGACTCATTCTGTGGATGTACCTCTGGATCTGAAATAAGTTAATCTTAACCCATTAACAGACAACACAATTTTAGGATTGTTCATATTGAAAGATGTTGCAGAAAACATTTTCAATGTGATGAAATTTTTTGAAATTTTACAAGTTTTTCCATTGAAAACATTGTGGGAAATGAAGTAATTGCTTGTCACAAGCAATTTCTTCATTTCCCACAATGTTTTTCAAAGCCTTTTGTTGTGGGATGTTAAAAGGCATCGCTGTGTGGTAATGGGTTAGTAAAACAATGGGGCAAGTTTAAAAAAATGTGACCATTCACTTTTTACATGCCACGGCTTTTACAGAGAAACATATTCAACCCAGTCAAAGCTAAAAAGATGTGTTATTGTGTCTATATACTGGGTACCAAGTTTAAAGAAAATCGCTTCACAAATAAAAAAGATATGTCATTAAAACATGTCAAAAATGTCAGGAGTGAAACATTTTTGTGTGACACTTAACACTTTTACCAAGTTTCTAAGCTATGGTAAATACAAGACAGCGACAGGATACTACAATAAGCACTTGTAATTCATAAAACAACATGTGCATCATTATCTTAAAATTACTTTTTTTTATCTTCATTGGTTTAGGATGTGGAGCCTGTTTTAAACAATACCCCTCTGAATTTTATGTCAGGAGTGAAACACTTTTATTTTTCAAAATGTGTTCTCATTTTTGTCTATTCAGCCAGAAATCTACCACTCAAATTTTTTTAGGAAGCCATCAACCTTGTGGGCATTCTGCACTCTACTTTTAAGTGATTCATGGGTTACAATTTCTCATATTATGCAATATATATGCTGTCAGGAGTGAAACGCTTTTTTGTTGTCATTTCGCAAGATTGTGCACACAATTTTAGCTAAAAAGTAGTGAACATGAATTTAAAATGTAATTTGGGCACTGCTTAACCATTTAGAATAGTTTTTAGCCACCCTAATTAAGAAATCTGGATGATATTCTGTAAAATTAGCTGTTATTCTTAACATTTAAATGTCACACTTTGGTCACATTTTTTTAAACCTGCCCAATGATAGATTCCTGTCAAAGGTAAAAAAAAATTGAAGTATTTTATACAATTTCATAAGCACTTTCTATAGTTTCATCCCTAAAATGTCAGTTCAAAGTCCCATACAAGAAACAGACATTTTGCAAACACTTTGCCCATGCAAAAGATTTGATAGAAAATGCCTACACATTTTTTTTTTTTTTTTTTGGGGGGGGGGGGGGGGGGTGATATGTTACTTTCAACAATGCTTTAGTCATTTCATGATGGAAGTTCACATATCTCCATGATTTCCTGTGTATCACAAGTACCGTAATTATTCTAATAAATGCTGGGGCGTTTATTATAAACATGGTCAATAGAAAAGTAGGGGGTGGGCGTTTAATAGAGATATTCTTATTTCGTCTGTCAAAATTTTCCAATCAAGTGTCAATTCATGGACTCGAATTTCAGCAGGTCAAATTTGGCAAAGTTTTGTTATAAGGACAGAAAAATACGATTTTTCAAGGAAACTCCTTCATAGAGAACAGATTTAGGACTGAACAAATTCTTTTTCGTTGTTTTTAGAAATGTTCTTTGGTTATAACTTACATTATATTAATCTGGAATCAGGGGATGGGCATTTATTAGAATCATCCCTTTTTGCTAAAATTGTGCTTAAAACAAGCAGATTTTCAGCCGAGATTTGGGGGATGGGCGTTTATTAGAATAATTGCGGTACTATGCTGGCCTGCTTGGACTCTATTATGCCTTGACAAAGATTATAACAGTTCATCAAAGGTGCAAGCAATTCACAAGCGCAGATCCAGACATTTTTCCCATGGGAGGGGGGTGGGGGGGGTCATCCGATCTTTAACCCCTTTTCTCGCCAAATTCCAGGGGGGGTCAGACCCCCTGACCCTACCCCCTCTGGATCCGCGCATACATATACATGTCATACCATGAAGGATTAAATTTAACTACAGTTTGTCGTGGCACAGAGACGAATGACGCAGCTTATATGGGACATAACCAGTAAATTATTTTGATAACCCCTTTTCTCGCAAAATTCCAGGGGGGGGGGTCATGACCCCCCTGACCCCACCTCTGGATCCGCACATCATTCATACCCCTTTCCAAATACCAAAACTTTCTTCTTTTGCCTCAATATTTTCCAAATGAAGTATATCAAAACCAATGACCTGAAGACTTCTCTCGTCCAATGCTTTAACCGTCAAACCACACACATTGCCGTTACTTATGTGACACAGTCATATTTATATTTGCAATAGAAAAACTTAATAAATTTGCATACCAGATCTAAAGATCAGAGGGGGTGAAATCATTCTAATCTTTTTTTTATTTCAAATCAAAATCCTGTGTTGTGGGTACTCATTTGAATTGTCTCACTGAGGATTTGATGAACAATAAATGGAACATTGCATTTTGAAATAGCATTCTCCCTCTTAGTTGGAGCTCTATACACTATAAAACTTAATGATTTTACATACCTCCATAAACCTCTGATGTTGATGCCATTAACAGTCTTGCCCTGGTACGTTTTGCGAGTCCTGAAATATATAATCATAAATCATCAAATTTTGATAATTTTAACTCAAACAAAGCTAAAAGAAAATATAGTTTACATTACCAAGTTAAAAGAAAATATAGTCTTAGTAAAATGACCTATTCATTTGCATGTTTCTCAATTAAAACAAAATTTTCAGCAGTAGATCTACATGATGTGTTTGTGAAACACCTTTGTCATAATAATAGTAATCATCTAGAATAAACTAGAAAGACCTGAAGGTCTTGAGTCGCTCCACAGGCCTGAATTTCTTGTGGTTTACTGTAAAAAAAAAAATGACAAATTTATCTAAATGCTTAAACTGATATATTTTTAAATTCTTGTGATTCTTAGAGCAGAAACAAAGTAAAGAGAAGCAATTATGTGGTCAAAGCAAAAAGAAGGTAAATGATTGACTAATATTTTGGGGATTTTTAGAGTGATGATAAAGTTGAAAACTGTCATTATGCCAAATTCAAGGGCACATAATTCAATATGTGAGTTAATAATTGTGGTAGACTAAGGGAAGTAACTTTTGATATGAGCAATTTAAAGTTCAGTAAGAGTTCTTTTTCTTTATGATAATTAGTTCAAGAAGTTGTAATTGTGCATGTAACATAGTGGTCATGAAAATAAAGAGACATTCTGATCTAAAAATATGATTTTGACTTGATAATTTATGTCTTGAACATCACAATAATCAAGCTGAATATTGAACTCGAGCAAGATCTTATGGTCTGTCCAAATTTTGTCAGTATTAATCTATATATGTGGCCACAAAAGTGAAAAAAGTGTCGAAAACTGAAATTTTGTCAATTTCTAGGGCACATAACTCAGATTGTAGCAATGCAATCATCCTGAAAATTACACAAAAGCAAGATCTTGTTGTCAAAAAGATTTTGTCCAAATATCATCTTGATTGGTTAACAATTATGGTTGTTAGAGAGAAAACAAAGTCGAAAATGGAAATTTTGTCAAATTCAAGGGCACATAACTCATGATGTAAAATTCCGATCAAGCTGTAAATTAAACCCAGGCTGGATATCATGCTTATATATATTCTGTCAGAGTTTTGTCTTGATTGGTTAATATTTGTAGATTTTACAGTAAAAATAAAGTCAAAACCAGCTTGACATTCAAGGGCAGATAACTCAAGTTATTCTGGTTCAATCCAAACCCTTTGTAGGAATCTGAGAGAGGGTCACCCAAGGATCATTCCTGTGAAGTTTGGTTGAAATCTATTTAGTAGTTTCTGAGGAGAAGATTTTTAAAGAAAAAGTTTACGGACGCACGGACGGACGGACGCACGACGGACACACCGCCATGACAATAGCCCGCTGGCCTGAAAGGCCAGTGGAGCTAAAAAGCCTTCAATATTTGACCTTAACCAATTGCCAAATGACAAAATGTTGACTTGTCCAAATTCATGACATTTTAAAGTGACCTAAATTTTACTTTTTTAGACTCTTTTTTTTTTAGGAAACATTGTGGGAAATGGAGATATTGCTTGTAAGAAGCAATTTCTTCATTTTCCACAATGTTTTCCACAGCCATTATCTTATGGGGAGTCAAAAAGAGTCAATGTGGGGTAATGGGTTAATGTACAAAGGATCTTTTTATCAAGTTCCTGAAGAGCTACCAGAGCAAAAGAAGAGGGAGTGAAGACATTCTTATTTGTTATTTCAAATACAAACCCTATGTTGTTGGTACTCATTTGAATCGTTTTGATGTGACAATAATTCAAATGAGTTTTACGAGTTCAATTTGAATTGGCACTGACCTTTAAGCAAGACAATCATGTTGATATTTGGCAAATAGCTTAACATACACTAAAGAGACCCACATCTTAGTCCTTACATATGTTTAATATGCAAGAAAATATGACCAAAGTATTTTTACGGAACAGCTCTAGCTCTTTATTCATGCTAATAAAAGTTAAAGCTGCGCCAGGCCATTTGAAAAGTATAATACCCACATCATAGGGCTTGAGGAACAATTCATGAAATAATGCATTTTGAATAGCCATCACCTTCTCTTATCTATAACTCTGACCTACCTAACATGTTGATAGTACCCACAGTGTTTGTTTTCAGTGTTTTAACTGGGTTGTACATGTAGTGGGGCGGTGAAGCGGGGGAGGCCAGGTGATAAATCTGGTCAACTGAAATGTAAAATAAGATTTGATTTATTGAGGTATTACGCCGTTTTCAACTAGTAAGGTCATATCGCGGTGGGTGTAAAATAAGAGATGTTTGTAAAACATACATGCCCCCTCATGGGCCTACATTGATGTATTAATCATCGAACAATTAAAGGAGTCCAATGGTAGTATTTGATTAAGCATGAAATCAACAAAGGGCAATAACTCCATAGATCAGCAGAGTTATGGTTCTTGTAAACTGTACTTCTCCAAATTGAGATCTATCCAGCTATGAAGTTTTTTGATTCTACTTCAAATACTGTTTGAGTTTTACTCCAGACAAGCTTGGTCTACCAACATACCATCTGACAGACATTTGCAAAATATTATATCCCCTTTTTCTTTAACCCATTACCAGACGGCAAAATTTTAAGCTTGTCCAAATTGAAAGAAGTTGCAGACGACAATTTCAATGCGTTGAAATTTCAAAGTTTTATGACTTTAGGGGTAGAAAACATTGTGGGAAATGATGAAATTGCTTGTCATTTTACATGATGTTTTCCTTAGCCTTTATCTTGTTGGGCATCAAAAGGCGTCACTGTATGGTAATGGCTTAAAAGGGGGCATAATAATAATATTACTCTTCCATTTAACTGGATATTTATATTCATTAACTCTTTCCCAAACAAGACCTTGTTTTGATGTCCGCATTAGAAAAGGCTTGGGAAACATTGAGGCAAAAGAAGAAACTGCCGATAACCAGCATTTTCTCCTTTTGTCTCAATATTTTCCATGCTATACCGTACACAAATTCTATCTTAAACATGGGTCCATTTGTCGTCTGCAGCAGCTTTTGAAATGGAACTTTTGAATTTTGTTGTTTGGGAAAGGGTTAAATAAATTTGATATAGAAAGTCAGTTATACCTTCAATGAAGATTGGGTTCACCACATCTGCATGCAGCAACTCAAAGTTTTGATGTCCTACCCAGTGTTCTACATTCTTCTTTCTGCCCGTAAAAAAGTTGTCAACAACCGTGACCTCATGACCTTGCATCATCAGCGCGTCAACAAGATGTGACCCCACAAAACCAGCCCCTCCTGTGACCTGTAATATAGCCAAGTTTTAACCCATTACTAAACAGCCAAACTTTAGACTTGTCCAATTTCAAACAAGTTGCCATGACAAATTAAATGCAAAAAATATAGGACAAGATGTGTTTGTGAAACACCAATGCCCCCGAAATGGCCAGTTTCAGACTGACAGACAGATGGATGGACAGAAAGACAGACAGCCAGCATGATTATGTCTTGTTTGTTGTACATAATGCAATAGAAATATGAGGGAAAGGAAAAACTTCCAGATTATCAACATTTTGTACTTATCAATCAATGTTCTTTTTCAGTCAATGTTTTCAAAATATTTCTCTCTACCCATCTCTGTTTCAGAAAAGACTAAATAGTTTTAAAATATCATCACATCAAATACACAAATAATTTCATACACTTAGTCTTACTCATAGTCTGAATGGATTTAACACCAATACTGTAGCAGCTGGAGCACCTAACCATGGATTCCTGTTGTTTCTCTCACCACATCTTCGCAAGCCAAGGGTTCTACCTCCACCTTGTTCCTTACGAACCCTTGGCCGCTCGCTTCTATAGAAATTGAAAGTACCGACATGCCACCTTTCGATGATAAAAAGTCGCAGCCCTTTGCAGTTGCTATTTCTGGCCAATTAAAAGCCTCGAACTAAAACGTGTTAGGCGGTGCATCAAATACGGCTATCGATTTTCATGTCAGCCACGTTGTTTTCGTTTTGACAAAGAGGGCTTGTAAAGTGTGTTTTGATTGGATAATGGGAAAATTATCGCGTCCAATGAAATCGCACGGCGGTACTTTTGATTTCCGTAGAGGCGAGCGGCCAAGGGTTCGTAAGGAACAAAGTGGAGGTAGAATCCTTGGCTTGCGAAGATGTTCTCACCAGTACTACCACAACATCCTTTCTGAGCCTCAAGCTGCTCATCCTACATTGTTTTACCACTATTATCAACCCATTGCTGGGAGACAAATGTCAGAAAGACTATTCACCAAGGCAGTGGATCAAATTTATCATGGAGATATATTTCACTAAAACTTTGAATATCATCATGAATTTATCTATCTAGTCATCTGCAGCAGATCTTAAATTAGAACAATCCAAATATTTGCCTTTTAGGAAAAGGTAACCCATTACTGCACGGTGACACCTTTGAAAACATAGCTGAAAATGAAGAAATTGCTTGTGACAAGCAATTTCTTCATTTTCCACAATGTTTTCTAACCCAAGGTTTTTAAAATCAACTTGATATTGTCTTCTGCAATTCCTTTCAAATTGGAACTGTCCAAAAAGTTTGTTGTTTGTGAAAAGGTTTAATAGTCTTACCAGAACCCTCTTTCTGTCATGATAGTTGAGAAAAGGCACCTCTGGATAGACTTTATGTCTGAAATAAAGAATTATCATTAACCCATTGCCAGGCTGTAAAAAGATTTACGGTTACAAACTCAAACATGTTGAAGGTCTTCTATGTCTTTTTCATGTGGACAGAATTTCATGTCAGTTTCATTTTTCCTCTGATGCAGAAAAGAAAATCTCAAAGATGAGTCAAAATCTTGCTGTTTGGCAAAGGCTTAAAATAAACCCCATCCTGAGATTCAAAGATAAAGTAGAAACATCAATAACAAAATATGTTTTCCGCCCTTGTAATTTTCAACATAAATAGAGAAAGTAACTATAAAAGCTCAACCATCCAGTCAAGCATGCATTTAACTGTTATCTAATTTTAAAACAAAATTTGAATTTTTTCCCAAAATGTAAATTAAAACACATAGTACAGGTATTGTGCATGACTTGCTTACCAAGGCTACAAAATATGAGTTGGTTGTAACTTTTCAAAATGCAATAATTCATTTACTGTTCAAGCACTAGCTTGTGTTCTCATTGAAATTGACTTATTGAAACAATTCAAATGAGAACCACAACATAGGGGTTATATTCAAAATAACAAATTTAGAATGCTTTTAACCATTTACAACCCGTTGATGCTTTTTAACAAATGAATGGAGAAAATATTGTAGACAATGAAGACATTTCTTAAGTAGCAAGCAATTTGTTCAATTTCCACATTGTTTTCTACATACATAGTCCGATACTTAAAAAATTTCATCAACTTGAAAATGTCATCTGCGATATCTTTCAATTTGGAGCAGTCTTGATTTAACCCTTTACCAGACAGCAAAATTTCAGACTGGTCCAAATTCAAGGATGCTGCAAACAACATTTTAAAATGATGAAATTTTGTAAATTTTGGTCTTTTGGTGCAGAAAACATTGTTGAAAATGAAGAAATTGCTTTTCACAAGCAATTTCTTCATTTTCAATAATGTTTTCCCAAGCCTTTTTAGGAGAATCAAAAGGCATCACTGTGTGGGAATGGATTAAGTTTTACAGTCTGCTTACCCTTTCTCCAGTTCCTTAACTTTAGCTTTCAGCTCCTCAATCTGGTCGTAAAGTTGTTGTTTCTCTCCCGGGTTGTTAAATTTCACCTCTGCCCCTCTCTGGTTCAGCTTCAAGGGGTTTTGGGGCAACAATTGCTTATCTAGAGCTCTCCTGTAGAAAACAGAAAGTTAAAGTTAAAATTAAAGTTATGCCTTTAACCCTTTCCCAAACGGCAAAATTTTAGGATGATCCACTTCAAAAACTGCCAAAAATGACAAAGTAGACGTTATTAAAGATAGAATTTGTGTTAAATATGGCATGGAAAATATTGCGACAAAAGGAGAAACTGCTGATCATCAGCAGTTTCTTCTTTTGTCGCAATGTTTTCCAAATCCTGTCCCACCAAGGACGTCAAAACCAGGTCTTGTTTGGGAGAGGGTTAAATTAAAGTTATGCCTTTAACCCTTTTCGAACAGCAAAATTTTAGGATGGTTCAAATCAAAAGCTTCTACGGACTACAAAAAGGTTGTTGATAAAGATTGGATTTGTGTTACAAATAGCATAGAAAATATTGAGGAAAATGTCTGCAATTCCCCAAATTTCCCTCAATGTTTTCCCAAGCCTCTTCTGTTAGGCATGTCAAACTAGGTATTGCTTTGGGAAAGGGCTACCCCTTGCCTGTCAAAAAGATTTACAAGAGCTGTCCGAAGGCAGCGCGCTCGACTTTCTAAGTTGCTTAGTATAAAGGGGGCATAACTCCAAATATAGTGGAGCCAGAGTCATGGGCCCTGGTAGCAAGGTAGAGGGTGTGATGGTGAAAAAGTATTTAAAGTTTGGGTTGAATCCCTTTGATAGTATAGAAGTCATTGATGTTTGAAAAAACTTTAACCTTTGTTGCAATGCCGACGCCAACGCCGATGCCCGGGTGACAGTATAAGCTCTCATTTTCTTCAAAAAGTCGAGCTAAAAATGCTTCAATTGAAACTTGCTGTAGACAACGAAATGAATGACAATCAAGATAGAATTTGTGCATCCTCTGATACATGTAGCGCAGCTCAGACCGCGGGTATCAGAGGATGGGATTTGTGCACAATATCACTGGTGGGGAACTCGGCCAAAGCGAGGGACGTTTTTTCACGATCAATAATGTATTCCGTAGGTGTTGTTATAAAATATCGTAACTACGGCTTTGATAAAATTTTATAACAACACCGACAGTTTGTCAATACAAAACGGTAAACACGGTCTGTTTTTAGAACAAGTTCATTGTCATTAGAAAAAAAATCTATAAACTCACATTTAAATGCAAAATATCTATACCTTGTTGTAGCGAAAATTGTTTTAGTTCACCACCAGTGAATACAGCATTGAATAATTATACTGAGGCAAAAGGAGAAAATTCCCATTTTTTTCTTTTACCTTACTCCATTACCAGACGTCAACATTTCAGACTTTCAAATTTCAGAGATGTTTCAGACAACAACTTTAAGTGCATGACATTTTACATGTTTTAGTATAATCACAAGCAATTTCTTAATTTTCCACAATGTTTTCCAAAGCGTTTATCCTGTTTGGCGCCAAAAGGCATCACATTGAGTGTCGTAGAAGCTTAACCCTTTCCTAAACAAGACCTGGTTTTGACGTCCCTATTAGAAAAGGTTTGGGAAAAAATTGAAACAAAAGAAGAAACTGCTGATAACCAGCAGTTTCTCCTTTTGTCTCAATATTTTCTATGATATATTTTTCACAAATTCTATCTTTAATAGAACAATTTCCAAGCATTAATTATCATGGATATCAAAAGCGAGTCTAGTTTGGTGAAGGGTTACAAGAAATATAGATCGGTACATACTTATAAGGTTAATTAAGACATTTATGGTGTCAACAGCTTGAAATTTGTTTAACCACATAATGACGCCCTTTTATGCCTCACAAGACATTAAAGGCTTTAGAAAACATCTGTTACAGAAAAAAGTTATCTCAGATATATGAAAGTTGTATGAAAAAACTTAACCAAGAAGTTCTATGTCCAAAAAGGTAAAAATGCACTAAATTACATGTTAGACTAAGAGTAATGAATCTTTACATAGAGACTGAAATTATGGTCACAGAGGCATGAGCAAAGTTTCAGAGCATTTGCAAAAGTAGAAACAGAGATTTGACAAACTTGCATGTAATAACTTAACCAAAGCATTAGGCCAACGCATAGTTGACTAGAATAGCCCCCCTACCCCCACCCTCCTATTCTATGAACAGTTATGCTAAAAAGTCAATGTATGGGACTGAATTATGGTTAACCCTTTCCCAAACGACACAATTTTTGAGTGGTCCAATTTGAAAGCTGCTGTAGGTGACAGGATATATTTTGATAAGGATAGGCTTTGTGTATGATAAAGCACAGAAAATATTGAGGCAAAAGTAGAAGATGCTGATTATCAGCATTTTCTTCTTTTGCCTCAATATTTTCCCAAGACTTTTTCTAACAGGATTGTTAAAACCAGGCCCCAAACTTAAGTACTTTCTCAGACTCAAATCTGAGCACCGTGCTCAAATCGCACGAAATCCATGGGAAATTCAATCAAATGCCCTTCAAGGTTGGAGAGTATTCCTTTGAAGTTGAGCATGATTGTACTTATGAGTATGTACATAAGTTTTTTTTCAAGAAACCAGGGCCAAGCCTTGTTTTGGAAAGGGTTAACCCTTTCCCAAACAACATAATTTTAGGGTGATCCGCTTCAAAAACTGCCATATATGACAAAATGAATGTTATTAAAGATAGGATTTGTGTAAAATATGGCACATAAAATATTGAGACAAAAGGAGAAACTGTTGGTTATCAGCAGTTTCTTCTTTTGTTTCACTGTTTTCCCAAGCCTTTTCTAACAGGGGCATCAAAAAGCGTCAGTGTGTGGGAATGGTTTAAGGTAGTGCACCATTAATGAGAATCGCACCATGTTGGAATAATTCGGGCATGATCGAAAACATTTGGCAGTGGAACTCTCTACCGCCAAATGTTTATGACCACGCCTGAAAAGGTTTGGATATGTAACGACACCACGCAAAAAAAGCGGATGTTCTATTTATTTTATAATGGCGACATTACTGGTATTCTACCTTAAACTAAAGTTACTTACATATCAGCAGGGTCGGCTGAATCAGACAGGGCCACGTAGCCAACTGAAATGACAGAGAGAAACTTTTAACCCTTTCCCAAACAGCAAAATTTTAGGGTAGATTGATTTGAAAGCTCCAAACAACAAAAAGGGCGTTATTGAAGGGAGGATTTGTCTCTGATATGGTACAGAAATATTGAGATAAAAGGAGAAACTGCTGGTTATCAGCAGTTTCTTCTTTTGTCTCAATGTTTTCTCAAGCCATTTCTACTAGGGATGTCAAAACCAAGTGTTGCTTGGGAATGGGTTAAACATTCAACATGCTGAATTTTTAACCCCAATTTTACCGTTTCTGTTTCTAGCCTTTTCGAAAACAGCAAAACTTAACCCTTAAGCCAATTAAGACCGTCACTAACAGAAAAGGCACGGGAAAACATTGAGGCAAATGTAGAAAATGTTGATTTTTACCGCAATGTTTTCACAGATTATGTGCTTAAATGTACACTCATAATCATTCCCTATTTTTCTACTTAAATTTTGACATCTACAGCAGCTTTACAGTTGACGAGAGGACTCCAATGAGTACTAACAACATAGGGTTTGATGAACAATAAATGAAAATATTCTTTTTGAGCCGGCCTTTACTTCGTCTTATTGTTGCTCTGTCAGAAAGATCATTTCGTCGTTGTAAATGCAAAACCTTGTATCTCGTTTTTTTGAAGAATTTAAAGGGAAGGAAAAAGGTATAATAACTTTTATCAAACTGAAAGGTTTTACTTGAAATTTGGACTTATTGTTCACAAATAATGTGTCATTATTACTGTTCAGTAAAAATATCTGAAAACCTGCAAGAATTGTCTTAACTGGACACACAAGGCTTTACTTTGAAAATCGCAAAAATTGACATAAGAGGTTTTGCATTTACACTAACGATTTATTTATCTACATCTACCTGTCTATATTACTGAAAACAGTTCACAGGTTTCAATAAAGTATTCGTTCATATACAAAAGTCTATGATAGCGCAGTGGAAAAAACATACGATTTCTACTCGAAGACCAAAGTTTGATTCCCCTACAAGACATGCAAAATTTATATTTTTCAATGATTTTCTTTCTATTATTATTAATTAATTTGTTTAATGTTCGTAATTTTACCCATTTACAGACAACAATTATGCAGACATGCCCAAATTTATTTAACCAATTTCCACACACTTACTCTTTTTGACTCCTAACAAGATAATTGCTTTGGAAAACATTGAGGCAAAAGAAGAAACTGCTGATATCCAGCAGTTTCTCCTTTTGCCTAAATATTTTCTGTGCTATATTTTACACAAATCATGCCTTTATCAATGTCCATTTTGAAGTCAGCAGTGGACTTCTAATAGGAAAAGTTAAGAATTTTGTCGTTTGGGAAAGGGTTAAAGACGATACAAGAAATGAGCTTGTGATTTTTACTAAGAAAAAGAGAAAGCTTTAGGGAAATAAAAGTGCTAGCTTTTTCGTGTTTTTCTATAGATGTTCTCTGCCTGATATGTCAAAATCAAATACTTCTGGAAAAATAAGATAAATACACACGTAATTAATTATAGTAAATTTTCATAAACCAGATCTAAATTGTTTGCATATGATATTTTTCAATTTCTCTAAATATTTGTTGATACATGTATATGAAAATATAAGAATGCTTATGATAAAACATATGCCTATATTCACAGAGATATGCAGATTGTGTTCGTCGAGCATAATGAAAGATTAAAACAAGAGGGCCGTTGGCCCTAGGTCGCTCACCTGAGATGGGGTTTTATAAGAGATCAGATTTCTTACAGGTAATGCAATAAAGGGCCAAAGATCATATGAACGCCGCTATGCGATTTCAAACCATAGAAAACCCAGAAAACTACCTTAGTGCAATATCATATGTAACTCAAATATGAAGTTTCATCCAATTCGGCTATTTGGTTATGGAGAAATTGCTTTGGACAGATGGAATTAAAATAAAACATACAGACTGACAAACAAACAGAAATTTACAAATTGACCTAGATCTATGACCGTGAACCTACCTAAATATATATTTCAAATAGAACATCTACTCATGATAAAGAACACATTTACCCATACATTTTTTTAAATCCATGCATAAATGTAGATGCTATGCGTCTGATAAGCAGATTTTTACTAGAAGTCCCCTTTTTCTGTGACAAGGTTTTATATTGAAAAGCAAAAAAAAGTACCTCTTCGCAATATCATAAGCAATGCAAATATTAAGTTTTGTCAAATTTGGTTCTGCGGTTATTGAGAAATTGCTTATGACAGATTTTGTGTAATTTCTCTTTTTCTGTTGCCATGGCAACCAGACTTTTTTTTTCTTATAAATTGCAATTCTGTTAGCAATTTTTGAAATGTAACCTCTTAAGGAATATTTCTGCCTAGTTTGCTGGAAATTAGCCTGATAGTTTAGGAGGAGATATCATTCAACGATGTCATTGAGATTTGGTGGAAAATCTCCATTTCTGTTGCCATGGCCACCGGAGCTTTTAAAAGAATTCAATTCTTTTAGCAATTTTTAAAAGGAACCTCCTCAGAAATATTTCTGCCAAGTTTGGTTGAAATTGGCCAAGTAGTTTAGGAGGAGATGTTGTTCAAAGAAATTATTGAGAATTAGTCAAATTTCTCCTTTTCTGGTGCCATGGCAACCAGAGTTTTCAGTCAATTTCAATTCTTTTAGCAATTCTTAAAGAGGACCTCCTAAGGAATATTTTTGCCAAGTTTAGTTGAAATTGGCCTGGTAGTTTAGGAGGAGATGTCGTTCAAAGATAGTATTGAGATTCAGTCAAATTTCTCCTTTTCTGTTGCCATGGCAACCAGAGTTTTTTATGGATTTCAATTCTTTTAGCAATTCTGAAAGGGGGTCATCTAAGGAACATTCCTGCCAAGTTTGGTTGAAATTGGCCCAGTAGTTTAGGAGGAGATGTCGTTCAAAGATAGTATTGAGATTCAGTCAAATTTCTCCTTTTCTGTTGCCATGGCAACCAGAGTTTTTCATGGATTTCAATTTTTTTAGCAATTCTGAAAAGGGGTCACCTAAGGAACATTCCTGCCAAGTTTGGTTGAAATTGGCCATGTAGTTTAGGAGGAGATGTCATTTAAAGAAATTGTTGACGGACGACGGACGACGGACGGACGCCGGACAAAAGGTGATCACAATAGCTCACTTGAGCTTTTGCTCAGGTGAGCTAAAAACACTAAATTCTTGGTGTATGACTATCAAAAAGGAAATAGAACTGAAAAACACAAAATTTCCAAGATGACTGTGAGTTTCGAACCCACGCAAAAAGACAAATAGGGTTTCACGTCATTGACTGTTTACATTTAACCACTTTGACTTCAAGAGCTTGTGTCAAAACTCAAAAAGTATTTTTTATACCTAGTAAGAATTCAATAAATCAACCATATCAAATAATTTACCTGGATTCCCATACATGGCATTGTAGAGGCCCACAGGAAAGACTGGGTTTATCCCAACTGTGCTGCCTCGTTAAATAAAGTCTTTAATATTATTATTATTACTCAACCGAGTCAGTTTAAAAATTACCGTTTTCCGTTTATATATGTGTTCGTGTCTACTGCGTTCTGTGGCAGTTATACACTGTTTACGATATCAATACTATAGCCTAGGTCAAAAAAGAATCTTGAAATCGAGTTTAAATTATACAGAGTATAATTTTTAATTTTTGATGTCATTCTTAATACGTAAATACAGCTTGATTGATGCTGTAATACAATATTGATAACAACATAAACGGTTTATCAATACATAATGGCAATTCCAGTCTTTTTTAGCACAAAATTAGTTAATATTCCATTGTTCATCAAACCCTCTATGTTGTGAGTACTTATTGGAATCGTCTCCTCAAGACTATTATTAGTAATAGTTCTAATTGTCTTGCCAAGATGATTCAAGTGCAGTGATTCAGATTGGTGTCAGCCTTCGGCAAATTGCCGATAAAAAAGTCAAATGGCAGAACTTATTTCAAGAATTAGGACCAAAGTGCCGATTAAAATTCAATTTATAGGACAAAATGGCTACCGTAATCATTTTTTGAAGAATTATGACAATGCTTCGTTCAGGTTTGAAAAAAGCCATATAAAAAATTCCTTTTCTTTGCTATAAACTCTACTAATCAATCAATTTAATGTGATTCATCCGCTCTTTGATACTCTCCGGTGTTCTCCAGATCTCGCCGATTATGAGAAATTTTATCAATGTTGACTCAGGTGATAGCGCGATACCAACCAATTAAAATCTAGTATGCTTTCATTGCATCATCATTTTTTCCACACTTGCTGACACACGCGATTTATACAAACAAATTGTAGTACACATATATCCATATTTGGATGACCTGCAGTCGCTTAAAAAATGTCAGGTGATGAATTTTCCATTAGGAGAGTAACTTGAATGCAATACAAATGATTCTGGATTTTTATGAGTTCATGTGATGCGTCAATGTTACAATAGCTGATCTAGTCTTTGGAGTTTGGAATTTATGAAATGCAAGCATCCTAATATGATCGCTAAACTGTCATGGCGCCGAAGACGAGAAAAGTGCAATCTGATTAACAGACAGAAAATGAAGAAACACATCTTTTGAGTTTAAATTTTTGGTATTCCAAATGGTTGCAGATCTCTCTTAAAGTTATTTTTTTCGCAATTTTGTGGCCAAAGTTTTTGTTAAGTTTAGGGCAATATGGCCTATGCAAAATTCTACTTTTAGGACAGCTGTCATGAAAACTTTTGTCCAATCTGAATCACTGAGGTGAGTACCCACATAGGGTTAGGATTAGTTGCAATTTTGTAACAGACTTTTTTCATCCTGTCAAAAGTCACCAGACTATTCAGGGGTCTACACTCTCTCCAAAATGCTACTGGTCCATAGGACCAGTAACTAAGAAAATCAACAGGTCCCCCATAAACTTAACAGGTCCACCCCACCCCATCGAAATAAACGAAAATGAAGTTTCATTATACATTGTGCTTTCTTATAGTTTGGGGGAACTAGGGAATGGGTGTGTTACATAGCAAATTGGGGAAAATTTTTGTTTTCTCAAAAAACGGATAAACAGTGACAGGGGTTTTTCCCCTTAACCCTTTCCCAAACAAGACCTGGTTTTGACGTCCCTAATAGGAAAGGCTAGGGAAAACATTGAAACAAAAGAAGAAACTGCTGATAACCAGCAGTTTCTCCTTTTGTCTCAATATTTTCTGTGCCATATTTTACACAAATCCTATCTTTACTTACGTCTATTTTGTATTTTGTGGCAGTTTTTGGAGTTGATCACCCTAAAATTTTGTCGTTTGGGAAAGGGTTAAGAAAGTGACACTGGTTTCCAGCGTCTTCCCCTCCAGAAATAATACTCTTTTTTCCCCAAAAAATGAATTTTCCCCACGAAAACCCAAGACAAATTTTAAGACAAGAGGCCCAAGAGGGCCTGAATCGCTCCACTGGCTAAAGTAAAAGAATTATGTCATTGTACTAAATTGACCCAATGCATTGTTTTTAAAGAATTATTTCGTAATTTCTCCCATTCTGATAAGCCCTGTCCTGCTTTGCCCACATTTATTGACCAATCAAACTTTTACTACCAACTGAAGTAATTGGACACCCAAGGAACATTTCTACCGAGTTTGGTAAAAATTGGCCTTGTGGTTGATTTTGTAAAGAAGTTTTCATGATTTCTGCCATTCTGATAAGCCCCGCCCTGCCATGCCCACATTTATGGACCAATCAAAATTTCACAGCAAATTTAAGTATAGGGTTACTTGAGGTGCATTTCTGCCAAGTTTAATTGAAAGTGGCCCTACGGTTGATTTTTAAGGAATTATTTTGTAATTTCTCTAAGTCAAATAAGTCCCACCCTGCCACGCCTACATTTATTGACCAATCAGAATTTCATGGACAAGTTAAGTAAAGAGTCAACCAAGATACATTTCTGCAAAATTTGGTCAAAGTTGGCCCAATGGTTGATTTTTAAAGAATTATTTTGTGATTTCTCCAAGTCTGATAAGCCCCGCCCTGCCACACCCACATTTATGGACCAATCAGAATTCAATGGACAATATAAGTAAAGAGTCACCAAAGGTACATTTCTGCCAAGTTTGGTCAAAATTGGCCACATGGTTGATTTTTAAAGAATTATTTTGTGATTTCTCTAAGTCTGATAAGCCCCGCCCTGCCACGCCCACATTAATGGACCAATCAAAATTCTTTGAAAAATTTAAGTAAAAGGTCACCCAAGGTACATTCCTGCAAAAATTGATCAAAATTAGCCCATTGGTTTGAGAGAAGAAGATTTTTAAAGAATTATTTTGTGATTTCTTTAAGTCTGATAAGCCCCGCCCTGCCACGCCTACATTTATTGACCAATCAGAATTTCATGGACAAGTTAAGTAAAGAGTCAACCAAGGTACATTTCTGCAAAATTTGGTCAAAGTTGGCCCAATGGTTGATTTTTAAAGAATTATTTTG
This sequence comes from Fragum sueziense, assembly GCA_963680895.1. Lineage (NCBI taxonomy): Eukaryota > Metazoa > Mollusca > Bivalvia > Cardiida > Cardiidae > Fragum > Fragum sueziense. The sequence continues at coordinate 26,348,602 of OY804607.1, forward strand.
TGATTTCTCCAAGTCTGATAAGCCCCGCCCTGCCACACCCACATTTATGGACCAATCAGAATTCAATGGACAATATAAGTAAAGAGTCACCAAAGGTACATTTCTGCCAAGTTTGGTCAAAATTGGCCACACGGTTGATTTTTAAAGAATTATTTTGTGATTTCTCTAAGTCTGATAAACCCCGCCCTGCCACGCCCACATTTATGGACCAATCAAAATTCTTTGAACAATTTAAGTAAAGGGTCACCCGATGTACATTTCTGCCAAGTTTGGTCAAAGTTGGCCAAATGGTTGATTTTTAAAGAATTATTTTGTGATTTCTCTAAGTCTGATAAGCCCCGCCCTGCCACGCCCACATTTATAGACCATTCAAAATTCAACGGACAATTTAAGTAAAGAGTCACCAAAGGTACATTTCTGCCAAGTTTGGTCAAAGTTGGCCAAATGGTTGATTTTTAAAGAATTATTTTGTGATTTCTCTAAGTCTGATAAGCCCCGCCCTGCCACGCCCACATTTATGGACCAATCAAAATTCTTTGAACAATTTAAGTAAAGGGTCACCCGATGTACATTTCTGCCAAGTTTGGTCAAAGTTGGCCAAATGGTTGATTTTTAAAGAATTATTTTGTGATTTCTCTAAGTCTGATAAGCCCCGCCCTGCCACGCCCACATTTATGGACCAATCAAAATTCTTTGAACAATTTAAGTAAAGGGTCACCCAAGGAACATCCCTGCAAAGTTTGGTCAAAATTGGCCCACTGGTTTGAGAGGAGAAGATTTTTAAAGAAAAAGTTAACGGACGCACGCACGGACGCACGCACGCACGCACGCACGCACGACGGACACACCGCCATGACAATAGCTCGCTGGCCTTCGGCCAGTGGAGCTAAAAAGGGTCACCAAAGGAACATGCCTGTCAAATTTCAAAGAAATCTGATAAGTTGTTTGGGAGAAGAAGATTTTTTAAGTTTTTTCTAAAAATTCGTATTTGTTACCATAGCAACCAGAGTTTTCAATGGAATTGAATTCTTTGAAGGAATTTGAAAGAGGGCTATGCAAGGAACATTTCTGTGAAATTTAATTAAAATTGGTCCAGTAGTTTTTGAGAAGAAGATTTTTTAAAATTACACTATGCGCCATATATGGAAAATAAGCCCCGCCCACAGCGGCCATGTTTTTCGAATTATCAAAATTTCTTCAAGGAATCTGAAAAAGGGTCACCAAAGGAACATGCCTGTCAAATTTCAAAGAAATCTGATAAGTTGTTTGGGAGAAGAAGATTTTTTAAGTTTTTTCTAAAAATTCGTATTTGTTACCATAGCAACCAGAGTTTTCAATGGAATTGAATTCTTTGAAGGAATTTGAAAGAGGGCTATGCAAGGAACATTTCTGTGAAATTTAATTAAAATTGGTCCAGTAGTTTCTGAGAAGAAGATTTTTAAAGAAAAAGTTAACGGACGGACGGACGGACGCACGGACGGACGGACGCACGCACGCACGACGGACACAACGCCATGACAATAGCTCGCTGGCCTTCGGCCAGTGGAGCTAAAAATCACACTTTAACCCAAATAAAATGAAAAGTAAACTTTTCCCACTATTGCTGCAGCTTTACAAACTAGCCCTGCTGGTTCTCAAGTCTACAGTTGTTAGTATAAGAAGGTTATAGCTTGACAAGAGTATTTTTTCTATATTTTACAATTTTCCCCAAAACTAGAATGCCGCATGGCGGCATGGGATTTTTCCCCATTTAACCGGCGTCAGGTGTCTTCCCCCAACCCTAAAAAAAAGCCCTGAGTGAGTTTCATCAGAGTGAGAAATAAAATTTGGACCTCTATTCTTCGATAACAATAATTGGATGATAAAATTAAAACTATGCATTTATAAGAAAAATGCAGCAAAAACAATTATTGCTGTTGATTCTTTTTTGTCTTAATGTTTTTCCAAGCGTTTTCAAATAGACATTTAAACCAGGGCTTGTTTAACTTTTGTAGCAGTTGCCAGCGAAAACATTGTAATCCTTTCTATGAACTGTCCAAAAACCCTTCAGTAACTGTAAGTCACTCAAGCTCAACATGAATCATGAATCAAAGAAAATAAAGATCGGCGTAGCTGGTATCCCCCACCAAACAAATGTAGCTGAAGGATTAAGGGCTGCAAGCATTTTCAAAACCTCATAACTTATTTCATAAATTTGTAATTTGTTTTTATCGAAGATTGAAATCCGCGAAAACTAATTACAACTTCTTTATTTATGGTATGCTCTATTTTGTAAGGCAAGCACGACCAGAATGATGTTCTTAGAAATAATACAGTTAAACAGTTCAATTGTTTATATTTTCAAAACTAGTTTACTTGCACAATAAGTTTTAACTGATTAAATAATACTTGTAACTTATTACTATTCAGGTAACAACATTTTAGGATTATAAATGATGGAAACTGATTCTGAATCAGTGTTTCAATCTGTTCGATTAATTTATTTTGGCAATGGACAGAGTACAATCATGCGCGTATAATGACCTCTCGTTTTTCCGAGATTTGAAAATTTCTACTTTCACTTTGCAACTGCCGCTGTATTCCGGTATTTGGGAAAGTTTGTATAGAAAAATCTAGTTTAACATTTTGATGTGAAGACCACCCGATAATGTGAAGAATGACTATTTAAGAACAGAATATTTCGTTATTAGATGCAAAAAATCAACTGGTAAGGCGGGTCTGCTGTTCAGATTATCAGCAGGTCCGACCGAAAATTAAGTGGTCTCGGACCGTCGGACTTGAGGGAATCTCGACCCCTGCTATTCCACATTCTTGTCTGTACTACAAATCCACTGCCACTGTCGGACAAAATATGTTGAATAATCGCAAAGATTGTTATTTTTTCTTTGCATTCATGTATAATTCAGCATAAACTATTCTCAATTGGCCTCAGAAATGTGACTTCATTCGTCCCACTTAGTTTCGCACCCTCAGTCAACTTTGACCCCTTGTCTGAGGCGGAAGTGGTGAATTGGTAATGCGCTGGACTTGAAACAAAGGAATCGCTGGTTTGATCCCCCACTTCTCCAGTCTTTCGGACGAGACTATAAACTGAGGTCCAGTCTCCATAGCCGCGTGCAATTTAGGCCGGTAGAGCTCTTCTAGAAGTGGTAGCGCTAGTCTGGTTCCCGCCTCTGATACACTATGTTGTATTTTTTTACAATGTAGTGTATCAGAGGCGGGAACCAGACTAGCGCTACCACTTCTAGAAGAGCTCTACCGGCCTAAATCGCAAACAGCTCATATAACCTCAGTGTTGAATCTAGAGGGGGCCATGGCCAAATTGACCCCCTAAAATCCAAATTGACCCCCTTCAGAACCAAGCCTGGGCCAAAATGACACTTCACATGAGTACATTATGAAGTCTTTTCTGAATGAAAACATGCAATTAATGTCTTTACTGTGACCAAAGGCCTATCACCATATTATTAATTCTTGATACATTTAGGTATTCACTAATTATCTCAGTATTTGCATTGGATGACCTCCTCTATCAAGAGCTGTGGGCACTACGGGCCCCCTGGATGGCAAAGCTAGATTCAACACTGTAACCTTAGCTGTTGAGTGGGACGTAAAACTCCATTCAATTAATTAATAGAATCAGTCGGCATGACGTCATACCCTCACTTTCATTGTTTCATCGAGGGTACTTCCTCGGTCTTTATCGTTACTGGATACGACTTTTGAGGCAGAATATTTCAAAAATCCATCGTTAAAATTCGTAAACAAAACTCTTTCTTTAAAGAATATGATTTAAACTTTCTTACTACTAATGCATTTTTAATAATCGGGCGTAGTCTTCGAGATATTAATGCTGAAAGTTGGTAATGCTTTAACGAAAAAGACCGAAGCTTTCATCTCTTTCGAATGAGTGCAGGTCCGCACTTTATGACTGACGACGTTTTTGATTGGCCGAAGGGATTGTGCCGTCCGAATCAATTGACCCCTTGTCATTATCACGTATGTATCTACCAATAATTAATCTAAAAATATTTGGACTAGAATCTAGTCCAAATAAGGTCAACTAGGCCAGGGTTAGACACTAACTTTCCCAACCAAGGAGTCCGCTGGACTCCCATCAAGAGAACTTGGGGAGTCCAGTGGAAAATAAAGGAGTCCGAAAAAGAAGCAAATATTTTATGTTGCATGCATGTTAACTAGTCAATGTCATTCTCATGTCTGCATAGAATACTAAACATAAATTCAGGATACTAGATCCTGTTATCTAGAGCTACCAGCTTACTTATCATTTTGCTTATAATTCTTCGGCAGAATTTTTAAGGAGTCAGCCGGACTCCCTAAGTTGAAAATCAGGGAGTCCCACCAATTTTTAGGGAGTCTCGGACTCGCTGACTCCCCTTAGTGTCGAACCCTGAACTAGGCCCACCTCTGGTATACCGGGCACAATGAATGTTTTGCTGTGTTTTGGGCTAATTAAGGATGGGTGACTGCCGTCCCCCACACCCCCTGCTCTTTTTTCTTGACACTTTTTTTTTTCATTCTTTTGACATGAAATGTGATTTTAATCTCAAACCCTAACCCAAACCATATAAAATATGATTGGACAGAATTTGCACCCGGTAAGCCAGAGACTACCCCTCAACTGCTTTAAAAAATGCGAAGACTGCTTAGTGAGTCTGACTGACACTGAACACAAAAAGAGTTTTGACACTGACTTTTTTGACTATGGTAACTAAACAAAGATCTCTAAGAGACTCTTACCAATGACTCCAATTAGAAGTGACAATGCAACAATAAACTTCGTAGACTTCATTTTCTTTAGACAGATGTAATTAGGCTGAAGACTCATTCCAATCCGATCAATTCAAAGGCTAACACGCTAATGACATGACTTGTTTCGACTGATTTCGATCAAACGTTTTATGGACAGCTGTTTCTGTTGTCGCAAAGCAAATCCGGGTTTGAAACCTTCTACAACTCCCGTATTAATTATCATCTCAGATTATTATCGAAAGAAATGTTCTCAGTAGAGACATTCAAGATAATTTTATACGAATTAAGTACATATAGGCGGATTTTTTTTAAAGGATTTATCACGACATCAATATTTTGCTTTTCGCCCAACTTCCTTTTCCGTTTTGCGGCCATCACGGGTAGACGTTGAATCTCTCTGTCTTCTTTAAATCCAAGCTTTATAATTGCCTTAACTGCTACATCTGTGGGATTATGTAGATATTCCTAAAACCATAATTATTTCTCTTAAGGAAAAGTTAGTTGTCTTTGCCTTTCGATAAGGATTTATTGAATTTCTTGCCCCTTTTGGAGAGGCCCTAAACCGAAGTTTTTAGCTCAGATTTCTGGACTGTCCCCAAATTCACCGTTTACAATTTTCACCAACGTCCTAAGTCGTGCCAGGTTGATTTGTTTTAGTCATTTAGTGTATTTGAAAGTCATGATGTCAGGGTTCAACATTAACCTGTGCCCGACAGACATTACCTGCCTGTTGCTTGGTCACGGCTAGTTAGTTCCTCAAGTTACTAGACCAACTGGTCAGCCTCATTTCAAATCTCATTCACAAATTTAAAAAAAAAAACACAGGATATTTTCATTCATTTGTGATTCAAATCTGGCCTTTTAGCTCAAATGAAAGATTATTGTAGTTTACATCTTTTCTAATCCGAATCATATCTGATCAAAAATCGCTTTTTGACATTCGGATAACGCTCATTTTGATCAGAACTAGGTCCTATTTGAAAAGGCAAGAAAACAGCGCCTAAAGTTAGGCGGCATTTCATCGTCTGTTTATGTGTATTATATCCAACACTCGGTAAAATTCTATAGGGTATAGATCAATCAATCATTTTTTGTCATACTTGACCAAAAATTTCATTTCAAATCGGCCTGCTGGAAGAGTATAACCTTTCGAAACTCAACAACCCCCTATTTCCACTCCATTTCGTCGCCATTGTTATTGCAGATCACGTGACCAGGTCTCGTTCAAAAATAGAGCGGAATTTACCGCCACGTGACTATCACGTGATCGCCTTTGATTACGAATTTTTCTCAAGTCACGTGACAGCCTTTGTTCAGAAATTATGGAGTGTTCTTGTTGTGGAAATCAATTTATGTCGATCTGTTCAGCTTGCAACTTGAATGGTATTGCTTTTCCTGAGAAATTCCGTTTATTTCGTTCTCCATGCTCATAAGTTATGGAATTGACCCAACATAGTAGCAAACATTATTGGTGCGAATACTAGCTTTAAAACGTTTGCCGGACGTTTCTGATATATTTCATTTATTTATTTATTCATGTTATCAGTTTTTTTTAAACTCGTTATTGTTATATTATTTCAGAAGGGCCGTCAATTTGAAAAATAAAATAATCTTATTTCTTTTTTCTTTCAAATTCTACCGTTACGTCATAATCTGGGAAAACCCGCATTCCATGTGCGAGATTTCGCGTTGATCACGTGGTTTTAAATGGAAGGTCATGGTAAACAAAGGCTGCTCAGGTGAGGGTTGTTGCAAAACATTGCCTATAAACCTTTTTGAAATACTTTTTGGTCTTGAATTTTTTATCATACACGCCAATAAATAGTACATTGATCGGTATCATAAGGCTTTTTGGGGATAGCGTTTAAGATAATTAAACAATCGGACGATGAAATGCTGACATAACTTTTCTCCGGTTTTTGAATAGGACTCGGCTCTGATGTAAATGAGTGTCAACAGAATATCAAAAAGCGAATTTTCATCAGAGAAGACTCGGATTACATCTTTTCCATCTTATTATTCTGATACAAATATTTGGTCAGAACCAGCGCATATTTGGTCAGGGCTAGCAGCATCCGGCAGCATCAAGCCCGACTGTCTGGTAACCAATATAGTTAATGTTGGACCCTGGATGTATATTTTCACTGGAAAAAAACCCCATAACTGATAAGACAATGGTTTTAATAAGCTTTCTGTGCCTCCTAAAACGGAGGCATTCCCAAAGCAAACGGCTGTATTCCCAATGTAAATGTTCAACCACTTTTCCCAATCTATTGAAAATGAGTTTCGCTTTCTTTTTTAGTCCAAAATGAGCTATTTTGCGCTTCAAATATTTCCCAATTAGGCCTCAAAATTGATTCGGTCGGCACAATCCCTTCAGCCAATCAAAAACGAGGTCAGTCATAAAGTGCGGACCTGCACTCATTTGGTGGAGGTGAAAGCTTTGGTCTTTTTCGTTTAAGCATTACCAACTTTCTGCATTAATAATTTGACAACTACGCCTGATTATTATAAAGAAAGAGTTTTGTTTATGAATTTTAACGATGGACTTTTTAAATATTCTGCCGCTAAAATGTTATCCGTAACGATAAAGACCGAGAAAGTACCCTCGATGAAAAAATTAAAGTGAGGCTATGACGTCATGCCGACTGATTCTATGGCAAGTAAAACCCCTGCTAGAGTTGATTCTGTACATTCCGATTTTTCAACAGCTTGTTGTTAAAATTTGGATTAAAATCAGTAAATAATCATATACCTTATCTTTTTCAGATAATCATGGGCCGTGTAATTCGAGCTCAGAGAAAGGGAGCTGGTAGTATTTTTAAAGCTCACACCAAACACAGGAAGGGAGTTGCAGCTTTGAGAGCTGTAGACTTTGCTGAGAGACGAGGCTACATCAAAGGAGTTGTCAGGGTAATAATTTTAAGACCAAAACTTAGCTACTTAACCTAGATGCTATATTGTAACCGAAACCTTTTTGAATCTTGATCTTTGTTCATATCAATCAGGGATTTTGTTACCTGCGAGTCCCGAGTCCTTGACTCACATTTTTTTCTCAGGAATTATTGATAGATATTTAATGAGTCCCAGAATGCTAACATTTTCAGTGTGTAATTGACATTGCAGTGTTTATTTTTAATTTTGGGGGAAGCTGGTCAGGGCCCATGGGTGGGGGGAAATTTGCATGTGAACGCCCAAAAGGGGAAATTTTAATACATGCTTATACTCTCAAATACTTTGTTATAAATGCATTTAACTTGCAAGAAAAAAAATCGAGTTCCAGGAGGGGAAAATTTCTCTGAAATAGGGGAAAAAAGTATATTCCTCAGAGAGGGGAAAGGGGCCCAAGAACGACCGTTTTTCTAAGAAAAAAAATCACTGCGTTGTCTTACAAAGACTTCTATGTTTCAATGTTAGACTCATTGGTTTGGGAACCAGTGGGTCCCAGGACTCTTCCACGTAAATTTGTAACAATATCACTGATCAATGATCGACATCAAGTTTGTGTCTAAGATATCGAAGCTCAACTTAACTGTCAGTGTTAACACAAGTCAAATGTCATATTTCTGCAGTATTTTGCAATCATTTGTACACTCAGACTATCTAACAAGTTTAGCAAATTTCAAGAAGCCCAATGTAGCATTGTCTGAGCGTCCTCAGACTAATTTAAAGACAAATTTTGTAGTTCTTGCTGTTCTTCAGATTGAAAATGAAAACTGTACTTACAATGAGGGTTATATTTTTTAGGGAGAGATTAACCCTTTCCCAAACAAGCTCTCTCTTTGAAGTCCCTAATAGAGAAAGCTTGGGAAAACATTGAGACAAAAGAAGAAACTGCTGATAACCAGCTGTTTCTCCTTTTGTCTCAATATTTTCTATGCCATATTTTACACAAATCCTATCTTTACTAACATCCGCTTGTCATTTGTGGCAGTTTTTGATGTGGATCACCCTAAAATTTTGCTGTTTTGGAGAGGGTTAATATTATAAACATGTTGATTTGTCTTTATTTCAGGATATTATCCATGATCCAGGTCGTGGAGCTCCATTGGCCAAGGTCGTGTTCAGGGACCCATACAAGTACAAACAACAGACAGAGACCTTCATCGCCCCAGAAGGATTGTATACTGGACAGTTCATCTACTGTGGAAAGAAAGGTACAGTCAGGGCTAGAATTTCCGGAAAAAATTGATTAGCAAAATGATAAAAGCACTTTGTCGGTGTAAATGCGAAACCTCGTATGTCGATTCTTGCGATTTCCAAAGTACAAACTTGTGTGCCGAGTTGACAATTCTCGCAGGTTTTGAGATATTTTTACTGATCAGTATTGATGAGGCGTAAAAAAAAAATATGTGTGTTTCCGGTTACATGAAATTTCAAAATAGGGACGGTAGGTCGGATTTTTTTTTTTTTTTTTTTTTTTTTTTAAATGGGACAAATAGGGAAACAAAATGGCGGAACAGGAAATCCCTAGGAAATCCGACAGTCTTTCCGAAAGTTGCAGAATGTTTTCTGGACATTCGGTCTGGTAAAAGAAAAACAATACCGCCACAGACGACCGAATACCCCCGCCCCCTGGCTCCGCCGTCGTTTGTCGAATATGTAGTAAATTGATGTCTGCTAGAGGCTACATGCACGCAAAAAGGACATGCTGTGTGCTTTGTACACCATCGCTAGTAACATTCATTTCTCAAGTAACGGTAGATCTAAGTTTTCTTTTGCTGAAAGTTGATCACAGATGCCGATATTAAATTTTAAAATGTGTCCAAAATCTCGAAAGTCTAACAGGAAACAGAATGAATCTACACTCACCCGAACTTCTAAACGGCCACCTCATTCTTTCACCTATAAATCAACATCTCTGATGAAAACTCATGTTGTTTTGTTTGTTTGTAAAATACATTCATTTTTGAAAAATAGTCCAAAGTTTCACGAAGCTGAGTTCGAAATTAATGAAATGGTGACGTTAAGAAGTGCACTACCCCATAAATAGAAATTCGCACATCACAACTTTTAAAATATCCCATGTGATCTCTGTGTGCATTTATCATGGCTAAGACTCCTATTCTCGTGGATAATATGCATTCTTGAAGATACTGTAGGGTATGGTACAGTGCGGAAATTCTAGGTTTGCCGAATCAGGTCTTCTAAATCATTTACTTTGGCAGTGCTTGAATCCGTCTGCTTAACAAGTCTAACACGTGATTCTTGATTAATCACGAAACGTATTTTGTGCCCAATCCATTTCCCGATAACATAGGGGTTGTTTAGTACAGCCTATGCTTCAAAATATGTTTCACAGTGCCAAGGCTTTGGCATTTCGTTGACGATGTGGCCTAGGATCGCTTTTATTAAAGCGCCTCATAGCCGTTTGTAGTGGATTGGGAGGCTAGGGTTACCCAAAATTCGTCTATCGTTATTTGTACATGCATGAAATTATTTCTGAAAATTGCTTGATAAGGCTGCCCATCTTGTTGACGAATAGTAGTCCTTAAGTGTGGCCGTCGTCGTGTTTTACGAACACTTCTGGTACGTATGCAATCATCCTAAATTTGCTTTTTTGTGAAAAAGCCGCAAATATCAGATTCGATCCATCGACAAACAATAAAAACGATATATTTACCCCAGAAACAAAAGAAATCGAATGATTGCATTAAGATTTTGTTAGAAAAGGAAATTATCAAATTGACCTTTCTGACTGGAGCCCCAACATCAAACATTCCGAAGGTCATTTCTCGCGTTGTAATAAAAATTCTTGTCATGTTAATTGTTTTCTGACTGGGCTATCCATGTGGATAAATTATCAAAACAGAATCGATATTTATCACGTAATTCAAAATACACACGTGCAATTTTAACGTTTCAATCAAAATGACGTCACGTGCTTCTTTTTTGACGTGACACTACTGTTCTTTGTTCGAAAAGTTAGAATGTGACCTCGTTTAGTACAAAAAGCAAACACATAATCCAGGTGAATTGATATGATTTATTCATTAAAAAATTAAAAGTGGCCGTTTAGAAGTTCGGGTGAGTGTATTACTCATATGCGATGTTTTGAGCGAGATCAAAAACGCCGCAAACACAGACATTTGATGACGTAGTCATTCCAATATCATCATGTGATTTAGACGAGGAGAAGTTTTCTGTACGAGGCCTAAAAATGGTTCCAGGGAGGACAACTTGTTACAAGCAAGAGACAATGCTTAAACGATGTAGCATTGTCCCCTTAATCACTTAAGCCCTGTCTCTCTTTCCGCATCAATGGTGAAGTAGGTCTAAGTAGGTCAAAGGTCAACTAGGTGCAAAAAATAAATGGTATATGGGGTATAGTTAAACAATCCGATTTAACTCATTTAGTTTTTGGTTTAGAATAACATATTTGGTATCAAAATGAAGCTTAAACATTGATCTTTATTTTGAAGTATAAATATGCAAATTAGCTGATTTGCATATGCATGATTCTGAAGATTTAATTGGAAAATTTGATCATTTTTTGGTCATTTTTTCAGAACGTAGTTTGAACGAAAGCTTTAGCCCACTAAGTTGGTGGTGTATATTCACAAATTTGGTACCAAAGTAAAGCCTAGACATCTATCCTCAAGTTAAGTTATGCAAAAAAGCTTAATTGCATATGCACACTTTTTTATCATTTTTAGTTAATTGATGAAAATATCACCAATTAGTGAAAATTTTATACATACAGAGCTTTGCAGCTTCCTGGAAGGATATAATCACATTGCATATGTAAAACTTCCTGTCCAAAACAGAAGTTAGCATTTTTAGGTCTTTTTTTACAGAATCAGATTGAATTACAGTATAGTAGAGTGTTTGGTTTCCATGGAAACATACATTGAAAAAGTAGCTTTTGGGTAAAACGGGAGAAACAGCTATCGGTCACAAAGTCCTTAGTGTAAACAAACAATCAATGTTTTTAAATGAAGACAAGACATCCATTTTTGTTTTTCCGAATAAGTATGCAATTAAGCCTGTGGAGGCTTATTTGCATATTCATAACTTTGAAGAATTCATTGGAACAATTGATGGAATTATAGTCAATTTTTGCGAGTACATCAGAAAAAATCAGACATATCTCCAATAGTTCTTGGTATAGAATAACAGTTTTAGTATCAAATTGAAGCTTTTAAGCATTCATCTTTATTTCTCGGACAGTTATGCAAATTAAATAAAATGCATATGCATACTTTTGTAGATTAAATTGGAAATTTTGGTGAAATTTTCACAGTTTTTGTTAAGAATTTTGCCGGAAAGGGGATATTCCTTAATTAGATGATGGCGTTCTCTTACAATTTTGGTGTCAAAATAAAACCTAGGACTCCAGTTTTGCATAATAGCTTATTTACATTCCAACATTTTTTATTCTATTTTAAAAATATCACAAAATTGTGAATATTCGGTACTTGCTTTTTAACAAACATAGAAGAAACTAAACAGCTAAAACACTACAGTATTCGGGAAAAAAAGGTTTTTTAATGCTATATATGATTTTCTGAAAAAAAAATATAGCATAAAATATATCTACAAAAAGCTCATATTATTAAGCAAGACTAGTTTTTGATGTCCAAAAATTTTCATGAGTCAATCTTTTATGATCATTGAGAATTAATTGAATATGTACTCAGAAAATAGCCATTTTGGGGCGTTATATTGTCTAACCAAAATAATTTTAGAATTCGAGGTACATGTGATGAGTTATATTTGATTGTTTCTAAACAACTTTATTTTGGTTTGATAGAACAGTTCCTAAGGTAGATTTTGGTAGTCTATTGTACCCATATTTAAGAGTTGTGTCTCAGAAAATGGGACATTTGTAGACCCTAGCTTGAATATGTAGTGTCCGTAACCAACTGTTACAATGGTGATTTTTCAAAGGATCCATTTACATTAAAACTTCAGTAGTCTAGAATATTACAGCTGTCAATATGGTAGCCTAAATGAAATAATCTGTTTTGTGTTAACATAAGCTCAGAACTTTTTATTGCACTGTAAGGGTTACGGACACTACACAAAAATGCAGCCAGATATCTGATTTAAAAAAAAATCAGATCAATTTTGTATTTTAAAACAAGTTTCAATTGTTTTCACTAATGGCTTCAGAAACCATTCGCACATCAGTTTTGATGATTCAAGTAATGAACTTTTGATAATTGGAATCTTATTTTATGCCAAGAAAGCTAGAAGGGTAGGTTAACCTGGTGAGACACTTTGTTTCCGAATACCTTGTTTTAGCCGAAAACATATTGTATAATTATGCACTACTGCCTGTCCCAAACAGAATTAAGCATTTTGACGTCTTTTTACGAAGGAAAATTGAAATACAGTTTGCTAGAGGGTGTTGTTTCTAGAGAAACATATCTTTTAAAACGTGGTAGAGGTTTTATGGGAACAGCTATAACTCACAGTTAACAAAATCAAATGACTAACAACTACTGTATCAAAATGAAGCAAAAACTCATATCTTAATTTTTTGGGAATATTTTTTTCAAATTATCTAAATCATAGATTTTTACTAGGAAACTGAGGCCGTTTATTGGCCCCTTCCCCCAAGAGAATTTTTCCCGAGAAGTTGTTTTTCTCCATAAAATCATTTTTCCCCAATTAAACAATATTACGGTCCTTGTAAAACGGTCTTAATTTTGCCTGAAATTTGTATTATTACCGTTAAAAGATTATTTTCAGATCTGTATACGTTTATGAATCCCTATATTGAAGTTTAGAAACTTTTTATCAAAATATGGAATTATAAATTTCCCATAGAGCTGTATTTTCCTAAATCAAGGGTCCCAGGTCCTTTTTCCTTACCTTAGAAATAAGACCTGCAAATTGCATAAGCTAACCTGTATTTGGAAAAGAATGATTAACATATACATGTATGTTTGCAACTAAAAATGTTGACGAAATGGTCATTGTTGTGAACCAGGGTGTAATACGATTTAGTCTAATTCTGCTTAATAGGTTGAAGAGCAATTGCATGCAGTTTATGGGTGTCCTCTCCTTCTTACCAAATTTTGGATGGAGGAATTCCAAGATTGCAGATAGGGTTAAGAAGACGAAAGAGGTTTAACTTAAAAGAACGCTACGGTGGAGAGCTGGTTAGGGTTACCAAGGCGTTGACTTCTGTAGATCGGGTATCAATAATTTGCAAACTAGATGGAAATGTAACATTGTGGAGTTGGAAGAACAAAACAAATAGTGATTGCGTAATCTACTGATTTCCACCAAAGAATAAAAAGGAAATCATAGCAATCATAATCAAGATTGTTAGGTAATTGTGACGAGATGATTTGCACAAGCAAATAACATGCCTTTATAAGTAGACATCACCATTGTACGTGTTATACATTTAACTGAGAACTTGTGCAATTCATAGTATTCATTAAACAGAATTGGTTTGCTGGTAGCAGAATAAAAAGATCTGCAAATATATTTCAAACAATAAGGTCATATCATCTTACCCCCCACCTACTACCATTTGCATTACACAAACTATATTTGGGTCGATATATTTTGACCTTATACTTTTCCTACATACTCCTTATATTCTCTTATGTACTATACAGGCCATGGTTTGGATATCCTACAGCTAGCCCCCTACTGAAACATATAAAACCTTTGAAAACTTCAATTTCAGAGCAAAACTTTAAAACCTTTACTTTTTGCCAGAAAACCTTTTCAACCGCAAAATAGCCTGTAATTTTTACCCAAAACCTCGATATTTGCTCTGGCTGGATGTCTTGCAAGCTTAAAGCAAGCGATGGCTTTCGTTCTGCAATATCCCTCTTAATGCGTAGTTTAACAATGAAAATATCACCAGATACTACCAAATCTTACCCAAATTTTTAAAATTTTGTCGGTAAGATCCCGTATACCCCCCTACGAAACAAGTGCGTAAAATGACTTTGACTGTATATTTTCTATGAAAATGGCCACTATTCACTCATATGTTTTTCATATTTTACACTAAAAGGTCTTTATTTACATAAATGTTAGCCTTTATGAAAACCTTTATTTCTGTTTTGGTATGCTAGGAGGCCTGGTACAGACTATTAGTTAAAGTCTCAAGGGAACAGACCAAACACCAAGAATCTATTTCATTTCTATTTTCTTAATATATTTTTTTTTACTATATTTCAATATAGGTACATACAAGTGACAGATACAGGATTGATTACAACGATAATTATTACTAAATGAATATTGTAACATATAGATTTGTCAGGTATATTGTTATTGGGTTAGCTAAAACAATCACAGGTCCAAAGATTTCCGCTATTTATATACCAACAGTTTATTCTGTGTCTACTCTAAAACACATCAGCTGTGGATCAACGTGGTAATTTTAGACTTAGTATTTGAAAAAGACCAATTGATTGAACACATTTATTGAATAATCATGATGGGATTGTGAAGAAGGCCGTAGGAACAGGGGGTGGGGGGGCTATGCATGGCTAAGCCCCCCTCCCCCAAGTTGTCCAAAGATGCCGAATTTTCCTTATTTTTTCACTGAAAATTTAGGGAAAAACCAATTTAGCCCCCCCCCCCTTCAGTTTTCAGACACAGGGGCTTCAGCTACCCCAATATAAAATTGATTCCTACTTGCCTGTGAAGGATGGATAAAACACACATAATGTCACATGTACTGAGTGATTTGCATAATAAGAGATACACGCAGAACCGAAAGTTCGATTTCTTTGACAGGTGTAATCATCAGAATTGCAAAGATGGCAGTTAACCTTCTGTTTACAGAAATATATTACATGTATGCCATATATGTGCGAAACGTATTGAAACATGAATACATCTTTAAAGGCACCAATGCATGGATGTTAGACGTACAAACATGTAAATATATTTTAGAAATATCGTATGGAATGGTCAACCTAGATGCACATGTAGCTAGATAATTTCTGTTCAAGGAAATTTCAAATGAAGTTCGTCTAGTCCTTCTAAATCATGTCTGTATATAATTAATTTACCCGCTCCTTATATTTATAGTAACATTTATGTGAACCTGAACCTTGATAGATAGTTAAAAACTTGGTTCCAGCACTAAATTCCCTTCCTTTTGGATCTAGATAATACAATGTAACACACAGAAATACAAACTGCCATTCCTCATGTTGATCTGATTCCTGAAAAAAGTCTAGCATGGACCCCGTTAATGTCTTATAATGACTGTAAGATATTGAGAGGAGTATTCTCAGCTGTCTTTTATGCTATTTCTTTTTAGTTTTGCTTTATCAAATTGCACTTTTGTGTATACTAGAAAAATATTTGTTTAAAGAGTCGTGGTTTTGACATTGTGATGTTGATATTTGAGCGGTATCAGGCTCACATGCTGTTTTATTTAATTGTCATTTTCGCTCATAAAAATCTGATTAATTTTCAGGAATATGTACTACAAATCCATGCAAATATGATTTAAAAACAATAACTTCCTATAACATATCTTAATATTTATCATAGATTAACATTTATATGTAAGACGTATTGTTACATCAAAGTTTGCACTTTTTGTATTTTTCGGAAAAATTTACCCCACCCACTTTTAGCTATAGCTACAGGCGTAAGCTAAAGACTAATTCTGTGAACAAATATATAAAAGTCAAGAACAGGTTTCTGGGCAATTTTTAAGCATGATTTCACAAACACAAACATACATTTGGTATTTTCTAAACTTTTTTTCCATTTTTAGACAAAACTTGTTTTTGTGATTTTTGGCCATTTTTTGTTATATTTATGTATATTAACAAAAATGCACTGTAAAAAAGTTGCATATTATTGTTGTAAGTAAAAGTGCAAATCACCAGCTTTATTTTGATACCAAAATAATTGTTTTAGCTTTATAAATGAGTAAGTTATGGGGCATTTTAGGAGGCATGTGTGACAAATGCACCGATTGACCTTTGACCTGAATAAAATCCCTTTGTGCCATTGATTCGGACAAAGAGACAGGGCTAGAATTGACCGTGATATGTAATTGAATCACTCTATATATGTCTCCTGCTTGTAACAAAATGTCCTCCCTGATTTGATTTTTCAGATTTTCACTACCAGTCTAATTTCTCCACTTCCAAATAAGGTTACGATTTACTATGATTTGTTTACAAAATGCGTGCGTGTCCACAAAGAGCGGGAAAGGGGATGAAGCAATGAAAAAGACGCTATCTACGAAGTAAATACACTGATTTTAGATGGTTTTAACACGGACGCTTTGTATACTTCTGCCATGCCGCCTAGCGATTACACAAAGGAATTAGGTCACGCTTAGTTGTACATATTAAAATGGTGTGCTTACTAGACCATTTAGACTGTAGCCAATCAATCTTTCATAATTTAAACAAAAAGTAAGTGTTGACAGCCATGTTAATCGGCGATCGAGTGGCGATTGCCAGCGCGAGCCCTGAGAATCATTTCTACATTTTTTTGTGCATTTTGATATATTTACGGAAACTACCGAAGATTCCGGGAAAACCCATATTTCAAATCGTAACACGATACGCGTCGTCGGGAAAGGATAACAGAATATGTAGATCTACCCAATCATAAATCGGTAATACCACGCCATTATCGGTATACAAAATTCGTTACTGAAATACATCGGTTTTTATTGACCTAGTAGCGATATAACTTTCGGTGAATTGAACTTTTACCAAGACATGTCCCTAAAAATTGCTAAAAAAATTAGGGTCGGGGGTAAAAAAATAGGCACGGTCGGGTAACCGGAAACACACAACTTTTTTTATTACGCCTGACACATTATTTGTGATCAATATGTCAAAATTTCAAGTAAAACATTTCAGTTTGGGAAACTTTATTACACTTTTTTCCCTCCCCTTTGAAATTTTCCAAAAACGGGATACGAGGTTTTGCATTTACAATGACGACTTGCTAAAAACCCTGTCAAACATGATTATCAATTACAATAGTTGCACAGAGTTTTAAAATCACAATTATGCCACAAAGGAATGTGCACATCATGGGGATTGGTGTTTAGTAACATTGACTTTTATCTTTACCCTCTTTACCTTTTAAATGCGACTGTCCCCTTTTATCTTTAGCACTGTTCATCAAATTCCAAAATGTTGTTCTGTTAAAATTCATAGAGGTACACCAGTATATTCATGATGAGTAAAAATAATTCTTCACTTTGAGCTGATGAAAAGTGAAGAGAAATCTTAATACTCTGATTTGGTGTTGAGTTCATCATGAGTTGCATGATTAATCATTTAAATTTGATCATCATTTTGAAGCTGGATGTAGACATTCCAAATTTCAATTCTAAACCCTATTTTGGGGTACTTATTTGAAGTGTATCAGTGAGACGAGTCCAATGAGTACCCACAACATAAGGCATGATGAACAATAAATGAAATGTTGCATTTATGATTTTGAAAATCTGTCACTCCCTCTATTCTTTAGATAATAGCTCTGTCATTTCAATTATAAGGGTGTTGCTTTCGAAGCACCAATACTAGTGTCATTAGCAGTCTTTAGTTGTTTGGAAAAAGATTAATTAAAAAATGTTGGTGAATACAGAACTTCATAATGTTTCTTTTATTTGCAGCCACTTTACAGATAGGTAACATTTTACCTGT
This sequence comes from Fragum sueziense, assembly GCA_963680895.1. NCBI lineage: Eukaryota > Metazoa > Mollusca > Bivalvia > Cardiida > Cardiidae > Fragum > Fragum sueziense. The sequence goes on from OY804607.1 coordinate 26,366,991, forward strand.
AGGCTCTATGCCAGAAGGTACTGTAGTATGTTGTTTAGAAGAAAAGACTGGTGATAGAGGCAAGATTGCCCGATCATCCGGAAACTACGCGACTGTGATTGGACATAATCCCGACACCAAGAAATCTCGTGTAAAACTGCCCTCCGGTACCAAGAAGGTGATTCCCTCAACCAACAGAGCTATTGTAGGTAATGAAGCTTGGCTGAGAATTTGAGACAAGTTATACTTTCATTTCATGAGGTTCTTTTGGAAATCATTCAAATGGCATGACTGCAGTTGCAGTTTGAAAATGTTTGGGGAAAATTACCAAGAGTAAATTTACTGAGATGATGAATAAAAATATTCTTCACTTTGATCTGAACTTTAGTGAGGAAAACTTAAATGATTTCTGATCAGTGCATTGTTTCTCCATAGCCGTGTGCGATTTAGGCCGGTAGAGCCTAGCGTTTTACTGACATATATTTTTGCAAAAACCTTGTAACAACACATCTGATTGAACGAGAAATAATAACAGTAATTATTCGGCCAATCAGATTTGTTGTTGTTTTAAAAATGTTTGTAAATTTGTTAGTAAAACGGGCCCCTGGTTCCCGCCTCTGATACACTACGTTGTAGAAAACATATTTTCCATATTTCTGCAGGTATTGTTGCTGGTGGTGGTCGTATTGACAAACCCATGTTGAAGGCTGGTCGAGCCTACCACAAATACAAGGCCAAGAGAAACAGCTGGCCTAAAGTTAGAGGTGTGGCCATGAACGTAAGTATTTATCGTTTCACCAAAAAAATTGTAAATGCAGCTTGTTTTAACCCATTGCCACACATTGATGCCTGGCTTGTTTTAACCCATTGCCACACATTGATGCCTGATAAGAAAAAGTGCTTTGGAAAACAGTGGTCAAAGAAGAAATTGCTTTTGACAAGTAATTTCATCATTTCCCACAATTGTTTTCTACCCAAAAGACCAAAAAATTAAAATTTCATTCACTTGATATTGTCTTTGTCAACATCTTCTAATTTGGACCAGTCTAAAAAAAATTAAAAAAAAACTGGTAATGGGTTAAGCTGCAGTTAGGAGGTTTTTGTTAAAAAGCAGTGATATTATCTTTGTGGTCTTTTAATTGAATTCAAGATCAATAAGGCAATTTGAATGAATTTGTTGAATCATATGATACAAAAACTAAGTTCATTGATAAGATTGATTTGACATGAATAAACAATAATAAATGAAGGCATTCCTGGTTAAGAAACTGTATTAACAGTATAATGATCGATGTTTACATGTATATTTCAGCCCGTTGAACATCCTCACGGAGGTGGTAACCATCAACATATTGGTAAAGCTTCCACAGTCAGACGAGATTGCTCGGCTGGTAAAAAGGTATTTGTTCTTATCGATAGTCTTGATTTTATAAGGTTGTTCATTGTCAGCTTTGTCAGGGTGTCCACGGTCAGGGAAAAGTCAGGGAAAAAATCTTTTTTTCAAGGTCAGGGAATTTTGAAATAATTGGTGTATGTATGATACAAAGATAAAACAAAGGAAGGCTAAGGCAGTTTCTTCATGATAGGCTATAATGATAATACTGACAATAACAATAACATCAATAATGATGTGATAAGTAGTATTCATTTTCCCAAATTAATCTTTGAGAAGAAACTGAAGGGACTAGCGCGGAGGAGAAGGCCAACAAATTTAATAAATTAACGTGCAAAATATGGTTAACATAAGTCAGGGAAATTTGATTTTAGTCAGGGAAAAGTCGGGGAATTTTGCTTTGCTCAAACTGTGGACGCCCTGTTTGTCCGATAATGCTGTAATTACAGTTTGTAGACGTGACATTCTCTCTTGTGTATGGAATAGTGCCCTAAGTTGAGAGTATAATGGATTTAAATCAGTCTGTGCAACATTGTCATTCACACAACAGCCTGTTAAAGTTTTGCGCCTCTTCATTACCTGTAGTAACTTAAAATAGCAGTAATTCTGACATTCATGATTGGTCTCTCACCAATGGATGGATAACCATAAATCTATGTGGGAGAACAGCTGGAGACTCAGAAACAGAGCTGAATCTAGGGCGCGGGATTGCGGGATTCCCGCATAAATTTATTGCATGGCGCAAAAAACGATAAGCAGAGCGGGACAAGTCACGCACGTTTTTTCAGATTGGCGCATTTTTCAAAAAACGTCGCGTAATAACGTAGGTTCATAATCCTTGAAAAGTTGCTAAAACAGATTGCAGAGAAACCTCTGCAATTCTATATTTATATAGTGTTTTATATCTCCTGTCAAAAAATAGATATTTGTCTTGGAAATGAAATAGATTTATGTTCGAGATTTACACCGAAAACGGGAAAAAAAACAAAAGAGTTGAATGAAGGGGGAAATGGCTGTGAAAATTTCACAATTTGTAATTATTACGGGTACCCGTGCGCAACAACAACAACAGCAATGGCGGTCAAAACAAACAAAATAAAGAAACGCTGTGGTAAAATCGTTTTTAATCACATAAATGGACTGATTAATATGTTATCATCGCGGCACATAATCAAAATGGCCGACGAAACAAAGAAACTCTGCCTAAAAATTGTTTTTATCCCATAAATGGTTTGAATTAAATAAAAATAAGTGGTCATCCTCAGCGTAGATGTCTACTGCAGTAGCCACATCATGTACATGGTGGATTCTGCGGAGGGTTACGGTTGAAGTTAAATCGTCCAGCCTTTTTTTCTACAGCCCTGAGAATATTGAAATCAAGATAGAAGAGTTTTAAAGCAAAATTAAAAACGATTTTGTGGTGTAGGCTAAACAATTTGCTTCAACCAGTCCATTGTAATTATTTTCTATGAGTAGTATCATCTAAACTTTTAACAGCCAATGAATATCAATTAAAGAAATTGAACATATAAAGTTTGTCAAATGGACAACAGTTGTCTAAAAAGGCTGCTTAGACAAGAGCTAATACTTAAAGAGAGTAAAGATGATGTTCCTTCAGTTTCATATAATGGCTTTAGTTACAGGTAAATTTTAACTTATTTCTTTTGCGTTAAAAAGTTAAATTCACTGTGGCTCATGCCTGAATCTTGTTGGCCCACATTTTGAAGTATGGTGGGGGAGTTGGCCCACTTTTGTGAAAACCTAGATTCAGCTCTGAGAAAGGATTTTAGTGTGTCCTGGTTAGAAAAATCCATGTTTAGGTGCTCCACCCTGCTGCGATACACTGTTAAAATAGCAGTAATTCTGACATTCATGATTGGTCTCTCACCAATAGATGGATAACCATAAATCTATGTGGGAGAACAGCTGGAGACTCAGAAAGGATTTTAGTGTGTCCTGGTGAGAGAAATCCATGTTTAGGTGCTCCACCCTGCTTCGATATACTGTTAACTCATTACCACACAATGACTCTTTGACTCCCCCAAAAAATAATGGCCATGGAAAACATCGTGGAAAATGAAGAAATTGCTTGTGACAAGCAATTTCTTCATTTTCCACAATGTTTTCCACCCAAAAAGACCTAAAAATTAAAAATTTCATTCACTTGAAATTGTCGTCTGCAGGGTCTTTCAATTTGGACCGCCCTAAAATTTTGTTGTTTGGAAAAGGGTTAAGAGATGTAAACGCCAATTTTAAGTGTTCGATGTTCAACAATCACTGGTTGATGTAATATGTCAATTTACTGTTGTGACAAAAGCTTTTGCAGACAGTATAGATCATAGCCTACACTGCCTGCTTCTCCATTGTTATGGCAAAGACTTGAGCTAATCTTATTGAAAAGTCTCTTAATGGTAGTTTGTTTGAAACAAAATTTGAAGTCAGCAGGACAAGGATTTACCTAATTATATTAGCCGATCTAAGCACAAAGGCCTTGTTTGGAAAAGGGTAAATATTCAAAATAACTGTTTGCATTTCAGGTCGGTCTTATTGCTGCAAGAAGAACTGGTCGTCTTCGCGGTACAAGTCAAGTCAAGGGCAAAGACAAAGAATAAACACTACTCTATTTGTATGTTATTTGTGGACGAAAGAAGCGAAGAAAAACAGAACATGTTGTCTGTTGTCTTTTCTGCGTTGATTTACCCACTACCCTATGTCAAAGTTAAATTAAGTGTGGTCCAAATTCAACTTGTAAATGAACTTTTACATATTTTTGTCTTCTTGGGTAGAAAGAAAAAATAATGGAAAATGAAGAAATTGCTTGTCACACAGTCAATGTTTTCAAAAGCCATTATCATATTTAGCGTCACAAGTGAACTCCCTGGGATAATCCCTAGGAAATTATTTCTCCGTTTCTTAATTTGAGGCTGCATCATGGAAAAAGGGGCCTTAATGTGAAAATTAATGTGAAATTTTCTCTAATTTCTCTTCATCTAAAGCCTCTCTTACAACCGGTCGTACGTGCTCCTGCGTGCGGTCTGCGTCTAAAACGTACGTATAGTCGTGCGATGCACACACGTGCAACGTACGATTTTTGTAAACGCAACCACGACGCAGACTGCACGCAGCAAAGAATTGACCGGACAATTCTTATGAGGCGCTCTTACAACCCGTCGTGCGTCTTTATAAATCGTGCGATTTTGCAGCGTTTAAAAACGTGCGATTTTAAAAGGCACGCGACGGGTTGTAAGAGAGGCTTAATCGGCAGAATTTAATGAAATTTTGTATTTATGTGATAAATGAGATGTTCTAAACCATATTCTATAAATAATTCGTGAAAAGAGGGCTTAATGTATGACGGCTCTTGTTCTGTTTATTTGTGACTGATTTGCACATACTTTGAGAGGCAGAGAAGGTGCAAATCTGCCCAGGATTACCCGGATGTGAGGGTTTTTAAAAAAGATGAGATTCTAAAAAGTTGTTGACAACCAAGTAAAATTTTACTAGTCAATAACTTATATCAGTAATATCACGGTGTATAATCATGTGACTCAGAATTTCCGATAATCTTCAATATCTTTTTAGCGAGCCGGGACTTTATGTCCGGGGAGCTAATGTCACAGCCCTAGTGTCGGCGTCCCGTCCCGTCTTCACTTGAAAAACTTTAACCTGGCCTATATCTCAGGCACTATTAGAGATACAGCCTTGATATTTCATACATAGATACATCTCGACAAGACCTTTCATTTGGGACCATGACCTTTGACTTAGTGACCTTGACGTTTGACCTACTTTTGAAAAACTAACCTGGCCTATATCGCAGGCACTATTAGAGATACAGCCTTGATATTTAATACATGGGTACATCTCGACAAGACCTTTCATTTGGGACCATGACCTTTGACCTAGTGACCTTGACCTTGGAGTTTGACCTACTATTGAAAAACTAACCTGGCCTATATCTCAAGCACTATTAGAGATACAGCCTTGATATTTCATACATGCAGACATGGTGAAGAACAACAAATCTTTGTCAGACATTCAGTCTGACAGTAATGAGTTACCTGTCAGACCGAATAAAATTTTGTCAGTCCGAACTATCATTCCCTAGCTTACAGGTCAAATTCAATGTCAGACCTTGGAGTTTGACCTACTTGTAAAAAATAAGCTGTTTTTGTGACAGGCCCCCGTATAGGCGAGCTACGTTGTCCGCGGACAACTCTTGTTTAATACTTGACCAATTTGAATTTGGTTTGAAGCAGAGAAGGTGGGAATATGCCAGGAATGAGCTGGACGTTTTGGATTTTTAGCTCTACTTTTCGAAGAAAATGAGAGCTTATACTGTCACCCGGGCGTCGGCGTTGCAACAAAGGTTAAAGTTTTTTCAAACATCAATAACTTCCATAATATCAAATAGTCTACGGACTATAAATCCTACGATGACTCCTGATGGCATTCTTTGTTAATGCTCGGCATCCATGCTAGAACTGTTCCTTAGACTATTGCAAACAAGATAGGGGTGGATCATGCCCAGCGTGATTTTTTGATTTAAGGTCACAGTAAGGTCAGAGGTCAATGAGTGCAAAAATCAAGAAAAAAATGGCTTGTAGATTAAAGCAGAATTATTTTCGTCCACAGAAAATGAAAGAAATGTAAACTAAATCAAATAAATTGAATCAGGAATATACAGAGGCTCACCCAGAGCCTATATTGTCATTTTCAAATACTTATTTTACCATATTTATGCTAAAAAACGCTCAGGTCAATAACAAAATAAAGCACGATACTTAACAAAATTTTGATTGAACTTTATTATTACACACAAATAACCCAAAGCATTCTTGTAACTAAAGGTAGCAATGCTAGAAATATTCTAGACTACTTCAAACAATGTTAGGATGCATGCTAAGTGTCTGTTTCGAATTCCAGGTCAGAAGTAGGTCACAGGTAAATTACGTTCAAACATGCGAAATTGGCAAATAGCTAAACAGATAAGTGCAAAAATCATACATACATTTATAACACCACGTAGTTTAATAGAAACCCATTATCCCCTCAAAAAGTCTAGATGGCCCCCATTTTTTTCAAGATGGCCGCCATTGGCGTGTGAAAGATACCGCCTTTACCGTAAAAGCTAATATATACATAATAAAAAAAGTTTTGCAACAAAATGTAAATATTTGTAGTAACCAAAATAGTTTTGTTTTAACATAAAATCAAACGTTTACACAATAGATTATAGCTAGAGAACACAAACAGATGAATTTTATACCGCAATCGCGTGCGTCTCGCACTCCAGGTGCGCATTTCCGGTTTTCATGTCTGCCATGGTATTCATGTGTATGGAGCATAGTTTAAGAAAACATTTAGGTGTGAACGTAATTGTCTTTGTCCAGCATAAAAAAGGCCACTAAAAAGAATTTTCTGCAACGCTGTTGGACTACGCCATGGACTTACGTTAGAAGGACGTTATATCGCTAATGTGTTTCTACGTGGCAGAACCGGCGAATAAGATGCCTTTTTGAATTTTGCGCATCTCAATGCATAAGTAACAATTTTAGGATGCTATGTGAGCCAATTTGTGTGGTTTGAGATAGTCCCGGTCAAGGACGTCGTAGAAAAAGGCCACGAGAAGATGACCGTCATAATTTCGTTACGTCACGGCAAAGATTTTCCTTATCAACACCAAAACTTACGAGTGGCTTCCACAAGAATTTCAATATAGAGTATCCACACTTACCATCCGTGACCGTCTCCACAGATGAACGGTTACTAGACGTTGACCATACGTTGTAATTTCCCTGACGCTACACCATGAACGCACCAGACTAGACTGGTATAGAGTCCTAAATGCTTTAGGCCAAATTAAGCGTATACAACACTGATGGACTCCCATTATCATCCATTTCTTTCTGATTTGTCACCCATAGAGCACATACGGTGCATTTAAGGAAGACGTGTGCGTGATCGTACTGACGCGAATGACGTTCAATCTCTTGAAAAAGTAGTGAATGTTGATACTGTGTACAAACAATTTAAGTGGATTAGAAAACTTTTCACGGTTGTTCTTGTTTGAAAATGGCCGCACAGTCGATACCGAATGCTATTGTAACTTTTTATTTTGACCCCTCACCTACGTCAAGACAATGTTTCTAACACAATATTTAACGTTACCACAAAGCGATCTTTGAATGTTCTGCGTAAATGCATATGCTAAAATATACTGAACAAAAGTGAAAACGCTACACTGCAAGATTTCTTATTTCTTGAAAAGTATAGAATTAATAGCATGAATTATATGTTGACGTTATTTCCCAGGCTTTCAGCAATGGTTTTGTCGAACTTTCATTGCCTTGTCTCCTTTAATGTCAGAGTTACAACCCTTAATGCGTTTAGAGCTAATTTAATCAAATGCCGCATATGTGCATGCGCAGAAAACTCTTCAATATTTTTTCGGAATTGGCCATATCCAGGTTGCCAAAAAAACACTTAAAATCTCACTTCTTTCTCGTAGCAAACTCTAAAATCAAGGTCTAATCTGTCGATTTTGCGAATTACCTCCCTTTAACATAAACAAATAGGGAATTTAAAATGTTTGGTATTCCCAAACTCATCACGGTTTTCGATTGGTTTTTTTTGCAACATCATGCAGGCCTTACAGAGGATTTTGAACCCTTTCTTCGACTAGGTTTGTTTCCAGATGCCCATGCAATAGCAATTTGAATTTCCTATGGAGATTACATTGTAAATTTTTCAAGCTTTGGAACATAATGAAAAATCTGCTTTTCAAACACCATTTTCTAAACACTGAAACACTTTTATGCAAGCTTCTTTACATTTCCTGACTGGTAACTTGTCAGATTACCATTTCGTGCAGTCCAGCATGGTTTGCATTTTTTATGCTCCCCGAAGGGAGAGCATATAGTCGCCGCTTCGTTTGTCCGTCCGTCCGTCCGTCCGTCCGTCCTGTCCGTCCGTCATTCCGTCCGTCCGTCAGTCCGTCCGTCCGAAGCAATATCTCCATAACCCTTGGGCCAAATCAAATGAAACTTACCATGTGAACTCCCTGTGACAAAATGCCGATGTACTTTTCCCCGTTTTTGGATTTGAGGCCTTGTCATGGGAAAAGGGGACTTATGGTGAAATATAGTTTTTCTCTAATTTCTCCTAGTCTAATGGTCAGAATTTGATGAAATTTCATATTTGAGTAGCAAATCAGATGCCCTTGACAATAAAGTGCTTTCCATGGCATACATTTATTGTGACAATGCCTTATTCGGGGAGCATTGTCCGTCTCTGACGGCCCTTGTCTACTTGGATTTCCTGAAGGTTTAAATTGTGTAAAATTTCCGTTCAAATTGTACACCTGAAAAACGGACCCCTGTCTCATTAAAAGGGTCCGTATTGCATCCTAGTAATTAAGACCCACAAAACTTTTAGTGCTTGGCTTAACCAAGTCAATGAACAATGCGAAATACTTTCATTTGATTTTTTTACTTGTTGTTTGTAGAAGAAATATGACAAGCAAAGTAGGTGTAGCGTTTTCACTTTTGTTCAGTATAATAAAGTATTGTTCAAAATTTAAAAATAATAATTTTATGCACAGAAAATTTTTTAAATATGTTATCTTGTGTTTAAACACATAAATTTTGTTATTAAAAAGCGGCCAATCATGTCAGGTTTTATGGTAAGAATGGTATTTTCCACCTGCCAATGGCTGCCATCTTGGAAAATGGTGGCCATCTTGTAATTTAATAAATTTGCAAAAATAAGAGAATTTATAAACTTGGAGGCACATTGTTTCTGTCCATACAATTGTAATAAAATTCATGCAGACTTTCTACTTCAAAACACAATCTTTTAAACTAAGACCCTTTTTAAATTCCTAGTAATGGTTATGGTGAAACATTTCTCAATAGGAAGTGTTATACTTAATACCAGTTCTATATATATCCTTTAATTTTGGTCAGAAATAATGTGACGAAGGACGTATGCTCGTAAGCCTGGATGCATAAATTATCTAACCTTGGTCACTTTAAATCGTAACATGCATAGCTCACCACTATGATTTCTTGGAGCGTCAGCATTTACATATGCACAATCCAGGGCAGCGTAGGCTAAACCTATAGCATCAATCTTTGCATGACTTCTTGTACCCACAACAATTGACTGAAGTCAATCCAAATCCAGACAATATTATGCTATGCGATTCTTCATTGCTTCCATTCCTATTTAGGAAGGCTCAGTACTTTCATTTTGGGGATAGTTTTTTGACCGCAATTGTATAATGCTTGGTAAAAAGTAGACCTTTCCAAAGCTGTGCTAGTTATGCATCATATAGCTTTGTTGGCAGACATAACAAAAAGAAAAGAACTAGGTCCCTTGTCCTATAACCGTAAAGCCGAAATAACATCACAGCCAGTGAAAGAATGAAAGACTCTTTCTTCCCTAAAACACCCAGTGCATACTATGTAGGGGCGTTTAGCATAAGGTTATAACTTAATATACTTTAATCGAAAGCTTCTCAATACCAATAGCATTTAGTCTTTGAAATACGCTGGTTATTATAAGACGTCCATGCTGCTGGCTTTGATTATCAAACATGTATTTGCTCATGATTACTAGGCACAATTCCCTCAAGACTAGCTATCTATAACCCTTTCTTCCCTTTTACAAAGACAATATCTTGCGGACACATCTGAACAATCTTCAATCTAAAAGGTTTTGAAATCTGTCTCGTTGTCAGTGTCTCAACAAAATATATGCCATACTTTACGTGAAATGCTTTTGTCAGTCACTATTTGATGTCTTGACTATGCTTTGACTTTTTCCAGCATTCACACGGGTGGTAAACAGAGAAACTAGTTCCAAAAAGAGTCAACGGTATTTCGTTGCCTCGTGACATCCAGCCTCTACCGAGGTAGTTGCATAGAGCGAAAATCTGTAAACAAAGGTAGGTCACGAACACATTTTTCTACAATTATTTCTTTTTCAGCAAGTTTTTGAAAAATCCGGCGATGCTGTAAAATGAAGATATGGTCGAATTTTGTTGTGCACGATAATATACGGTGTTAGCAAGCAGAATTTGAATACAATCGTTGAAAAACATTTCAAAATCGAAAGTAAAAACTTTTTTACTTTCGATTTTGAAATGTTTTTCTACGATTGTATTAAAACGCTGCTACTAATACCATTATATTCTCGTGCACAACAAACTTCGACCATGTCTTCATATTACAGCATCGCCGGATTTCTCAAAAACTCGCTTTAAAAGAAATAACTTTAGAAAATGTGTTCGTGACCTACAAATTTTCGCTCTATGCAACTACCTCTTTTTGGAGCTAGTTTCTCTGTTTACCACCCGTGATTCAGGCTGATGTATCTGTGTACATCGATAAACCAAATCAGTTAGCATGTAAATGCACATAAAAGGTTTAAAAAGGAATAGCACATTCTGCTGCATGTTCTTGGTACGAAACGGCTATGTATTTATCACAGCTGATCCATCAACTATGATAGCATATAAAGTTTTTGGCTTTGTAAACGGCAAAATGTTAGGGGGATCTAACTTGCAGATTGTAAACCCGTACCATTTAATTAATTGACCCATTACAAAACGACAAAACTTAATTCTGGTCCAATCTAAAAGCTGCTGCGGACTACAAATTGGGTGTAACCAATGGTAAAATTTAGTCATGATACAGCACAGAAAATATTGAGACAAAAGGAGAAAATTTTGATCATCGGCATCAATCTTTTCCCAAGCCAAGATCGGGGGCGTCAAAAGAGTTAATCCATTACAATACGACAAAATTTAAATCTGGTCCAAATCAATAGATGCTGCAAATGCCAATTTCAGTTGCAGGTGAGTGGAATAGCAATAACTTTTGTGCTAAAAATAGACTGGGTTTACCGTCACGTTTTGATAAACTGTCAGTGTCGTTATAAAATCTCGTAACTACGGCTTAAATTAAGCCGTAGTTACGAGATTTTATAACGACACACACGAGATACCTTTGTTTGTACGAAATTTCATCACTGATTATTTGATAAAATCGTTCCCTATTTTACATATTTTGTAGGTTGAAAATTGGTCTTTTAGCTGGATAGAAAACATTGAACAGTTGCGGTTCCTGAAGGTTCAAACGACCCCCTCTGTAGACTGATTATTTCATTTTCATGCAGAAATTCAGTCAAAATTGTGTAACAAGGAAAACAAACTCTCCTATTTTCGACCCCATTTAGCCTACAGTTCATCCTGTTTCCACCGCAGCATTGTAAGAGGCAATTTCTCCATTTCACACAATGATTTTCGAAGTCCTGTGAGTCTAAACAAACGGTTCAACGTCTCCGGGTATAGGTTTTGGCGTCTCCAATAGGGAAGGCTTTGGAAACAAAAAAGGAGGACGTAGGCCTACGGCTTACTAGCAGTATCTCCTTTTCCCACAATACTTTCCAGAGTATGATATTCAAGTATTCTACATTAAAACACAGTGGTTTAACCCTTTCCCAAACAAGACATGGTTTTGACGTCCTTAATAGAAAAGGCTTGGGAAAACATTGAAACAAAAGAAGAAACTGCTGATAACCAGCAGTTTCTCCTTTTGTCTCAATATTTTCTATCCCGTATTTTACACAAACTCTGTCTTTAATAACTTCCGTTTTGTCATTTGTGGCAGTTTTTGAAGTGGGACACCCTAAAATGTTGCCGTTTGGGAAAGGGTTAACCAAATACATGTACTAAACACTCCATTCCATTCCTTTTAGGCGCCTGCAAAAAAAAATGAAAACATGGAGAGAAAAGAATAACATGCTGACACTGATGATCAGCATTAATTTTCTTCTTTTCTCTCGAAGTTATCTTTGCTTTCGTCTGAACTCTTCAACTATAATGAACACTGATATTATTATTATTTTCTCTCGTAGAAAGGGCCTTGCGAGAAAAAATATATTTCTCCTCTTCTCTCAATTCTTTCTTTAACCCTTTCCCGAACAAGATCTGGTTTTGACGTCCCTAATAGAAAAGGCTTGGGAAAACATTGAGGCAAAAGAAGAAACTGCTGATAACCAGCAGTTTCTGCTTTTGTCTCAATATTTTCTATGTCATATTTTACACAAATTTTATCTTTAATAACTTCTATTTTGGCATTTGTGGCAGTTATCGAAGTTGATCACCCTAAAATATTGTCGTTTGGGAAAGGGTTAATCAATTGAATTTGAAACCTCGAAACAAGGGTTTGTGCGGTAGAGGGTTAAACCCTTTATTTATCAAATATACATTTAAAAATCCCTTCGTGGTGCCTCTTTTCATCTACTAGTTTTTGATTGACAGATTCGTGAGCTGTTCTTACGGGTCCGTGCCATACGAAATCCATCAAATTGGTATAATAGATCACTGCTTTTCAACAGAAACCTCGTAACTGCAGCTTAAAATAAGCTATCGTTACGCGGTTTTTGTAGAAATGCATCGAATTTTGTCTGCAATCTTTACCCAAATGATAAAAAAGGGTTGTGTAGTTTGAAAGATTCCTCAGACGATAAAATCAATTGTTTTTAAAAATACAATTCCTGTATAATATAACACAAAACGTATTGAGACAAAGGGAGCGAATGCTTGTCATCAGAATTTTCTTCATTGATGATTTGCCGCACTTTTCCTTTTACCTTTTCTATTAGTTACGTCATAACCATGTCTTGTTTTGGAAAGGGTCAATCCTACATATTTTATACACATATTTAAAAATAAAAGAACTTTCCCGAATGGACAAATTAAGAATAGCCTGATCCAATTTCAAAGTTGCTGCAGACGGCAAGATCAATATCGTTAAGAATGGAATGTCAGTGTGTTTTACCATAGAAATATTGAAAGATAAAGGCATTGGCGGATCCAGGGGGTTCGGGGGGTTCGAACGAACCCCCTCTGTAGCCTGATTATTTCATTTTCATGTGCAGAAACTCAGTCAAAATTGTGAAATACTAGAAAAACGAACACCCCCCCCCCCCATATTTGAATAAATCCGAACCTCCTAACAGAAATCCTGGATCCGCCGTTGTTGCAGACGACAATTTTAAGTTTAATAAACTTTAAAAAATCTTTCCATTTTGGGTTAGAAAACATTGTGGAAAAGGAAGAAATTGCTTGTCACAAGCAATTTCCTCATTTTCCACAATGTTTTCCCAAGCCTTTTTCTGTGAGGGAGTCAAAAGGCGTCACTGTGCAGTAATGGGCTAAAATGTCAAAAGAGCGATCGATTTGAGATTCATGACAGACTGCATGAGACGTTGTTAAAAAGGCGACAAACGCTACCGAATCAAGGGTCATCATGTTCACGCGTTCTGCACACGTTCCCCATGGGGGCCCCTCAATTAAGCAATCCATATAAAAAGCGTCTTAACGGTCGGCCATTTTATCAGACGCTAAGCTGAAGGCCAAGTGGACAGATCAAAAGTGAACACAGAAAAAATGCTAAATGTGAGTTTGAATTTTAGAATATTACTACTGGTACAATTAGTTTAAAAACCATTACCAATTGACACAATTTTAGGGCGGTCCAAATTGAAAGATCTTGCAGACGACAATTTCAAGTGAATGGAATTTTTAATTTTTATGTCTCTGGATGGACAACATTGTGGGAAATCAAGAAATTGCTTGTCACAAGCAATTTCTTCATTTTCCACGATGTTTTTTTAAGGTCATTATTTTGTTGAGAGTCAAAAAGAGTCATTGTGTGGTAAGGGGTTATGTAAAAAATCTTGTCCTCCTGAGTAGTGTTTTTTCTCCTTACATTATGATTAACTCTTTCACTGCCATAGGCGCTTTACCTTTCCCTGCCATAGGCGACTTCAGTCGACAAATTTATGGGAGCGAAATATATGAGTACACACAACATAAAAAAGAAAAAAATATTGTCATTTCATAAATAACCTTTAAATTTTGGTCACATATAGGTGCTTAATTTGTCTATGTCCTGGAAATTTGAAAGGAATCCATCAAATGAGTGAAAAGTTATGCATGATTTTGTGTACAGGGTATCGATTCTTGGAAATTTCTTCGAATTAATTTGGCGGTGAGAGACCCCTTCAAAGGTCAATATTTGGCAGTGAAAGGGTTAAACTAGATCAATTGCGGTATCACATTGTGAGCATAGAGTCTAGTCCTATTTATAAGCACAGGGAATCGAATCAAACCTTTCTAGGCCTATTTTGACTGATTTCTGACCAAAATCAGATCCCGTGACTGAAGATAGACTATCTTCATAGGCCTAGAAAGGTACGATTCGATTCCCTGTGTTTATAAGCCCGGGCTTTTTTTATTTTTTTTATATTCATAATGTCTGTATTGTAATCACGGTGGATAATCATGTGATACAATATTTTAAAAAAAATCTTCAATAACTTTTTTTATCAGTTGATTTTTCAAAAATCAAACACGTCCAGCATATTCCTGGCATTTTCCCACCTTCTCTGCTTCAAACCGAATTCAAATTGGTCAAGTATTGAAAAAGATATTGAAGATTATCGGAAATTCTGAGTCAAGTGATTATACAGTAACACATGTAATTGTGAGCAGCCTTTGTTTATGTTTTCCCACACATTGTTGCTTTTTGATAATAGCTTTGGAAAACCTTGTGGAGAAGGAAGAAATTGCTTGTTAATAGCAATCAATTCATTTCTCACGATGTTTGCTAACCTTACGTGCTAGGAGTCAAATTTTTACCCTTTCCCAAATTTCAGGGTGATCTACTTCAACAACTGCCACAAATGACATAATGGATATCATTTAGGGTAGGATTTGTGTAAAATATGTCACAGAAAATATTGAGACAAAAGGAGAAACTGCTGGTCATCAGCAGTTTCTTCTTTTGTTTCAATGTTTTCCCAAGTCTTTTCTATTAGGGACGTCAAAACCAGGTCTTGTTTGGGAAAGGGTTACAGACCCCTTTGCTTTGGACTAGGTTAAAAATTCAATTTTAGGAAGCGATTTTCAACTTAATAAAGCAGTTATTCAAAATTTATTTAGCAAATTGGAAATGCTAGCACATTTCTCTTTCCCTGTAATGTATTCCAGATCTTCTATGTAGAATTAACCCTCTCCCAAACAAGTCCTGGTTTTGACGTCCTTAATAGAATAGGCTTGGGAAAATATAGAAACAAAAGAAGAAACTGCTGATAACCAGCAGTTTCTCCTTTTGCCTCAATATTTTCTGTACTACATTGCACATAAATCCATTCCTTGTAAACATTAATTTTGTCATCTGCAGCAGCTTGTAATTTAAATAGGACCACCCTAAAATTGTGTCGTTTGGGAAAGGGTTAAATCTTTCTTCACCTGATCCTTAAATTGTTTACCACACAGTGACGCCTTTTGACTCCCCACGAGATAAAGGCTTTAGAAAACATTGTGGAAAATGAAGAAATTGCTTGTGACAAGCAATATCTTCATTTCCCACAATGTTTTCTATACAAAATGACCAAAACTGTAAAATTTTATTCACTTGAATTTGTTGTCTACAACATCTTTGAATTTGGACAAGTTTGAAATTTCGTCATCTGGTAATCAACCTATCCACAGATTAGACTTTGTTTTGATGTCCTGGGCCTGGAGAAATTGTTCTAAAACACCAAAAGAAAAGAAGAAATGACTGATTATCAGCAATCCTCCTTTTCCCTCAATACTTTCTTTTTGCTAAACTATACACATCTTCTGACTTGTACATCATGATCAATACAACTAGACCCTTTCAAAAATATTATCCCATTACTGCACAGTGACGCCTTTTGACTCCCTCACCTAAAAAGGCTTGGGAAAACATTGCAGAAAATAAAGAAATTGCTTGTGACAAGCAATTTCTTCATTTTCCACAATATTTTTCAACCCAAAATAGAATTATTTCTAAAATTCTGTCGACTTAAAATTGTCGTCTGCAACAACTTTCAAATTCAAAGAGTCCAAAATTTTGCCATCTGGTAAAGGGTTATGATAATAAATAAAACCTTCTTCTGTCCTTAGTGGTAAAAGAAATCTAGTTCTTAAACATTGAAAGAAAAGAAGAAATTATTGAGTATCAGCATTTCTCCTTTTCCCTTGATATTTGCTTTTTTACTGTATATACACATCCTCTTACTGGTACATATATAAATCTAAATTCTAAAACATTGAAAGAAAAGAAGAAATGACTGGTATCATTAATTCTCCTTTTCCCTCAATATTTATTTTTTCTAAACATAGATCTACAGCAGCATCTTTTTCATGGTTCCCAAAAAGCAGTTTATCACCCAAATTTAATATTTTTAATCCATTCTCAAACAACAATATTTCAAAAACTGCTGCAGACCACAAAAATGTGAATTAGATCTAGATCTAACATTTGGCTTGTGGCAAATTAGCTTTTTCTTAATCTCAGTATTCTCCCCAGCCTAATAAGCTGTATTGGCCTCACTACTGCTTCATCTAAATCAGTGATATGCCCCTACAGCTTCAAAAGCAACCTACGGCTTAATATGTACATAATGGTCACCAAATAGAGGAATTTGAGTCATTTTATGTCAAAAACTGATGAATCAAGGTATTTTATACAATAAATATGCATAAAAACAGTATGGGAAAAGAAGAAATTGCTCATAATGAGCAATTTCTTCTTTTCCCATTATGTTTTTATTCACAATTATTTGCAATAGAATATTTGCAATTACATGTGTTTGCCTAAACATTACATTGTAAGCTTCAACGACACTGCCACTACAGCCTCAAATTATTCTGGGAAGAACCCTGAATCCATTCTTCAATAACAAAATTTAAGCGTTTTCCAATTCAAAAACTGCTGCAGAGGTCAATTTTTATGTTACATAACATGGCTTCATGGACAAAATAGCATAGAAAGTATTGAGGCAAAAGAAGAAAATGCTGATCATCAGCATTTTGTTCTTTTGTCTCAATGATTTCAAAAATTACTTTCCTTTTATGCAGAAGCTTTCAATTGGGACTAGTATAAAATTTCACTGTTTGGGAAATAGTTCTAATTGCTCTTTGCTTCGATTTCAGAAATGGCTGAAATAGTTGAAACTGTAACAACACTGGCTTTTGGCTTCTACTCAAGCATTTGTGACTACATAGTTAGATGCTCCAGCTGCTATCATCAGTGTGGTAGAAAAGGCCAGTCCGGAGATCACAGGGGGTCATGATTGTGGTTGAAACACTTTGTCAGAATGTGGTCTACTTTATAAGGTAAATCTATTTTCTTGAACCTCATTTAACCCTTTCCCAAACAACAAAATATGAGGTTGGTCTCATTTGGAACCCTCCACAGACTACAAAAAAGATGCTTGTAAAGTAAATATTAGTGTACAATATAGCATAGAAAATATTGAGGCAAAAGGAGGAAGTGCTGATTATCGGCATTTTCTTCTTTTGTCTCAATGTTTTCCCAAGCTTTTTCTTTCATGCACGTCAAAAGCTGCTTGGGAAAGGATGTAGTGGTAGTACTGGTGAAAGATACATGGTAAGGTGCTCCAGCAGTGTGATATGACCCTAGAAGTTGAAAGAGGTGTTAACCCTTTCCCAAACCGCAAAATTTTAGGGTGATCCACTTCAGAAACTGCCACAAAATGACAAAATGAATGTTACTAAAGATAGGACTTGTGTAAAATATGGCATAGAAAATATTGAGACAAAAGGAGAAACTGCTGGTTATCAGCAGTATCTTCTTTTGTTTCAATGTTTTCCCAAGCCATTTCTTTTAGGGACGTCAAAAGCAGGTCTTGTTTGGGAAAGGGTTAAGGTAGTGCAGCCCTAATGAGATTCATGTGACGTCAGAATTTTTTGTGTGATGTAAACATTGAAATACATATCTGAACCTATTCGGGCAATGTCTGCTTCTGCAGACAACAAAATTTATGTGAATTAACATTGGATTGGTGGACATAATAGCAAAGAAAATATTGAGACAAAAGGAGGAAATGCTGATTTTCAGTATTTTCTTCTTTTGCCTAAATGTTTTCCAAACATTATTTATAGATACCTCTTCTACAGTAGGTTTCAAATTGGACCAGTATTAACCCTTTCCCAAACAAGACTGGGTTTTGACTTCTAATGAAGAGATGGTCAGAAAACATCGAAGGAAAAGAAGAAAATGCTGATCATCAGCATTTTCTTCTTTTCCTACAATATCTTATGTGCTGTATTACTCATCAACATTTTTTTCTGATAATCAGCCTTTTATTCTTTTCCTGTACAATTATGTTCTGTGCTATATAACACCTGAGCATTTCTTATTTTCCTTCAATATTTTCTATGCTATATTGTACCTAATTTCCATTTTTTTAGCATTCATTTTGTTGTTTCATTTTTGAAGTCTTTTTTGGGCCGTTTTGAAAAGGTTTATAAAAAATTGAGAAAGGAGTGATTTGTAATAACCTAAATAGTTCTTATGTTATTCTTTGCTCCTATTTCAGAAACAGCTGGACATTTTGCTTTGAAACTTGGTATAAAGAGCTGGAACTGTATCAACACTGCTCTTTGTTTCTATTTCAGAAATGGCTTGATAATTTACTTTGAAACTTGGTTCTAATTTTGTCATTTGCTTCTATTTCAGAAACTGCTGGACATTTTGCTTTGAAACTTGGTATAAAGAATTGGAATTGTAACAACACTGGCTTTTGGCTTCTACTCAATCATTTGTGACTACATGGTTAGATGCTCCAGCTGCTGTCATCAGTGTGGTAGAAACATTCAGTCCCGAGATCACAGCGGGTCATGCGGTTGAAATCCTTTGTCAGAATGTGGTCTAAAGGTAAATCTTTTTTCTTGAACCTCATTTAACCGTTTCCCCAAACAACAAAATATAAGGTTGGTCTCATTTGGAACCCTCCACAGACAACAAAAAAATGCTGGTAAAGGAAATATTGGTGTGCAGTAAAGCATAGAAAATATTGAGGCAAAAGGAGGAAGTGCTGATTATCAGCATTTTCTTCTTTTGTCTCAATGTTTTCCCAAGCCTTTTCTTTCATGGACATCAAAACCTGTTTGGGAAATGATGTAGTGGTAGTACTGGTTAAAGAAACATGGTTAGGTGCTCCAGCAGTGTGATATGACCCTAGAAATTGAAAGAGGTGTTAAGGTAGTCAGCCCTAATGAGATTCTTGTGACATTGAAAACTTAAATGAGCCATACACATTTGCTATATATGGGAATCTATTCAGGCATCATCGTCATAAACATTTGGCTGCGGTATGTTCCACCCCTGAATGTTTACGACATCGCCTGAAAAATTCGGAATTTCTGATGTCACGGGAATCTCATTACGGGTGTTCTACCTTAACCCACATTTAATCAATCAATTCCTACTGATGAAAATATTGGCAATGGAAAACTGAAGTAGAAAATATATAAAACCAAAGCCAGCTCCTTTTTGGGAAAGGGTGAAACAATTCTCACATAAAGATGCTTTTTGACACCCCAAAATACCAAGACTTTAAAAAAACATTGTAGAAAATGAAGGAATTGTAACGATTACTTAATTTTCTACAATGTTTCCTACCCAGAAAGACAAAAGATGTAAGATTTTATTGAACCCTTTCCTAAATAGTTCTGACAACCCTAATAAAAGTTGCATAGGTAAACGCTGAGGCAAAAGAAGCAGTTTTTGAATTGGGCTACCCTGAAATTTGGTAACTTGGGAAAGGATTAAGTACATTTATCTAATTATCTTAATCCATGGTTAGACCTTTCTTTCTTCTAGAGACATCCTAACCAGGTCTTGTTAAGGAAAGAGTTAACTCTCCCAAACAAGACCTCAATTTGACTTCTCTGGCTTGGAAAACATTGTGACAAAAGAAGAACATGTCGATAATCAGTATTTTCCACTTTTGCCTCAATATTTTCTTTGCTTTTTTTGTACAATTCAGCCCTTATAAACATGCATTTTGTATTGAAGACTGCATGGAGTGGTCTGCAGCAGCTTCTGAATTTGGGTATAGTATTTATACAATATTCAATTATCTTTCCAGCTGCCATGATACCTGTAACAACTTTCAATGTGTGGACAGATCATTACAAGAAAAGAAATATAAATATTAGGTGAGTGTTTTATTTATATTGACCAATAATTTCTGCAGCAGCAAAAACCAAGAAAACCAAACAACAAACAGCCCATAAAAACAACAATAAACAACTTCTTAAGGTAGACGACCCATCATTAAAAACACCACTTTCTAGCCATATGAAATGCATCAAATTGCACACACTTGTAAATACACTTCACATAAGTTGATTCACCGTGCCGGATTTCAAGATTATGCTTCAGGAAGAGAATAATTTACAAATATTATTTCACTCTATATTCATATGCAAGGGAGGTAATTTTGAACATTTTTGTCAAATATTTCCATAATTATGCACTAATTCAAAAATATAAACCGTTCAAAATGCTTAAGTTTGTATTTGGAATGGAAATGTATCGCAGTTAAGGAGTTACTGGTACTTTTCAATTTTCGCCTCTGGCTCTCAGGTGCTAATGATGGGTCATATACCTTAATACAGCTTCAAAAATCAGAATTTTACCCATTAAATGCATTTTATGCCCTTGTATCGCAAGATCGGGGACATGTTGTTTTACTTTTGTCCATCTGTCTGTCTGTCCATCTGTCTATCTGTCCAAAAACTAAACATAAGCTTTGGTGTGTGTGTGGGGGGGGGGGGAGGTATTAGTGCTTCACTAACACATCTTGTTTATTTTGTTTTTTGTTTGGGTAAGAAACATTGTGACAAATGAAGAAACTTCTTGTCATAGGCAATTTCTTCATTTTCCACAATGTTTTCCAAGGCCTTTATCTTTTGGGCATCAAGGAATTGGTTGAAAGCTTCTGTAAATAATCACATTTTTATTGATAGACAGAAATTATTGAAGCAAAAGGAAAAATCTTGGTAATTAGTATTTTCTTCTTTTTCCTCAATGTTTTGCCTATTGGTTTATTTTCATTATTAACATCCAAATCAGGTCTTCTTTAGGAAAGATTTTACTACATTGTATAAAGAAATAACTCTTTCCCAAATAAGACTTGTCCCTATAAGAAAAGGCCCTGAAAAACATTGTGACAAAGGAATATGCTGGTAATCAGCATTTCTCCGGTTGTCTCAATATTCTCTATGGCTTTATTGTACAAAAATTCAATCTTTTCCATCGTCCATTTTGTTGTGTGCAACATCTTTTAAATTGGTCATTCAAATAATTTTGTCATTTGAGTAAGGTTTAAAGTATTTATGCATTTATCTTTTTAGTTGGACTTAATACTTATAAATGGATAAAAGAAAAGAAAGACGTAAAACAGGATTCCTGCCTAATTGGTGAGTCTCTTTCTATGATTGGCCAATTACAAAAGCCCAAATACCTTTCCCCCTATATCCTTAACAACAACAACAACAACAACAACAACAACAACAACAACAACAACAACAACAACAACAACCACCACCACCACCACCACCACCACCACCACCACCACCACCACCACCACCACCACCACCCCCCCCCACCCACCCCACACTTGAATATATCTCTTCCAAATAATGTCGAGTATCAGTAAAAAATATGTTGAAGGCAGAAAGGTACATTGCGTTCTTAAACATTGAGAGAAATGTACTTTTAGCTATTGACTTGTCTATGTGAGAGAGGTGATATGATTATATCTGACTGTACATGCTTTTTTTAAATGGTTTAAATACTATGCCTTGTTACACCTGCTTAGATGGACCCATCTGTCCACAGTTTAGTTTATAAATGGTGAAGAAACCCAACTGACCTAGTAAGTGATATTTTGATTAACCCTTTCCCAAACGACAGAATTTTAGGGTGATCCACTTCAAAACTGTAAAAAATGACAAAATGGATGTTATTAAAGATAGAATTTGTGTAGAATATGGCACAGAAAATATTGAGACAAAAGGAGAAACTGCTGGTTATCAGCAGTTTCTTCTTTTGTTTCAATGTTTTCCAGAGCCTTTTCTATAAGATATGTCAAAACCAGGTCTTGTTTGGGAAAGGGTTAAAAATCGTTTAAATACTATGCCTGTTACACCTGCTTAGATGGACCCATCTGTCCACGGTTTAGTTTATTAATGGTGAAGAAACCCAACTGACCTAGTAAGTGATATTTTGATTAACCCTTTCCCAAACGGCAAAAATTTAGGGTGATCCTTTTCAATAACTGCCATAAATGACAAAATGGATGTTGTAAAAGATGGGATTTGTGTCAAATATGACACGGAAAACATTGAGACAAAAGGAGAAACTGCTGGTTATCAGCAGTTTCTTCTTTTGCCTCAATGTTTTCCCAAGCCTATTCAATTAGGGACGTCAAAACCAGGTCTTGTTTGGGAAAGGGTTAAACAATATTCTGCTCAAGAAGGAGAAGAAGAAGAATTGTTAGATAGTTGTAAACCTGTATGGGTAAGCTGCTGATGGTGACCGTAAAACATGTTCTGGTGGCACTGGTGAGAGAAACGACAGGGACGGTAATTCATGAGTTACAATGATTTTTACAACACTTAAGCATTTGGATATTGCTTTTGTCTAAAACCACATGCTAAAATCCAGTGCAAATGGACAAATTTATAAACATAGAGTACATTACAGCGCTGGCTCTTTAAGGTTTTAATTTAAGGTAGTCCACCCCTAATGATATTACATTTGACGCCAGAATTTTTAGTGCGACATCATTTTTACATTCCTTACTTATCTTGACCCATAAGTGTGACGTCATAAACATTTGGCGGTGGAACATTCCGCCATCAAATGTTTACAACATTCCCTGAATAACCTCATAAGGGATGGACTAATTATAATTATGAAAATAATTATGATAAATAAATAAATGAATAAATACCAAACAATGAAGATGCATACAATCATGTTAATAAACAAAATTTAAACCTATAAAGCATGATAGTAATGATAAAAATAATTATGATAATGACAAATAAATAAGAACCAAACTACAAAGATGTAAACAGCGATTTTTTATAAGCAAAGTTTAAACCTATAAAGCTTGATAGTAATGATAAAAATAATTATGATAAAAATAAATAAAAAAGTACCCAACAACAAAGGTGTATACAGTGATTTTTAAGAACAATTTAAACCTATAAAATGATAGTAATGATAAAACTAATTATGATAAATATAAATAAGTAAAATATAAAGTTTAAACCTATAAAGCATGGTAGTTATGATAAGAATAATTATGATAATGATAAATTAAACATGATATTATACAGATGCACAAGCAAATCATCTCATTACAATTACACTACAATCATGATTATCATCGATATGATTTTGTTTTCATCAGTACAACCTATAATTAGTAAATGAATAATGTCTTTATTTTTTGGGGGGGAATCGGTAGTTTGCGCGTGATTGTCAGACAGTGTCTCATCTCTTTCTTTGGAATGTGCCGTGTACCAAATGCGACCAAATGCGTAGACTTTGCGGTTATAATTACGATCTGTCTCAAATTTTAGTCTTTTGTTTCGTTTAAAGTATGGACATAGGAATTTGCAATTATTTCAACAAATAAAATCAAATCTTGTATATATATGTTAGTTGTTTGTGAATTGTTATTATAAATGCCTATATATGTGTGTTAGTTTATAATATGTTAATAAATTCTAATTGTAGATTCCTATTTATCTGTCTCTTTCTCTCTCTCTCTCTCTCTGTTTGTTTGTTAGCCCATCTGTCTGTCCCAAACCTTCCGCCCCCCCTGTGTGTGTGTATGTCTGCCCATCTGTCTGTCCCAAATCTCCCCATCCCCCCTAACCCCCTAAGTGTGTGTATTTCTGCCCATCTGTCTGTTCCCCCACCCCATTTGCATGTTATGTTTGTAATTAATGTTAATCTTCACAAAATAACATTAACGATATTAACAATAACAAAATAACGTTAGTGATGATAAGCTTATATTAATATACTGTTTTTTCTTCAGCTTTCAGGGTGTGACTAAGCTAATGTTATACTGTTTCTTTTCAGCATTTAGGGTATGGCTAAGCCAAACGGTTATTCAACGAGTTAATATAAGATAAAATACGCGGAAAATGCGTGAACACATTTCGAAATCGAACGAATGTACCACAATAAATACTTTTACCGTTAACCGAAAAAGCGACTACCTTGATCTTAAATGCAATGAACTGTTTACTAGACTCTGTCTGCCTTCCCAAATATCAATAATGAATAAAATAGGCTTTAAAAACTGTTATAACCCCCCCCCCCTTCCATTTTTTTTTTTAAATTAAAAATCATAAATATCAAATAAATGTTATACACACATACATACAAAAAAACCCACACACATAGAACAAGACAAAAATGATACATATACTGCAACTTTTTCTGAACATCATTATTATCATCATTGTATACTTAAAAACTTATACAGATTCAAAAGCTTTGCTAAATATAAAA
Source organism: Fragum sueziense (assembly GCA_963680895.1). Taxonomy (NCBI): domain Eukaryota; kingdom Metazoa; phylum Mollusca; class Bivalvia; order Cardiida; family Cardiidae; genus Fragum; species Fragum sueziense. Next base: position 26,391,819 of record OY804607.1, read on the forward strand.
TCTACTAAAATATACAAGTAAACATATAAAATGTACTAAAATTATACAAGTAAACATAATTATAAAATCTATTAAAATATACAAGTAAACATATAAAATCTACTAAAATATACAAGCAAACATATAAAATCTAATAAAATATACAAGCAAACATATAAAATCTATTAAAATATGCAAGGAAACATGAAAAAGATCAGCATGACATTATAATTTGTAAAAGAAAGACAATTTACACATGAAAGAAAGTCAATGTTCAATTTCCATAAATCAGTGAGAAAATCAATGTTTAATTTCCTTAAATCTGTAAAAATAAACGAGTGTTTTAGGACTTCTTACAAAAATAAAATTGCAGAAATGGTTCTAATAGATAGTTCCACAAATCTGAGTCAGTGCTGTTTATAAACTTGTTCATCTACATAGGATTTAACCCTTTCCCAAATGGCAAAATTTTAGGGTGATCTACCTCCAAAACTGCCACAAATGACTTAATGGATGTTATTAAAGATGGGATTTGTGTAAAATATGGCATAGAAAATATTGAGACAAAAGGAGAAACTGCTGGTTACCAGCAGTTTCTTCTTTTGTCTCAATGTTTTCCTAAGCCTTTTCTGTAAGAGACGTCAAAACCAGGTCTTGTTTGGGAAAGGGTTAAGCACAAACAATGTTTTAACCATACAAGTGTTGTAAAAGTTTTTGTAATTAATACATATCTCTACCTATGGTAACCAGCAGCTGGGGGCATGGAAGGGAATTGTTGTCAAACTAGTGGTTAGAAAAACAGCAAGAAACCATTGGTAAGATGCTCCAGACAGTGTTAGTAAGTTTTACCCAATTAAGAGCTCCAGATACGAGGTTGTAAAGGTTTTTCAAAATGCAATATTTTATTTATTGTTCATCAAACCCTATGTTGTGGATACTCATTAGAATCGTCTCGTTGAGATGATTAAAATGAGTACCACAACATAGGGTTTGGATTTGAAATAACCAATTTAGAATGCTTCACCCCCTGAAGAAAGGTATAAACCGCAAACCATGGACAGATTGGTCCAATTGAGCAGGTGCAACAGGCATAGAATTTAAATGATGCAGTTTGTCCGCATAGCTAAAAGTACATTTTTGTCTCAATGTTTATGGAAGCACTATGTGTAAAGGAAGCCCACATGATGACGCCTTTTTACGCCCCACAAAATGAAGGTTGTGGGAAACATTGTGGAAAATGAAGAAAATGCTTGTTTGATATGATTCCCTTTTACTTTAGTCTTATGGATGAGACCCTTTAACCCTTACCCACATGATGACGCCTTTTCATGCCCCACAAAATGAAGGTTGTGAGAAACATTGTGGAAAATGAAGAAAATGCTTTTTTGATGCGATGAGACTTTAACCCTTTCCCAAACAGCCAAATTCTAGACTAATTCAATTTTCTTCTGCAGAAGACATGAGAAGATGAAAAGAGAGGATTTGTGTACCATAAAGTCTAGAAAATTTTGAAGTAAAAGGAGAAAATGCTGACAATCAGTATTTTCTTTTTTTGCCTCAATGTTTTCCTATGCTTTTTCTGGTGGTTGTAGCTACTTTAATCCAATCTATGGAAAATTCGAAATGGATCTTGTTTATATTTGGATGTAAGAAAGTAAGCCTGAATATTGAGAGGTTGACTGAACTTTTCATCTACTTGCAATTACTATTTAACCCTCTCCCATACAAGACCTGGTTTTAGCATTCATAGTTAGAAAATACCATGGAAAACATTGAGGAAAAAGAAGAATATGCTGATAAGCAGCATTTTCTCCTTTTGGCTCAACATTTTCTAAGCTTTATTGTGTGTAAATGCAGGTTTCTTTGAAAACCTCGTAAGTACAGGTTTAAAGAATCTGTAGTTACAAGGTTTTTGAAGAAAATCTTGAAAATTACGGTTTTGAAATTTTACCTCAACTTGGAGGTTTCCCTTAGTTTATTCCCATTGCATTATAAAGATGCTTTTTGATGACCCACAAGATAAAAGCTTTGGAAAATATGGTGGAAAAAGAAGACTTTTGATAAGCAATTTCTTAATTTCCTATGACATTTTCTACCTAGGAAGACAAAAAAATGAAGAACTTAATACACTTGATATCCTCATCTGCAGAAAATAAGACCAGTCCTATTTTTTTCTCCCCATAGAAATGTTTATTGAAGTGATCACCTACTCTGTGTTTTGTACTTTTGTACTTCAAAGTAATTGAGGGTTGTCTTGTAGATATCATTCCAAAGCTTAGTCAAAAACATTGTTGGCAAAATATCAAGGGAGTCTTACCATTAACACAGCCCTGGAAAAGGGGGAAAAAGCTTGTTCTTGTATTTTTTTCTTATTTCTTCGGCTGTTATAGAGCATTTTCAAAAGACCGGTACTGTACATTATCTGTCAGGTACCGAACAATGATCTATTAAGTAATGATCTATAAAGTAATAGTAAAGCGTCCAGTAATAATGATTGAAATGTGATCTGTAAAACCTCATTGTAAATGACATCATATCAGTTGATTTGAGACTAAATATGTTAATGGAATATCATGAAATCTAGAGAGAAAGATAGGGAGAACAATTCTGTGAGTAAGAATGATAGTGAGAATGAGAGAGATGAAGAGAGAACAATAGAATACATGAAATATACTGTCAGTATTATTGTAATCAATCTTCAGTTACAACATTTTGCAATAACATTAACAAAATTGAAAGAAATAGAGATGGAGTGAGAAAATTAGAGATAGATATACGGTACATTATTTTGGGTTTTATAGTCTGGGAACAAAGAATCATCGCAAAGACCATACTACAATCGCCATACTACAATTGACACTCGGAATAAAGACAAATGGAGCAAAAGTATTACAAGGACAGTTATACATACATCAAGCCAGCCTCCTGGAATGGAGCCCACTGACATGGACACTGTCTCTACACCTGCTCATCAAATATGAAACCCAATAATGATGAAGAAATGGCTAGGGAAAAGGAGAAAGTGCTAGTTTTCAGCCTTTGTTCCTTTTCCCTCCCAAGTTTTTGAAATAAGATGTTTATGTTTACTCAGAGGGATTCAAAAAGTAATGGGAAACTGCCTGCAAAATTAATTGATTTCAGATTTTGGCTTTTACAGTTGGGAAATGGTTAGGGAAAAGGAGAAATTGCTGGTTTCAGCCATTGTTCCTTTTCTCTCACTTTTTCCACATATCTGTTGAAATTTTTGGACATTTTTTTTGAAATTTCAAATCAAAGCTAGATGTTAAGGGTAGGATTAACAGTAGTTCAGATTTTGGCTTTTACAGTTGGGAAATGGTTAGGGAAAAGGAGAAATTGTTGGTTTCAGCCATTGTTCCTTTTCTCTCACTTTTTCCACATATCTGTTGAAATTGTTCGGCATTTTTTTTTTGAATTTAAAATCAAAATTAGATGTTAAGGGTAGGATTAACAGTAGTTCAGATATTGGCTTTTACAGTTGGGAAATGTTTAGGGAAAAGGAGAAATTGCTAGTTTCAGCCATTGTTCCTTTTCTCTCACTTTTTCCACATATCTGTTGAAATTGTTCGGCATTTTTTTTTTTTAAATTTAAAATCAAAGATGTTCAGGGTAGGATTAACAGTAGTTCAGATTTTGGCTTTCACAGTTGGGAAATGGTTGGGGAAAAGGAGAAATTACTGGTTTCAGCCATTGTTCCTTTTCTCTCACTTTTTCCACATATCTGTTGAAATTTTTCGGCATTTTTTTTTTAAATTTCAAATCAAAGCTAGATGTTCAGGGTAGGATTAACAGTAGTAATTTGAAATTTTGTTCCTTTTCTCTCCTTTTTCTCGACATATTTCTAGCATTTTTCCACGTTTTTGAAATGACAGTTAGGTGTTCAGGGTAGGATTAATAGTACTAATTCAAAACTTTGTGGTAAATACATTTTAGATTTTGGGTTTTGTAGGAGCTAGGCTGAGGCAGCTAAATTTTTTCCAAAAAAATGTAATCTAATGAAACGGGTTCATTGGGAAAGGGAGAAATCATCATTTGATATTTACAAAAATGTTAGGCAGCATTTGGAACACTATTGAATCAGAAGGTACCATTTTGGAATGTTTGGCATTTCAAAATTACTTTTTACCCCTCTTCAGTTATGATTCTATGCAGTGTCCTTAGTTCTTCTCTTTCGTCACAATGCACTGAAGTGTCGTCAACATCATTTTGGGTTTTATAGTCTGGGAACAAAGAATCATCGCAAAGACCATACTACAATCGCCATACTACAATTGACACTCGGAATAAAGACAAATGGAACAAAAGTATTACAAGGACAGTTATGCATACATCAAGCCAGCCTCCTGGAATGGAGCCCACTGACATGGACACTGTCTCTACACCTGCTCATCAAATATGAAACCCAATAATGATGAAGAAATGGCTAGGGAAAAGGAGAAAGTGCTGGTTTTCAGCCTTTGTTCCTTTTCCCTCCCAAGTTTTTGAAATGAGATATTTTATTACATTTACTCAGAGGGATTAAAAAAGTAATGGAAAACTGCCTGCAAAATTAATGGATTTCAGATTTTGGCTTTTACAGTTGGGAAATGGTTAGGGAAAAGGAGAAATTGCCGGTTTCAGCCATTGTTCCTTTTCTCTCACTTTTTCCACATATTTGTTGAAATTTTTCGGCATATTTTTTTTTAAAATTTCAAATTAAAACTAGATGTTCCGGGTAGGATTAACAGTAGTTCAGATTTTGGCTTTTACAGTTGGGAAATGGTTAGGAAAAAGGAGAAATTGCTGGTTTCAGCCATTGTTCCTTTTCTCTCACTTTTTCCACATATCTGTTGAAATTTTTCGGCATATTTTTTTAAAATTTCATATCAAAGCTAGGTGTTTAGGGTAGGATTAATAGTAGTTCAGATTTTGGCTTTTACAGTTAGGAAATGGTTAGGGAAAAGGAGAAATTGCTGGTTTCAGCCATTGTTCCTTTTCTCTCACTTTTTCCACATATCTGTTGAAATTTTTCGGCAATGTTTTTTTTTAAAATTTCAAATTAAAGCTAGATGTTCAGGGTAGGATTAACAGTAGTTCAGATTTTGGCTTTTACAGTTGGGAAGTGGTTAGGGAAAAGGAGAAATTGCTGGGTTCAGCCATTGTTCCTTTTCTCTCACTTTTTCCACATATCTGTTGAAATTTTTCGGCATATTTTTTTAAAATTTCATATCAAAGCTAGGTGTTCAGGGTAGGATTAATAGTAGTTCAGATTTTAGCTTTTACAGTTGGGAAATGGTTAGGGAAAAGGAGAAATTGCTGGTTTCAGCCATTGTTCCTTTTCTCTCACTTTTTCCACATATCTGTTGAAATTTTTCGGCATTTTTTTTTAAAATTTCATATCAAAGCTAGATGTTCAGGGTAGGATTAACAGTAGTAATTTGAAATTTTGTTCCTTTTCTCTCCTTTTTCTCGACATATTTCTAGCGTTTTTCCACGTTTTTGAAATGACAGTTAGGTGTTCAGGGTAGGATTAATAGTACTAATTCAAAACTTTGTGGGAAATACATTTTAGATTTTGGGTTTTGTAGGAGCTAGGCTGAGGCAGCTAAATTTTTTCCAAAAAAATGTAATCTCATGAAACGGGTTCATTGGGAAAGGGAGAAATCATCATTTGATATTTACAAAAATGTTAGGCAGCATTTGGAACACTATTGAATCAGAAGGTACCATTTTGGAATGTTTGGCATTTCAAAATTACTTTTTACCCCTCTTCAGTTATGATTCTATGCAGTGTCCTTAGTTCTTCTCTTTCGTCACAATGCACTGAAGTGTCGTCAACATCATTTGGGGTTTTATAGTCTGGGAACAAAGAATCATCGCAAAGACCATACTACAATCGCCATACTACAATTGACACTCGGAATAAAGACAAATGGAACAAAAGTATTACAAGGACAGTTATGCATACATCAAGCCAGCCTCCTGGAATGGAGCCCACTGACATGGACACTGTCTCTACACCTGCTCATCAAATATGAAACACAATAATGATGAAGAAATGGCTAGGGAAAAGGAGAAAGTGCTAGTTTTCAGCCTTTGTTCCTTTTCCCTCCCAAGTTTTTGAAATAAGATGTTTATGTTTACTCAGAGGGATTAAAAAAGTAATGGAAAACTGCCTGCAAAATTAATGGATTTCAGATTTTGGCTTTTACAGTTGGGAAATGGTTAGGGAAAAGGAGAAATTGCTGGTTTCAGCCATTGTTCCTTTTCTCTCACTTTTTCCACATATCTGTTGAAATTTTTCGGCATATTTTTTTTTAAAATTTCAAATTAAAACTAGATGTTCCGGGTAGGATTAACAGTAGTTCAGATTTTGGCTTTTACAGTTTGGAAATGGTTAGGGAAAAGGAGAAATTGCTGGTTTCAGCCATTGTTCCTTTTCTCTCACTTTTTCCACATATCTGTTGAAATTTTTGGCATTGTTTTTTTTAAAATTTTCAAATTAAAGCTAGATGTTCAGGGTAGGATTAACAGTAGTTCAGATTTTGGCTTTTACAGTCGGGAAATGGTTAGGGAAAAGGAGAAATTGCTGGTTTCAGCCATTGTTCCTTTTCTCTCACTTTTTCCACATATCTGTTGAAATTTTTCGGCATATTTTTTTTTAAAATTTCAAATTAAAACTAGATGTTCCGGGTAGGATTAACAGTAGTTCAGATTTTGGCTTTTACGGTTGGGAAATGGTTAGGAAAAAGGAGAAATTGCTGGTTTCAGCCATTGTTCCTTTTCTCTCACTTTTTCCACATATCTGTTGAAATTTTTCGGCATATTTTTTTTAAAATTTCATATCAAAGCTAGGTGTTTAGGGTAGGATTAAAAGTAGTTCAGATTTTGGCTTTTACAGTTAGGAAATGGTTAGGGAAAAGGAGAAATTGCTGGTTTCAGCCATTGTTCCTTTTCTCTCACTTTTTCCACATATCTGTTGAAATTTTTCGGCAATGTTTTTTTTTTAAAATTTCAAATTAAAGCTAGATGTTCAGGGTAGGATTAACAGTAGTTCAGATTTTGGCTTTTACAGTTGGGAAGTGGTTAGGGAAAAGGAGAAATTGCTGGGTTCAGCCATTGTTCCTTTTCTCTCACTTTTTCCACATATCTGTTGAAATTTTTCGGCATATTTTTTTAAAATTTCATATCAAAGCTAGGTGTTCAGGGTAGGATTAATAGTAGTTCAGATTTTGGCTTTTACAGTTGGGAAATGGTTAGGGAAAAGGAGAAATTGCTGGTTTCAGCCATTGTTCCTTTTCTCTCACTTTTTCCACATATCTGTTGAAATTTTTCGGCATTTTTTTTTAAAATTTCATATCAAAGCTAGATGTTCAGGGTAGGATTAACAGTAGTAATTTGAAATTTTGTTCCTTTTCTCTCCTTTTTCTCGACATATTTCTAGCGTTTTTCCACGTTTTTGAAATGACAGTTAGGTGTTCAGGGTAGGATTAATAGTACTAATTCAAAACTTTGTGGGAAATACATTTTAGATTTTGGGTTTTGTAGGAGCTAGGCTGAGGCAGCTAAATTTTTTCAAAAAAAATGTAATCTCATGAAACGGGTTCATTGGGAAAGGGAGAAATCATCATTTGATATTTACAAAAATGTTAGGCAGCATTTGGAACACTATTGAATCAGAAGGTACCATTTTGGAATGTTTGGCATTTCAAAATTACTTTTTACCCCTCTTCAGTTATGATTCTATGCAGTGTCCTTAGTTCTTCTCTTTCGTCACAATGCACTGAAGTGTCGTCAACATCATTTTGGGTTTTATAGTCTGGGAACAAAGAATCATCGCAAAGACCATACTACAATCGCCATACTACAATTGACACTCGGAATAAAGACAAATGGAACAAAAGTATTACAAGGACAGTTATGCATACATCAAGCCAGCCTCCTGGAATGGAGCCCACTGACATGGACACTGTCTCTACACCTGCTCATCAAATATGAAACCCAATAATGATGAGGAAATGGCTAGGGAAAAGGAGAAAGTGCTGGTTTTCAGCCTTTGTTCCTTTTCCCTCCCAAGTTTTTGAAATGAGATATTTTATTACATTTACTCAGAGGGATTAAAAAAGTAATGGAAAACTGCCTGCAAAATTAATGGATTTCAGATTTTGGCTTTTACAGTTGGGAAATGGTTAGGGAAAAGGAGAAATTGCTGGTTTCAGCCATTGTTCCTTTTCTCTCACTTTTTCCACATATCTGTTGAAATTTTTCGGCATATTTTTTTTTAAAATTTCAAATTAAAACTAGATGTTCCGGGTAGGATTAACAGTAGTTCAGATTTTGGCTTTTACAGTTTGGAAATGGTTAGGGAAAAGGAGAAATTGCTGGTTTCAGCCATTGTTCCTTTTCTCTCACTTTTTCCACATATCTGTTGACATTTTTGGCATTGTTTTTTTTTTAAAATTTCAAATTAAAGCTAGATGTTCAGGGTAGGATTAACAGTAGTTCAGATTTTGGCTTTTACAGTCGGGAAATGGTTAGGGAAAAGGAGAAATTGCTGGTTTCAGCCATTGTTCCTTTTCTCTCACTTTTTCCACATATCTGTTGAAATTTTTCGGCATATTTTTTTTAAAATTTCATATCAAAGCTAGGTGTTCAGGGTAGGATTAATAGTAGTTCAGATTTTGGCTTTTACAGTTTGGAAATGGTTAGGGAAAAGGAGAAATTGCTGGTTTCAGCCATTGTTCCTTTTCTCTCACTTTTTCCACATGTCTGTTGAAATTTTTCGGCATTTTTTTTTTTAAATTTCAAATCAAAGCTAGATGTTCAGGGTAGGATTAACAGTAGTAATTTGAAATTTTGTTCCTTTTCTCCTTTTTCTCGACATATTTCTGGCATTTTTCCACATTTTTGAAATGACAGTTAGGTGTTCAGGGTAGGATTAATAGTACTAATTCAAAACTTTGTGGGAAATATATTTTAGATTTTGGGTTTTGTAGGAGCTAGGCTGAGGCAGCTAAATTTTTCCCAAAAAAAATGTAATCTCATGAAACGGGTTCATTGGGAAAGGGAGAAATCATCATTTGATATTTACAAAAATGTTAGGCAGCATTTGGAACACTTTTGAATCAGAAGGTACCATTTTGGAATGTTTGGCATTTCAAAATTACTTTTTACCCCTCTTCAGTTATGATTCTATGCAGTGTCCTTAGTTCCTCTCTTTCGTCACAATGCACTGAAGTGTCGTCAACATCATTTTGGGTTTTATAGTCTGGGAACAAAGAATCATCGCAAAGACCATACTACAATCGCCATACTACAATTGACACTCGGAATAAAGACAAATGGAACAAAAGTATTACAAGGACAGTTATGCATACATCAAGCCAGCCTCCTGGAATGGAGCCCACTGACATGGACACTGTCTCTACACCTGCTCATCAAATATGAAACACAATAATGATGAAGAAATGGCTAGGGAAAAGGAGAAAGTGCTAGTTTTCAGCCTTTGTTCCTTTTCCCTCCCAAGTTTTTGAAATGAGATATTTTATTACATTTACTCAGAGGGATTGAAAAAGTAATGGAAAACTGCCTGCAAAATTAATGGATTTCAGATTTTGGCTTTTACAGTTGGGAAATGGTTAGGGAAAAGGAGAAATTGCTGGTTTCAGCCATGGTTCCTTTTCTCTCACTTTTTCCACATATTTGTTGAAATTTTTCGGCATATTTTTTTTTAAAATTTCAAATTAAAACTAGATGTTCCGGGTAGGATTAAAAGTAGTTCAGATTTTGGCTTTTACAGTTTGGAAATGGTCAGGGAAAAGGAGAAATTGCTGGTTTCAGCCATTGTTCCTTTTCTCTCACTTTTTCCACATATCTGTTGAAATTTTTCGGCATTGTTTTTTTTTTAAATTTCAAATCAAAGCTAGATGTTCAGGGTAGGATTAACAGTAGTTCAGATTTTGGCTTTTACAGTTGGGAAATGGTTAGGGAAAAGGAGAAATTGCTGGTTTCAGCCATTGTTCCTTTTCTCTCACTTTTTCCACATATCTGTTGAAATTTTTCAGCATATTTTTTGTCGAGCCCGCTTGCGGTGAGCTCGACATAGTTGTCACAATGGCGGTTCGGTGTATGTGCGTTAGTGCGTTAGTGCGTGCGTTAGTGCGTGCGTGCGTTAGTGCGTGCGTCCGTCCGGATGGAGCTTGTCCGGGCCATAACTTCACCATGGATGGAGGGATTCAGAAATAACTTGGCACAAATGTCAAGCTCAGTAAGGCGGAGTGTCGCGTGCAAGAACCAGATTCCAAGCTCAAAGGTCAAGGTCAAACTTGGAGGTCAAATGTCAAAAATGAGAAGATTTTTGCTTGTCCGGGCCATAACTTCACCATGGATGGAGGGATTCAGAAATAACTTGGCACAAATGTCAAGCTCAGTAAGGCAGAGTGTCGCGTGCAAGAACCAGATTCCAAGCTCAAAGGTCAAGGTCAAACTTGGAGGTCAAATGTCAAAAATGAGATGATTTTTGCTTGTCCGGGCCATAACTTCACCATGGATGGAGGGATTCAGAAATAACTTGGCACAAATGTCAAGCTCAGTAAGGCAGAGTGTCGCGTGCAAGAACCAGATTCCAAGCTCAAAGGTCAAGGTCAAACTTGGAGGTCAAATGTCAAAAATGAGATGATTTTTGCTTGTCCGGGCCATAACTTCACCATGGATGGAGGGATTCAGAAATAACTTGGCACAAATGTCAAGCTCAGTAAGGCGGAGTGTCGCGTGCAAAAACCAGATTCCAAGCTCAAAGGTCAAGGTCAAACTTGGAGGTCAAATGTCAAAAATGAGATGATTTTTGCTTGTCCAGGCCATAACTTCACCATGGATGGAGGGATTCAGAAATAACTTGGCACAAATGTCAAGCTCAGTAAGGCGGAGTGTCGCGTGCAAAAACCAGATTCCAAGCTCAAAGGTCAAGGTCAAACTTGGAGGTCAAATGTCAAAAATGAGATGATTTTTGCTTGTCCGGGCCATAACTTCACCATGGATGGAGGGATTCAGAAATAACTTAACGGGTCACATATGTATACTCAAATTAATCCATTCTGGTATCTCGTTATAAATACATAGACATGTAATATTTTGTGAACAATAAACTGTCTCACCATGATCCCCATCATTCCAACTTATTTTGTCCCCACTTTTACAACGCCATTGTAATGACAGCTGTAGACATAGGTATGGTCTTCTTTCTTCAAAATGAGCGGGCTCGACATGTTGCCCTTCGGCATCTAGTTTAAAATTTCATATCAAAGCTAGGTGTTTAGGGTAGGATTAATAGTAGTTCAGATTTTGGCTTTTACAGTTGGGAAATGGTTAGGGAAAAGGAGAAATTGCTGGTTTCAGCCATTGTTCCTTTTCTCTCACTTTTTCCACATATCTGTTGAAATTTTTCGGCATTTTTTTTTTAAATTTCAAATCAAAGCTAGATGTTCAGGGTAGGATTAACAGTAGTAATTTGAAATTTTGTTCCTTTTCTCTCCCTTTTCTCGACATATTTCTGTTATTTTTCCACGTTTTTGAAATGACAGTTAGGTGTTCAGGGTAGGATTAATAGTACTAATTCAAAACTTTGTGGGAAATACATTTTAGATTTTGGGTTTTGTAGGAGCTAGGCTGAGGCAGCTAAATTTTTTCCAAAAAAATGTAATCTCATGAAACGGGTTCATTGGGAAAGGGAGAAATCATCATTTGATATTTACAAAAATGTTAGGCAGCATTTGGAACACTATTGAATCAGAAGGTACCATTTTGGAATGTTTGGCATTTCAAAATTACTTTTTACCCCTCTTCAGTTATGATTCTATGCAGTGTCCTTAGTTCTTCTCTTTCGTCACAATGCACTGAAGTGTCGTCAACATCATTTTGGGTTTTATAGTCTGGGAACAAAGAATCATCGCAAAGACCATACTACAATCGCCATACTACAATTGACACTCGGAATAAAGACAAATGGAACAAAAGTATTACAAGGACAGTTATGCATACATCAAGCCAGCCTCCTGGAATGGAGCCCACTGACATGGACACTGTCTCTACACCTGCTCATCAAATATGAAACCCAATAATGATGAAGAAATGGCTAGGGAAAAGGAGAAAGTGCTGGTTTTCAGCCTTTGTTCCTTTTCCCTCCCAAGTTTTTGAAATGAGATATTTTATTGCATTTACTCAGAGGGATTAAAAAAGTAATGGAAAACTGCCTGCAAAATTAATGGATTTCAGATTTTGGCTTTTACAGTTGGGAAATGGTTAGGGAAAAGGAGAAATTGCTGGTTTCAGCCATTGTTCCTTTTCTCTCACTTTTTCCACATATTTGTTGAAATTTTTCGGCATTTTTTTTTTAAAATTTCAAATTAAAACTAGATGTTCCGGGTAGGATTAACAGTAGTTCAGATTTTGGCTTTTACAGTTTGGAAATGGTTAGGGAAAAGGAGAAATTGCTGGTTTCAGCCATTGTTCCTTTTCTCTCACTTTTTCCACATATCTGTTGAAATTTTTCGGCATTGTTTTTTATTAAATTTCAAATCAAAGCTAGGTGTTCAGGGTAGGATTAATAGTAGTTCAGATTTTGGCTTTTACAGTTGGGAAATGGTTAGGGAAAAGGAGAAATTGCTGGTTTCAGCCATTGTCCCTTTTCTCTCACTTTTTCCACATATCTGTTGAAATTTTTCGGCATATTTTTTTAAAATTTCATATCAAAGCTAGGTGTTCAGTGTAGGATTAATAGTAGTTCAGATTTTGGCTTTTACAGTTGGGAAATGGTTAGGGAAAAGGAGAAATTGCTGGTTTCAGCCATTGTTCCTTTTCTCTCACTTTTTCCACATATTTGTTGAAATTTTTCGGCATCTTTTTTTTTAAATTTCAAATTAAAACTAGATGTTCCGGGTAGGATTAACAGTAGTTCAGATTTTGGCTGTAACAGTTTGAAAATGGTTAGGGAAAAGGAGAAATTGCTGGTTTCAGCCATTGTTCCTTTTCTCTCACTTTTTCCACATATCTGTTGAAATTTTTCGGCACATTTTTTTAAAATTTCATATCAAAGCTAGGTGTTCAGGGTAGGATTAATAGTAGTTCAGATTTTGGCTTTTACAGTTGGGAAATGGTTAGGGAAAAGGAGAAATTGCTGGTTTCAGCCATTGTTCCTTTTCTCTCACTTTTTCCACATATCTGTTGAAATTTTTCGGCATTTCTTTTTTTTTTAAATTTCAAATCAAAGCTAGATGTTCAGGGTAGGATTAACAGTAGTAATTTGAAATTTTGTTCCTTTTCTCTCCTTTTTCTCGACATATTTCTGGCATTTTTCCACATTTTTGAAATGACAGTTAGGTGTTCAGGGTAGGATTAATAGTACTAATTCAAAACTTTGTGGGAAATACATTTTAGATTTTGGGTTTTGTAGGAGCTAGGCTGAGGCAGCTAATTTTTTTCCAAAAAATGTAATCTCATGAAACGGGTTCATTGGGAAAGGGAGAAATCATCATTTGATATTTACAAAAATGTTAGGCAGCATTTGGAACACTATTGAATCAGAAGGTACCATTTTGGAATATTTGGCATTTCAAAATTACTTTTTACCCCTCTTCAGTTATGATTCTATGCAGTGTCCTTAGTTCTTCTCTTTCGTCACAATGCACTGAAGTGTCGTCAACATCATTTTGGGTTTTATAGTCTGGGAACAAAGAATCATCGCAAAGACCATACTACAATCGCCATACTACAATTGACACTCGGAATAAAGACAATGGAACAAAAGTATTACAAGGACAGTTATGCATACATCAAGCCAGCCTCCTGGAATGGAGCCCACTGACATGGACACTGTCTCTACACCTGCTCATCAAATATGAAACACAATAATGATGAAGAAATGGCTAGGGAAAAGGAGAAAGTGCTAGTTTTCAGCCTTTGTTCCTTTTCCCTCCCAAGTTTTTGAAATGAGATATTTTATTGCATTTACTCAGAGGGATTAAAAAAGTAATGGAAAACTGCCTGCAAAATTAATGGATTTCAGATTTTGGCTTTTACAGTTGGGAAATGGTTAGGGAAAAGGAGAAATTGCTGGTTTCAGCCATTGTTCCTTTTCTCTCACTTTTTCCACATATTTGTTGAAAATTTTCGGCATTTTTTTTTTTTAAATTTCAAATTAAAACTAGATGTTCCGGGTAGGATTAACAGTAGTTCAGATTTTGGCTTTTACAGTTTGGAAATGGTTAGGGAAAAGGAGAAATTGCTGGTTTCAGCCATTGTTCCTTTTCTCTCACTTTTTCCACATATCTGTTGAAATTTTTTGGCATTGTTTTTTTTTTAAATTTCAAATCAAAGCTAGATGTTCAGGGTAGGATTAACAGTAGTTCAGATTTTGGCTTTTACAGTTGGGAAATGGTTAGGGAAAAGGAGAAATTGCTGGTTTCAGCCATTGTTCCTTTTCTCTCACTTTTTCCACATATCTGTTGAAATTTTTCGGCACATTTTTTTAAAATTTCATATCAAAGCTAGGTGTTCAGGGTAGGATTAATAGTAGTTCAGATTTTGGCTTTTACAGTTGGGAAATGGTTAGGGAAAAGGAGAAATTGCTGGTTTCAGCCATTGTTCCTTTTCTCTCACTTTTTCCACATATCTGTTGAAATTTTTCGGCATTTTTTTTTTTAAATTTCAAATCAAAGCTAGATGTTCAGGGTAGGATTAACAGTAGTAATCTGAAATTTTGTTCCTTTTCTCTCCCTTTTCTCGACATATTTCTGTTATTTTTCCACGTTTTTGAAATGACAGTTAGGTGTTCAGGGTAGAATTAATAGTACTAATTCAAAACTTTGTGGGAAATACATTTTAGATTTTGGGTTTTGTAGGAGCTAGGCTGAGGCAGCTAAATTTTTTCCAAAAAAATGTAATCTCATGAAACGGGTTCATTGGGAAAGGGAGAAATCATCATTTGATATTTACAAAAATGTTAGGCAGCATTTGGAACACTATTGAATCAGAAGGTACCATTTTGGAATATTTGGCATTTCAAAATTACTTTTTACCCCTCTTCAGTTATGATTCTATGCAGTGTCCTTAGTTCTTCTCTTTCGTCACAATGCACTGAAGTGTCGTCAACATCATTTTGGGTTTTATAGTCTGGGAACAAAGAATCATCGCAAAGACCATACTACAATCGCCATACTACAATTGACACTCGGAATAAAGACAAATGGAACAAAAGTATTACAAGGACAGTTATGCATACATCAAGCCAGCCTCCTGGAATGGAGCCCACTGACATGGACACTGTCTCTACACCTGCTCATCAAATATGAAACCCAATAATGATGAAGAAATGGCTAGGGAAAAGGAGAAAGTGCTGGTTTTCAGCCTTTGTTCCTTTTCCCTCCCAAGTTTTTGAAATGAGATATTTTATTGCATTTACTCAGAGGGATTAAAAAAGTAATGGAAAACTGCCTGCAAAATTAATGGATTTCAGATTTTGGCTTTTACAGTTGGGAAATGGTTAGGGAAAAGGAGAAATTGCTGGTTTCAGCCATTGTTCCTTTTCTCTCACTTTTTCCACATATTTGTTGAAATTTCTCGACATTTTTATGAAATTTCAAATCAAAGCTAGATGTTCAGGGTAGGATTAACAGTAGTTCAGATTTTGACTTTTACAGTTGGGAAATGGTTAGGGAAAAGGAGAAATTGCTGGTTTCAGCCATTGTTCCTTTTCTCTCATTTTTTCCACATATCTGTTGAAATTTTTCGGCATTTTTTTTTTAAATTTCTTCTGTTCGACACTGCACTTGTTGTCTGCATCTGGTCCTCTTTTCACGCTAGTTTTTCCGGCTTTTAACGTTGAAACAATTAGGGAAAAGGAGAAAAGGCTGGATGTCAGTCTTTGCTCCTATTCCCTCTTCTCTCTTGGTTTTTCCTTTGCATATGATGTTTCTTAAGTCATTTTCAAATACAATTAAGGCAAAAATAAGGAGCATATCTGCTTAAGAGCTTAGGTGACTTACAATGATACTAAGGCTGTACACCGCTAATGAGATTTACGTGACATCAGAATTTTTCGTGCACACTGTTGACATCCCTTGCATATTCCATCCTATGAATGTTTATGACGTCGCCCAAATAATTCTAACGTCCTGTAAATTTCATTAGGAGTGGTCTACATTGAAGATTTAAGTCAATTATAATTAAATCAAATTCTTAATGCTGTTAAACCTTTGCATCAATATTTAATAGAAATGAACTATTTAGGAATGTACAAAATCATGCCCATGATGTTTTCAAAGTTTTTTTTTCAAATATAATTCAGACCAAAATAAGGAGCGTTTTGCATCAAATGGTTAAGTGTACATATATAATCAAATTAAAAATCTTTATGCCATTTGGTGTGCAGTGTAATCAAAGTTAAATTCAAAATTTAGAATAAAAAATTTAAAAGTTGGATGCTATTAAACCTTTGCAAAACTATTTAATAGGAAAGAACAATTTCAGATTTTTTTACAATAGGGAACGATTTTATCCACTTTTGCCTTTATTTAATTTCGGACAAACTATAGTATTTCTTGGGTTTTCTTATAAAATTTTGTAACTATGGCTTGATTCAATTTTGTAACAACACCTCATGGTTTATCAATACATAATAGTAAATCCAGTATTTTTTAGCATAAAATTCATCGCAATTCAGAAGTTCTTTTGAATAACCGTGTCTGCATTGTGCTACTGTAAGTGTGTTTCTCACAAATTGGGATTTGGTAGGGAGTTATTTTAGATGGAAGGGTTGATTGGGCTTTGGTGATGAGTCGTTTTAGATGAACGGGTTGAGTGGACTTTGGCATTGAGTCATTTTAGATTGACGGGATTAATTGGGTTTTGGCGGCAAGGTTGTTTTTGGCGATGAGTCGTTTTAGATGGAAAGGTTGATTGGGCTTTGGCAATGAGTCGTTTTAGACGTACGAGTTGATTTGGCTTTGGCGATGAGTTGTTCTAGCTGATTTTACTTTATGCTATGCTTTATTTCATGGTTTTCTTCGTGGTGTTTTTCTTTGTCTTTTCTATCTATGATTTTCAATTGGTTATCCTTGTTTTTGTAGAAATGTTTCGTGGTGTTTTTCTTTGTCTATTCTGACTTTGGTTTGTGATTGATTAGTTATCTTTGTTTTCATACAAGTGTTTCATGTTGTCTTTCTTTGTTTATTCTTGCTATGATTGTCAATTGGTTATCTTTGTTTCGTAGAAATGTTTAATGGTGTTTTTCTATGTCTATTCTCGCTATGATTTACAGTTCGTTATCTTTGTTTTCCTACAAATGTTTTGTGGTGTGTTTCTTTGTTTATTCTTGCTATAATTTGTGATTGGTTATCTTTGTTTTTGTAGAAATGTTTAATAGTTTTTTCTTTGTCTATTCTTGCTATGATTTGTGATTGGTTATCTTTGTTTTTGTACAAATGTGTCATGGTGTTTTTCCTTTTTATTCTTGCTATGTTTTGTGATCTGTTATCTTTGTTTTCGTACAAATGTTTCATGGTGTTTTTCTTTGTTTATTCTTTTTTCGATTTGTGATTGGTTATCTTTGTTTTCGTACAAATGTTTCAAAGTGCTTTTCTTTGTCTATTCTTGCTATGATTTGTGATTGGTTATCTTTGTTTTTGTACAAATGTTTCATGGTGTTTTTTCTATTCTTTTTATAATTTGTGATTGGTTATCTTTGTTTTTGTATTTGTACAAATGTTTCATTTTTCTTTTCTTTGTCTATTCTTGCTATGATTTTGATTGGTTATCTTTGTTTTCGTATAAACGTTTTGTGGTGTTTTTCTTTGTCTATTCTTGCTATAATTTGTGATTGGTTATCTTTGTTTTTGTACAAATTTGTCATGGTGTTTGTTGTTGTTTTTTGTTGTTTTTGGTTATCTTTGTTTTCGTACAAATGTTTGATGGTGTTTTTCCTTTTTATTCTTGCTATGTTTTGTGATCTGTTATCTTTGTTTTCGTACAAATGTTTCGTGGTGTTTTTCTTTGTCTATTCTCACTATAATTTGTGATTGGTTATCTTTGTTTTCGTACAAATGTTTGATGGTGTTTTTCCTTTTTATTCTTGCTATGTTTTGTGATCTGTTATCTTTGTTTTCGTACAAATGTTTCGTGGTGTTTTTCTTTGTCTATTCTCACTATAATTTGTGATTGGTCATCTTTGTTTTCGTACAAATGTTTCGTGGTGTTTTTCTTTGTCTATTCTCACTATAATTTGTGATTGGTTATCTTTGTTTTCGTACAAATGTTTCTTGGTGTTTTTCTTTGTCTATTTTTGCTATGAATTGTGATTGGTTATCTTTGTTTTCGTACAAAAGTTTAATGGTGTCTTTCTTTGTCTATTCTTGCTATGATTTGTGATCGGCTATCCTTGTTTTGGTAGAAATGTTTCGTGTTGTTTTTCTTTGTCTATTCTCCCTATGATTTATAATTGGTTATCTTTGTTTTCATACAAATGTTTCATGGTGTTTTTCTTTGTCTATTATTGCTATGAATTGTGATTGGTTATATTTGTTTTCGTGGAAATGTTTCGTGGTGTTTTTCTTTGTCTATTCTGTCTGCTATTATTTGCGATTTGTTATCTTTGTTTTGTACAAATGTTTCATGGTGTTTTTCTTTTTTCTCACTATGATTTGTGATTGGTTATCTTTGTTTCCATACAAATGTTTCGTGGTGTTTTTCTTTGTCTATTCTTGCTATGATTTGTGATTGGTTATCTTTGTTTTTGTACAAATGTTTCTTGGTGTTTTTCTTTGTCTATTATTGCTATGAATTGTGATTGGTTATCTTTGTTTTCGTACAAATGTTTCACGGTGTTTTTTTTTTGTTTTGTTTTTGGTTATCTTTGTTTTCGTAGAAATGTTTCATGGTGCTTTTCTTTATCTATTTTCGCTATGATTTGTGATTGCTTATCCTTGTTTTCATAGAAATGTTTTGTGGTGTTTATCTTTGTTTTCGTAGAAACATTTCATGGTGTTTTTATTTGTCTATTCTGGCTATTATTTGCCATTTGTTGACTTTGATCTTGTAAAAATGTTTCTAGTTTTGTTGCTCTGCTTCAATACACCATGTTTGGATATTGTGGTATTTAAACCAATGCTGAATGATGCGAAAAACACACCTACAGTAACATCATGATGCAGATAGTTTTTAATAAACGCCCGGGCGTTTATTCAAAATTCTAAACCATACTTAAATGCCTATGTTTGTATTTGGAATGGAATTGTAACACAGTTTAGGAATTACTGGCACTTTTCAAATTTCGCCTCTGGCACTGCATTTCATTCTCAGTTTGTAAACTAAATCTAAAAAGTAATTTCGAGCGGCAATTCAAAGTTATTTATTAAAACAATTGAGGTGATAGTTAGGACTATATAGATTTTCATTTAGGTATTAACCCTTTCCCAAACAAGATATGATTTTGATGTCCAAAAATCTGGTCCTCTTGCATCAATTAAGCTTTTCATAACTAAACATAATGTTGATGTCAGTTTGTCATCTACAGCTTCTTTTAAATGGACAGCAGTCTTGGAGTTAGGGACTTAGGGAGGTTGGGTGGATTAAAGTTTGGGTAAGGGTTAAATAAAGTATGAATGGGTTTTTGCTGGTTGGCATTCCATTTTGTCTAAAATTTGGTTGTAATTGAGAAAGAGCAGTGATATACAAATGACTTGCTCAACGCTAATTAATATTTCATTAACTTAACTTTTTTTAGGTTGTTATGTTACTTTTCACTTTTGAGATTTGTTCCTATTCTCTCATTACTCATTTTATAAATTTAAATTTAAATTATGTCTTGAAGCGGGGCTTATGTCATGGACCTGTGTCTGTCGTGCATCCATGCATGGGTGCATCCATGCGTAAATAATTTTCAAACATCTTCTCCAAAACTACTGGACCAATTTCAACCAAACTTCACAGGAATCTTCTTTGCATGAATCTTTTCCAAATTCCTTCCAAAAAAATAAATTCTGTGTAGAACTTAAATTTAAATTTCTTCTTCTCCAAAACTACTGGACCAATTTCAACCAAACTTCATAGGAATCTTCTTTGCATGAATTTCTTCTAAATTCCTTCAAAGAGATAAATTTGGTGTTGAACTTAAATTTTAATTGAATGAATTCAATTAGATTTTTGAAAAATCTTCTCCAAAACTGCTGGACCATTTTAATCAAACTTCAAAGGAATCTTCCTTGAAATACCTTGAAAAAAATAAATTCAGTGTAGAACTTTAATCTGAATTAAATTTACATTGTATTAAACTAAATTTTCGAAAAATCTTGAAAAATCTTCTTCTCCAAAACTACTTGACCGATATCAACCAAACTTCACAGGAATCTTCCTTGCATAAATGTCTGACAAATTCCTTCAAAAAAAAAGAAAAGAAATTAGGTGTAGAACTGAAATTTTAATTAAATTAATTAAATTTTCGAAAAATTTGAAAAATCTTCTCCAAAACGCCTTATTGGATTTCATTGTAATTTAGTGTGAATGTTCAATGTACAGATCTCCATTAGATTCTTTGAATTTTTTTCGATAGGATAAAAAACATGGATGCTGTTGGCTAGGCTTATTTTGAGCTATTTGAAACATAGTGTCATTTTAAGAAAAGTTTAAAAACATTTCTCCTCCATAACCACTAATTGGATTTCATTGTGGCGCAGCATGAATCTTCTTTAGATAGACCTCTATTGTATTCCTTGAAGAATTTCTTAGTCTGAAAGCCAGTGGAGCGATACAGGGCCATCATGGCCCTCTTGTTTTTTTTATCAAATTATTGCTTATAAGGAAAAGAAACCCCTTTAAAGTTGAGACAAAAACGACAATATATTTCTATTTACATCTTAACCGCTGTATGCATCGATTATGTTAATTTTAATAAAAAAAATAAACTTCTTGTAAACGATACAATGCTTTTGTTTGAAATTTTGAGAATTTTCATAAGAAAATGATAATGCTCTTTCAGATAAAATTAAACTAAAATTTATAAGAAAATGAATATGAAATTTCTCTTTAACATGTTGATGCCATTAAACCTTTGCAACAAAACCAAATAAAAATCTGCCTGTGTAATAATTAGGCGTCAAAATCTATAATCTTATACTCAAACAACATTTAGGGAATAACCCTTTTCCAAACAAGTCATGGTTTTGATGTCCAAATCTTTTATGCAACATTCATAATTGTTATCTGCAACACCTTTCAAATTAGACTGCTGCTGTAGTTTGTATTTTGGAAAAGGGTTATATCAATTATCAATCTATTAGGAGCTAATACCATAAAATATAAACAGTAAAGGAGAAAATGCTGTTCACTGGTATTCTCTCCTTTACTCACAATAATTTAAATAACTAAAAACAATAAGGGGCCAACTCCGCCATTGCCGGTCCCAAGCCCGGATGGGAAAGGAGGAGGGTTGTGTGCTAGGCCAGCAACCTAGCCACTTAAAACCATAAACTGCTACAGAAATAGATGGGTATGCTACGCCAGCAACCCAGCCACATAACCAAATCCCAAACACTGACACTTTTTGACCTAAAAATCTAAAATTACATTACATTGTGACCCATCAAGCTAAAAGGGACCTTATCGGAAGTGTGAAAAATATCAACCCTAGTCAGTCTGCGCAGTACGCACAGCCAGACTAGGGCCGACACTTTTCACTTTTATGTACTTTCTTATATCTGGAATGTTTTCCTATCTTACTATACGTTCATTTCTCGAATACAGTATCTGGTTTACCTGTGCTGAGTCTGAAAAGTTTGTCAAAATTTGGATTTCTGGTATTCGGATAAGGTCTCTTTTAGCGTGACGGGTCACATTTACTTGACATTGTTATCTGCACCTTTGAATAGGAAAAGATTTGGACATACAAAATTATTTTGCAGGTGTTGTTATCACTGGTGGTGAACTTGGCCAAAGCGAGGGACGTTTTTCGCTACCACAAGGTACAGATATTTTGCGTTTCAATGTGAGTTTAAAGATCTGATTGGATAGTTTTTCTAATAACAATGAATTTACTCTAAAAATAGACCGGGTATACCGATATGTATTGACAAACCGTCTGTGTTGTTATAAAATCTCGTAACTATGGCTTCGATAAAGCCGTAGTTACGAGATTTTATAACAAAACAGACGGAATACTATGATCGCGAAAAAACGTCCCACGCTTTGGCCAAGTTCCCCATCCGTGTACTCGTCTATACGATGTACTGACGAGTACCAACAATTGTGTAAACCCTTTCCGAACCAGGACAATTTTAGGATGATTCAACTTAACCCTTTCCCAAACGGCAAAATTTTAGGGTTATCCACTTCTTAAACTGCCATAAATGACAAAATGAAAGTTATTTAAGATGGAATTTGTGCAAAATATGGCACAGAAAATATTGAGACAAAAGGAGAAGCTGCTGGTTATCAGCAGTTTCTTCTTTTGTTTCAATGTTTTCCCAAGCCATTTCTATTACAGACATCAAAACCAGGTCTTGTTTGGGAAAGGGTTAAAAGCTGCTGCTGCCGACAAAATAAATGGTGATCAGTGTTCTCCCCAGCCCAATAAGCTGTATCGGCCCCACTACAGCTTCATGGAAATCAGTGTAATGCCACTACAGCTTCAAAAGTACCCCACAGCTTAATTTTTTCAAAATGGTCACCAAAGAGAGACATTTAGAGGTATTTCATGTCAAAAACTGATAAATGGGTCATTCTTTTAAACTAAAAACTACTAGTTCTGTATAAAAACATTATGGGAAAAGAAGAAATTGCTCAAATTGAGCAATTTCTTCTTTTCCCATTATGTTTTTATCCACAATTATTTGCATGAACACAATGTGCTGCAAGGTTTACCAATGCCACTACGGCTTAAAAATATTCTGCGGAGAACCCTGGTGATAAAAATAGAAAGGTATCAACTACTTACTTACATTACTTTCATCTTTGGGCATCATCCATAGCAATGGAAATTGACGAGGATATCCCTTGTCAATTTCCATTGTCGTACATCAGGCTTGGCAATTTGTGAGTGTGTCTCTGGTTAATGTCCGTTGTCATGGATGACGCCTAAGGATGTTTGGTATGATGGGTTATAATCCTTAACCCTTTCCCAATCAAGACCTGGCCCCGGTTTCTCGAAAAAACTTAAGTACGTTCTCATGCTCAAATCTGAGCACCGTGCTCAAATCGCACGAAATCAACGTGAACTTCAATCGAATACCCTTCAACGTTGGACAGTATCCCTTTGAAGTTGAGCATGTTCTCATGACAATATACTAAAGATTTTTCGAGAAACCGGGGCCTGGTTTTGACATCTCTTCTGGAAAAGGCATCAGATAATTTTGGGGCAACAGAAGAAAATGCTGATAATCCCAAACAAGACCTCGTTTTAACATCCCTTACTAAAGATGGTTTGGAAAAACATTGAGGCAAAAGAAGAAAATCGCTGCTTTCCAACGAAAACCTTGTAACTTACGCTCAAAATAAGCTGCAGTTACGAGGTTTACGTTGAAAAGAGACAAAATGTTTTTTGCCTCAATATTTTTCATGCTATATTGTTTTTGAGGTTGCAAAACATTTGGAAATTGTATGGAAATCCTTTCATTATCACTACCGGGTACCATTTTGTTGTCTGCCAGAGCATTCAACACTGAACAATAAAAAAAATTGAATGGGAAATGGGTAAGGTAGTTCACACGAAATTGTACAGTCAACACTCGTGCTCGTTGTGTGGAAGTCAGAGGGGCCGTCAAAATACCTCGACATATCCGGAGTTCGAGTCATCCGATTTTTATTATTTTTCGATGAAAAACGTTATTTAACCATTTTTCATGGGCATCGTATGTGTCCATGATTGAAATATAGTAGGAAAAGGAAAGAAAATGCTTGAAATGAGCAGTTTCTATCCTTTTCCTACTAAATTTCAATGGCTGTATTTGTTTCAGAATTATTTTGATTAAACCTTTTGATATCCATATGTTGAGGACGGGACATGACTTCGACTTAAGCGGAATTTCGACTTATCCGATGTCGACATAACAAGTGTCGACTGTATATGACTGTGTGTGGTCTGTCTGTATGTCTCTGCGGGTCTTTGTGTCTCTGTCTGTATAAGTCTTTGTGTCTGTTTGTATGTCTCTGTGTTTATGTGTGTCTTTATGTCTGTATTTCTGACTGTGTGTATTTGTGACTTTGTGACTGTGCGCATAGTATGTTGGTCTTTGTGTCTGACAGTGTCTATGTGGCATCTGTCTGTATGTTTCTGTGTGTATGAGGGTCGTTGCTTCTATCTGTATGCATGTGAGTCTTTGTCTGTATGTGTTTATGCAGGGTTCTCCCCAGAATAATTTGATGCTGTAGTGGCAGTATTGTTGAAGCTTACAATATAGTGTTCATACAAATAATTGTGAATAAAAACATCATGGGAAAAGAAGAAATTGCTCATTATGAGCAATTTCTTCCTTTCCCATAATGTTTTTATGTATATTTATTGTACAAAATACCTTAATTCATAGGTTTTTGACATGAAAGAACTTAAATTCCTCTATTTGGTGACCATTTTGAAGAAAATAAGCTGTAGGGGTACTTTAGAAGCTGTAGTGGCATTACACTGATATAGATGAAGCTGTAGTGGGGCCGATACAGCTTATTGGGCTGAGGAGAACACTGTTATGTCTGTGTTTATGTGTGCCTTTACATCTGTAATTGTGGCTGTGTGTGTCTCTGGCTGTTTGTGTCATTTGTGTCTGTCTGTATGTATGTCTCTGTATGTGGGTCTTTGCATCTGTCTGTATATCTTTGCATCTGTTTGCAAATCTCTTTGTCTCTGTCTCTGTGTCTGTCTTTGCTTTTGTCTGTTTGTCTATGGCTGTCTGTCTGTCTCTTTGTGTCTATGTATATGCATGTGTATGGGAGTCTTTGCGTCTGTCTGTGTATTTGTGTCTGTCTGTATGTCTGTTTTTTTTGTGTCTGCATCTGCCTTGCGCTGTGTGTCACTGTTATTCTCTGTTCTTATGCTTCATCACTTGTGATAACAACTTCTTGTGAGCATTACTCACTCGTGGGAACAACTGGCCAGTGAGCATTACTCACCAGTGAGACCAATGCGTAAGTGAGCATTACTCACTTACATGTTGGTGAGCATTACTTACATGTTGGTGAGCATTACTCACTTACATGTTGGTGAGCATTACTCACTTATGTGTTGGTGAGCTTTACTCACTTATGTGTTGGTAAGCATTACTCACTTACATGTTGGTGAGCATTACTCACTTATGTGTTGGTGAGCATTACTCACTTATGTGTTGGTGAACATTACTCACTTATGTGTTGGTGAGCATTACTCACTTATGTGTTGGTGAGCATTACTCACTTATGTGTTGGTAAGCATTACTCACTTATGTGTTGGTGAGCATTACTCACTTACGTGTTGGTGAGCATTACTCACTTATGTGTTGGTGAGCTTTACTCACTTATGTGTTGGTAAGCATTACTCACTTATGTGTTGGTGAGCATTACTCACTTACATGTTGGTGAGCATTACTCACTTATGTGTTGGTGAGCATTACTCACTTATGTGTTGGTGAGCATTACTCACTTATGTGTTGGTGAGCATTACTCACTTATGTGTTGGTGAGCATTACTCACTTATGTGTTGGTGAGCATTACTCACTTATGTGTTGGTGAGCATTACTCACTTATGTGTTGGTGAGCATTACTCACTTACATGTTGGTGAGCATTACTCACTTACATGTTGGTGAGCTTTACTCACTTATGTGTTGGTGAGCATTACTCACTTATGTGTCAGAGCTTCAGATTGACGGTGCGCCCGCGCCAATCCCGCATATTTTCAAAATATGACGCACGAAAATATGTAGTGGTGCGCCAGCCGGGCGCACAAATTTCAGTAAAAGTATGATCATGAAATAGTAGATTGACCTTCGCATAAAGCACTCGTAATCTGCTATACATTTACATCAAGCTAAGTGACCTATTTGATAAACTTATTTTTAGATTATTATAATGACCTTACTTGATCAACCAATCATATGCCATATTTCAAACAGTAAACAAGCAGTCGGCCAATCTCGGGCGATCTCCGTGGCCTTCACCTTCGATTCGTTAACCTTCAACACTTACCTCTTTATTTAATTCGAAAGATAGATTGGCTGTCTAAATGGTCGAGTAAGCACACCAGTTCAATATGTACAAATAACTGTTACAGAATCCTTTGTGTAATCGCGAGTCGGCATAACAGAAAGAGACAATGCGTCAGTGTTAAAACCACCTAACGTCAGGGTATTTACTTCGCAGATAGCGTTTTGTTTTCATTGCTTCATCCCATTTTCCCGCGCTTAAACCGGCACGCGCGACTTTTATAAACAAATCGTAGTAAAACGTAACCTTATTTGGCAGCGTAAAAATCACGTGATTATATTGAAACTGGAATGACTACATCATCAGTTGACTGTGTTTGCGGCGTCTTTGATCTCGCTTTACTCATTGCATATGAGTAACACAGATTTACTCTGGTTTCTTTGTTTAGTTTCACTTTCGGGATTGTTGATATAGATCTAATAATTACTGGCATCTGCGATCAACATTCAGAAAAATAAAAGTTAATTCTGCCGTTTGTTGAGAAATGAATGTTACTAGCGAGTGTGAATTTAGTACAAAGCAGACAGCATGATAAAATTCGAGTGTTCCAATTCGCTACCATAAATGCTCTAAAATAGGTTGACGGAATTTCCTATCGCAAGAAATATCTGTTTTGGTTGTAAAAATATTGCTTACACCTGAAGATGCTGATCAAATTTCTGTGCGTGAAATCACCTACGGGACCGTAATTTTGTACGTTATTTCTTTCAATTTGGCGTGAATGGAAACTCTTAATTTCTGGGTTTTTTTTTTTTTTAATTTTTTAAAAATTGTTTTTTTTTTTTTTTTTTTGTTTTTTTTTTTCCAATCAAAAAGTAGACGGCGCAAACCAGCAGCATAGACGGCGATATCGCCGGCCGCCGGCTGATTTTGAGAACGCTGTTTAAATGAAGTGAAATATTCTTAATTTTAACAATGTTTATATGCATCCACTCAAATAACAAAAATACAATGATGAATTCACAGCAAATAAGTCATTTACTCCAATCTCAAGTTTGGATATGAACGCTTAACTGTGGCCCATCATTTTGGAAAATGACCCCTCAAAATCCTGTGTGGTGGGCCCTGTGACCCACAGGTCTCTGAAACAATCTGAAGCTCTGATGTGTTGGTGAACATTACTCACTTATGTGTTGGTGAGCATTACTCACTTATGTGTTGGTGAGCATTACTCACTTATGTGTTGGTGAACATTACTCACTTATGTGTTGGTGAGCATTACTCACTTATGTGTTGGTGAGCATTACTCACTTATGTGTTGGTAAGCATTACTCACTTATGTGTTGGTGAGCATTACTCACTTATGTGTTGGTGAGCATTACTCACTTACATGTTGGTGAACATTACTCACTTATGTGTTGGTGAGCATTACTCACTTACGTGTTGGTGAGCATTACTCACTTATGTGTTGGTGAGCATTACTCACTTATGTGTTGGTGAGCATTACTCACTTACATGTTGGTGAGCATTACTCACTTACATGTTGGTGAGCATTACTCACTTACATGTTGGTGAGCATTACTCACTTACATGTTGGTGAGCATTACTCACTTACATGTTGGTGAGCATTACTCACTTATGTGTTGGTGAGCATTACTCACTTATGTGTTGGTAAGCATTACTCACTTACATGTTGGTGAGCATTACTCACTTACATGTTGGTGAGCATTACTCACTTATGTGTTGGTGAGCATTACTCACTTACATGTTGGTGAGCATTACTCACTTATGTGTTGGTGAGCATTACTCACTTACATGTTGGTGAGCATTACTCACTTACATGTTGGTGAGCATTACTCACTTACATGTTGGTGAGCATTACTCACTTATGTGTTGGTGAGCATTACTCACTTACATGTTGGTGAGCATTACTCACTTATGTGTTGGTGAGCTTTACTCACTTACGTGTTGGTGAGCTTTACTCACTTTTGTGTTGGTGAGCATTACTCACTTATGTGTTGGTGAACATTACTCACTTACATGTTGGTGAGCATTACTCACTTACATGTTGGTGAGCATTACTCACTTACATGTTGGTGAGCATTACTCACTTATGTGTTGGTGAGCTTTACTCATTTATGTGTTGGTGAGCATTACTCACTTATGTGTTGGTGAGCATTACTCACTTATGTGTTGGTGAGCATTACTCACTTATGTGTTGGTGAGCATTACTCACTTACATGTTGGTGAGCATTACTCACTTACATGTTGGTGAGCATTACTCACTTACATGTTGGTGAGCATTACTCACTTACATGTTGGTGAGCATTACTCACTTATGTGTTGGTGAGCATTACTCACTTACATGTTGGTGAGCATTACTCACTTACATGTTGGTGAGCATTACTCACTTATGTGTTGGTGAGCATTACTCACTTACATGTTGGTGAGCATTACTCACTTACATGTTGGTGAGCATTACTCACTTATGTGTTGGTGAGCATTACTCACTTACATGTTGGTGAGCATTACTCACTTACATGTTGGTGAGCATTACTCACTTATGTGTTGGTGAGCATTACTCACTTATGTGTTGGTGAGCATTACTCACTTATGTGTTGGTGAGCTTTACTCATTTATGTGTTAGTGAGTTGTGCTTACCGACACATTAGTGAGTAATGTTCACTAACACGTTGGTGAGCATTATTTAATTCAATATTGGTGACTCAATTAAATCAAATCCATTTTAATCAATTCCATTCAATCAAATTTATTTTAATCAATTCACCTTAATCAAATTCATTTTTAATACTTCATTTTTTGGTCAATTTATTTTTTGTCTATTCATTTTTTCATGAATTCCTTTTTTTCAAATCCTTTTTTTTCATGAATTCATTTTTCAACAATTAATTTTTTCTCTGAATTCATTTTTTCATCAATTCCTTTTTTCATATTTATAATCATTTTCCTAATTCATTTTTTCCTCATTTCATTTTTTCAAAATTCACTGTTTTTCACAATTCATTTATTCCTCAATTATTTTTTTCCAAATTATTCTTTTTTCTCATTTCATTTTTTACCCATTTCATTTTTTTATTGCAATTCATTTTTTCACAATTCATTTTTTTCAATGTTTTTTTCGCAATTCATTTTTTACCCATTTCATTTTTTTCGCAATTCATTTTTTACCCATTTCATTTTTTTTGCAATTCATTTTTTCACAACTCAATTTTTTCAAAATCCCTTTCTCCATCAATTCATTTTTTTCACAATTCATTTTTTACCCATTTCATTTTTTTCGCAATTCATTTTTTACCCATTTCATTTTTTTTTCGCAATTCATTTTTTTTTCAATTCAATTTTTTCAAAATCCCTTTTTCCATCAATTCATTTTTTCACAATTCATTTTTTTTGCAATTCATTATTCGTTTTTTCGCAATTCATTTTTTCCTCAATTCATTTATTTCAAAATCCCTTTTTCCATCAATTCAATTTTTTCACAATTCGTTATTTTTCACAATTCATTATTCGTTTTTTCACAATTCATTTTTTTCTCAATTCATTTTTTCTCAATTCATTTATTTCAAAATCCCTTTTTCCATCAATTCAATTTTTTCACAATTCATTATTCATTTTTTCACAATTCATCTTTTCTCAATTCATTTTTTCTCAATTCATTTTTTCCTCAATTCATTTATTTCAAAATCCCTTTTTCCATCAATTCAATTTTTTCACAATTCGTTATTTTTCACAATTCATTATTCGTTTTTTCGCAATTCATTTTTTCACAATTCATTTTTTTCTCACTTCAATTATTTATCAATTCAATTTTTTTTCTCAATTCATTTTTCATTTAGCACTACTCACTAATGCGACTCGCCCGTGAGCACTACTCACTAACGCGACTCGCCTGTGAGCACTACTCACTAATGCGACTCGCCCGTGAGCACTACTTACTAACGCGACTCGCATGTGAGTACTACTCACTAACACGACTTGCCAGTGAGCACTACTCACTAACACGACTCGC
The DNA here is from genome assembly GCA_963680895.1 of Fragum sueziense. Taxonomy (NCBI): domain Eukaryota; kingdom Metazoa; phylum Mollusca; class Bivalvia; order Cardiida; family Cardiidae; genus Fragum; species Fragum sueziense. The sequence goes on from OY804607.1 coordinate 26,421,971, forward strand.
CAGTGAGCACTACTCACTAACACGACTCGCCCGTGAGCACTACTCACTAACGTGACTCTCCTGTGAGCACTACAACATTACTAACCAGTGAACACAACTCACCAGTGAGCATTACTCACTAGTGAACACAACTCACCAGTGAGCATTACTCACCGGTGAACACAACTCACCAGTGAGCATTACTCACTAGTGAACACAACTCACCAGTGAGCATTACTCATCGGTGAACACAACTCACCAGTGAGCATTACTCATCGGTGAACACAACTCACCAGTGAGCATTACTCACCAGCGAACACAACTCACCAGTGAGCATTACTCACCAGTGAACACAACTCACCAGTGAACACAACTCAACAGTGAGCACTACTCACCAGTAAGCATTACTCACCAGTGAACACAACTCACTAGTGAGCACAACTCACCAGTGAGCACTACTCACCAATGAAGACAACTCACCAGTAAGCACTACTCACAAGTGAACACAACTCACCAGTGAGCACTACTCATCAGTAAGCATTACTCACCAGTGAACACAACTCACTAGTGAGCACAACTCACCAGCGAGCACTACTCACCAGTGAACACAACTCACCAGTAAGCATTACTCACAAGTGAACACAACTCACCAGTGAGCATTACTCACCAGTGAACACAACTCACCAGTGACTCAACAGTGAACACAACTCACCAGTAAGCATTACTTCACCAGTGAGCACAACTCACCAGTGAACACAACTCACCAGTGAGCACTACTCACCAATAAGCATTACTCACCAGTGAACACAACTCACCAGTGAGCATTACTCACTAGTGAACACAACCCACCAGTGAGCATTACTCACCGGTGAACACAACTCACTAGTGAGCATTACTCACCGGTGAACACAACTCACCAGTGAACACAACTCACCAGTGAGCACTTCTCACCAGTGAACACTACTCACCAGTGAGCATTACTCACCAGTGAGCATTACTCACCGGTGAACACAACTCACCAGTGAGCATTACTCACTGGTGAACACAACTCACCAGTGAACACAACTCACCAGTGAGCACTACTCACCAGCGAGCACTACTCACCAGTGAGCATTACTCACCGGTGAGCATTACTCACCGGTGAACACAACTCACCAGTGAACACAACTCACCAGTGAGCACTACTCACCAGTGAACACTACTCACCAGTGAGCATTACTCACCAGTGAGCATTACTCACCGGTGAACACAACTCACCAGTGAGCATTACTCACCAGCGAACACTACTCACCAGTGAGCATTACTCAACAGTGAACATTACTCACTAGTGAGCACTACTCACCAGTGAGCATTACTCACCAGTGAACACAAAAACTTTCTTCATGCTGAAAATTTAATCTGCAACTTTAAAATTTAACCCATTCCCAAACATTGACGCTTTTTGACGCCCTTCAAGATAAAGACTTGGGAAAACATTGTGGAAAATGAAGAAATTGCTTGTGACAAGCAATTTCTTCATTTTCCACATTGTTTTCTACACCAAAAGCCAACAAAGATTTAAATTTTATTCATTTGAAATTGTCGTCTGCAACATCTTTGAATTTGGATCAACCTAAAATTGTGTCGTTTGGGAAAGGGTTAAACAGTCCAAGAAAATTTTGCACATTCAGGTTGTATTCAAAATGCGAAAGTCTCATAGGGCACATGAGGAGACTTGTACTGTAAGGGGTTAACCCTTTCCCAAACGACAAAACTTTGGGCTGTTCCAAATTCAAAGATCATGCAGACGACCATTTCATGTGGTTGAATTTTTGCTTTTTTGGGTCTTTTGAGGTAGAAAACATTGTGGGAAATGAAGAAATTGCTTGTCACAAACAATTTCTTCATTTTCTACAATGTTTTCACAAGCATTTTCTTGTGAGGAAGTCAGAAGGCGTCACTGTGTGGTAATGGGTTAAATTAAGGAATAGAAAAACAAGATCGACTGAGAGTACTGTCTTAGTAAAATATAATTCTACAAAAATCTTCATATCATAAAAGAAATAAAATGGTATCACAGACATTGAAATGGACGAATACTTTTGATTTTTGCATAGTTTAATACAAAGTGCATGAGATTGGTATATGAATAGTTGACCCTTGCGCACAAGTTTTGGTCTGTAAATCATAGCAAGGAATCATGCAACAACATTTCAGAAAATTGTTGATAATTGTTAATATGCTACATAATTTTATAACAGGGTTTGAGGTTGAGCTTATTGGGGTTTTACGCCGTTTTCAACTGCCAGGGTCATATCGCGGCGGCTGGAGCACCTAACCATGGGTTCCTGTTGTTTCTCAAACCAGTAATACTACAACACCCTTACCGAGCCTCCAGCTGCTCGCCCACTTGGGTTTTATAAGAGGGGGTAAAGGGCAGGCATTCTAAATTTTGTAATTTTAAATCCAAAACCTTTGTTGCGGGTGCTATGTCACGGGTACTCATTTTAATTTTCTCGATGGTGTTTGATGAACAATCAATGAAACATTACATTTTGAAAAGCTATTACCCCCTCTTATCAGTAGCTCAGGTCATTTTCCGGTAGATAAGTGCGAGATTTTGGGGGAATGAGATGAAATGGAATCTATAAATACATGACTTGTGAAACAGGAGAGGATACATATGCAAGATGATGAGTTTCATGTTATGGGTATGAACAAAGTTCAAACAGGATTAACTCTTTGCCTAAGAAAACACTAAGACAACAGAAGAAAATGCTAGCAATCATTTCCTCCTTTGATCAAATTATTTTTTCTTTAACACATTTTCTGCTTTAACCCTTATCATGCTAAGCGCGACAATTGTTGCGCTGCCCTACCCCATTCGCCACCGCTAAGCGCGACCTAGAGTCGCGCTATAGGGGTTTCCCAGATATGAGCCTCTTTTTCACGAACTGATGACGTTTAATGCAAGTGTTGAGCTATATTTAGTAGGACACTCCCAGTGAAGGTCAATTCTGTAAAAATATCAGCCAACCAAAGGCAATGTATGTCATAATGATGCTTTTAATATTCAAAAGTGAAATTGGCAAAACCCTATACCAAAATGGCGGCGCTCAGAAGGCAAACATATTGATGAAGATTTGCGTGAATTTTTTATGATAGTGACTTTTAAGCGGAAAGTGACTTTAGTAGTGATGATTAGAAATATATTCGGAACAAATATCGTAAATTTGGACTTTGTGTGTTAGATACCGTTGGAACAATCGCCGCGATATCAGAACGTACCAACTGTCACTTTTAGTGGGTTAGGCTTGAATGACAATGGATTTGTTATGATGCAATTTAAGTGGGTCAAAATTAAAACCTAAATGCCTCATAAATTCAGTTTATAGTGTCGGAATCAGTGCACCCCTTTTATACACTGTGCACAGTGAATTAATTCAGCCGTACGGAGGTGTACTAGTCAAAATTATTACAGCATGATAAGGGTTAATATATATTTTGTCATCCGAGAAAGGATGAAGTCCTAAATTTAACCAACTACCACACAGTGACGCCTTTTGACACCCTATCAAAAATGGCCCTGGAAAACATTGTGGAAAATGAAGAAATTGCTTGTGACAAGCAATTTCTTCATTTCCCACAATATTTTCCACCTAAAAAGTCATGAAATTTTTTAAGTTTCTTCACATTGTAAATGTTGTCTGCAATTTCTTTGAAATTGGAACAATCCAAAATTTTGGTGTTTGGTAAAGGGTTAATTTTGATCCTTTCTCACGCGAGTTTTTTTGACATCCCTGATAGAAAACCTTGAGAAAACATTGAGGCAGAAGAGGAAAATGCTAATAACACATTTTCTCCTCTTAATAATGAGATATTTTCTCTGCCAGTATACTATACACACAAATCCTATCCTCAACAGTCATTTTGTTGTTGGCAGTATCTTTCAAATTGCAACACTACATTTTTGTTATTTGGGAAAAGAAATTAAAACTTTCCCAAATAGCCAAATTTTAGAATGCCCTTGACAGGAGGAAAAGACAACAAAAATGAATATACTGGATGTCAACAGTAGGAAATATTTGTTATAGCATAGAAAATATGAAGAGAAAAGGAGAAATTGCTGATTATCGGCAATTTCTTCTTTTCTCTCAATGTTTTCCTAACCTACGAAATTTCTATGAAAATACAACAACAGGTTTTTTGTTTGGGAAAGGTATTAACAGCCGTCTTTTGGCAATCATGGGCACATCCGAGGTTGATTTGTGATAGGTCACCAATTCCATAGAAGTTTTCCACTCACACTACTGTTGGCACCATGCAGTTTAACCCATTACCACACGGCAAACTTTTAGACTCCTCCAAATTCAAAGGGGTTGCAGACAACAAAATAAATCACATCAAAAGGAGAAAATATGCATGTTATAGCCCAAAAAATATTGAGGCAAAAGGAGAAACTGCTGGCTATCATGTCTCAATGTTTTCTCAAGCCAATTCTATTAAGGACGTCAAAACAAGGTCTTGTTTGGGAAAGGGTTAACCCATTACCAAACGGCAAACTTTTAGACTGCTCCAAATTCAAAGATGTTGCAGACGACAATCAAAACTGAATGAAACTTTACATTTTTTGTTCTTTTTATGTAGAAAATATTTGTGGTAAATGAAGAAATTGTCAAAAGCAATTTCTTCATTTACCACAATGTTTTTTCATAGCCCTTTTCTTTTCGGTCATCAAAAGGCTTAAATGTTTGTTAAAGCGTTTTCCTCCGAAAGAACATGTCTAATGGATATCTTTTGGTAATCATGGACACATTTGAGGTTGATATGTAACATTGGACAGGTCTCCCACACCTTAGAAGTTTCTTAGCTTAGAACCCTTTCCCAAACAAGACCTGGCCCCGGTTTCTCGAAAAAACTTAAGTATTTTCTCATGCTCAAATCTGAGCATCGTGCTCAAATCGCACGAAGTCCACGTGAACTTCAATTGAATACCAATCAACGTTGATTGGTATTGAATAGAAGTTGAGCATGAACTCATGAGAATATACTTAAGTTTTTTCGAGAAACCGGGGCCTGGTTTTGACGTCCCTAATAGAACAGGCTTGGGAAAACATTGAAACAAAAGAGGAAACTGCTGAAAACCAGCAGCTTCTCCTTTTGTTTCAATATTTTCTGTGTTATATTTTACACAAATTCTATCTTTACTAACATCCATTTTGTCTTTTGTGGCAGTATTTAAAGTGGATCACCTTAAAATTTTGTCGTCTGGGAAAGGGTTAATTATCTACAGTAATCTGTAACTCAACATAGATCTCCCACATCCTAGAAGTTTTCCTCTTCCACCACTGGAGCTGTTGATAATCTACTTGGCGCTCGCTTGGCCATCACTCCCTCTTTCTCTAGTAAAGCACTTTCTGTCACCTGGAAATGTACAAGTAAGTGTTTGCCATTGACTGAATGAAGTTTTAGATCAATCTCAAAAGTTATGGTCATATGGAGACTGGATCTCGGTTTAGTCCAAAGAAAATTCACCCTTAAGGAGCAATGAGAAATTTATACGATATTTAAATGGAATATATTCAGGAAGGAATAAGGTAAAATGTTTGCCATTTTGGAAAGGTTTACACAACTTACATCTTTTTCTAGCATCCTATAATTCTCCACTTTATCATTAAGCAGTATTTTGCATACAGTTTTGGGATAAGCACGGACAAGTCCAGCTTTCCGCATCTCCAAATCAAGTTTACCCATGAGGATTTTCCTGGCCGCCACAGTTGGTTTTGACATCCCTAAACAAAATGGATTAGGAAAACATTGAGGCAAAAGAAGAAAATGCTGATCATCAGCATTTTCGCCCTTTGCCTCAATATTTTCTGACGTATATTGTCACATATCCAGTCTATATCAACAATCCATTTTGTCATCTGCAGGAACTTTTGAATTAGACCACTCTAAATTTCGTGTCGTTTGGAAAAGGGCTAATTAACCCATTACCAAACATTGACACCTTTTGACGCCCATAAGAAAAATGCTTTGGAAAACATTGTGGAAAATGAAGAAATTGCTTGTGACAAGAAATTTCTTCATTTCCCACGATGTTTTCTAAACAAAAACACATAAAAATGTAAAATTCCAAGCACTTGAAATTGTCGTCTGCAACACCTTTCAAATTGGAACAGTCCAAAATTGTGTCGTTTGGTAATGGGTTAACCCATTATAACATAGCAAAATTTTAGACTGATCTAAATTTAAAGATGATGCTCACGACAATTTTAAGTCGATAAAATTTTTAAATTCTTTGACTCTTTGGGCTAGAAAACATTGTGGAAAATGAAGAAATTGCTTGTGACAAGCAACTTCTTCATTTTCCACAATGTTTTCTAAAGTCTTAATCTTGTGGGACGTCAAAAACCATCAATGTGTGGGAATGGGTTAAACCAACCATTACTTTTTGTCGAGCCCGCTTGCGGTGAGCTCGACATAGTTGTCACAATGGCGGTTCGGTGTATGTGCGTTAGTGCGTTAGTGCGTGCGTGCGTTAGTGCGTGCGTGCGTTAGTGCGTGCGTCCGTCCGGATGGAGCTTGTCCGGGCCATAACTTCACCATGGATGGAGGGATTCAGAAATAACTTGGCACAAATGTCAAGCTCAGTAAGGCGGAGTGTCGCGTGCAAGAACCAGATTCCAAGCTCAAAGGTCAAGGTCAAACTTGGAGGTCAAATGTCAAAAATGAGAAGATTTTTGCTTGTCCGGGCCATAACTTCACCATGGATGGAGGGATTCAGAAATAACTTGGCACAAATGTCAAGCTCAGTAAGGCAGAGTGTCGCGTGCAAGAACCAGATTCCAAGCTCAAAGGTCAAGGTCAAACTTGGAGGTCAAATGTCAAAAATGAGATGATTTTTGCTTGTCCGGGCCATAACTTCACCATGGATGGAGGGATTCAGAAATAACTTGGCACAAATGTCAAGCTCAGTAAGGCAGAGTGTCGCGTGCAAGAACCAGATTCCAAGCTCAAAGGTCAAGGTCAAACTTGGAGGTCAAATGTCAAAAATGAGATGATTTTTGCTTGTCCGGGCCATAACTTCACCATGGATGGAGGGATTCAGAAATAACTTGGCACAAATGTCAAGCTCAGTAAGGCAGAGTGTCGCGTGCAAAAACCAGATTCCAAGCTCAAAGGTCAAGGTCAAACTTGGAGGTCAAATGTCAAAAATGAGATGATTTTTGCTTGTCCGGGCCATAACTTCACCATGGATGGAGGGATTCAGAAATAACTTGGCACAAATGTCAAGCTCAGTAAGATGGAGTGTCGCGTGCAAGAACCAGATTCCAAGATGAAAGGTCAAGGTCAAACTTTGAGGTCAAATGTAAAAAATGAGTTGATTTTTGCTTGTCCGGGCCATTCCTTAATTTGGCACAAATATTCTTTGGATGGCCCTCTACCAAGATTGTTCAAATTATCTCAATCCGTAAAAAACATGGCCACGTACAGCTACGTGCAGCTAATTTTCGTACTTCTCAGAATGTTCAAATTATTCCGATCCGTACAAAAAATGGGTGCCAGGGGGCATGGCTTATTTTCCTTATATGTGACCCGTCGCGCTAAAAGGGACCTTATCGGATTTGTGAAAAGTATCGACCCTAGTCCGTCTGCGCAGTCCGCGCAGCCTGACTAGGGTCGAAACTTTTCACGTTTAAGTATTTTCTGAATCTAGAATGTTTTCTCTACCTTACAATATTTTCGTTTTCCAAATACGACATCGGATGGACTTCTGCTTGGTCTGGTATATTTCTCGGAATTTGGTTTTATGGACTTAGCATAAGGTCCCTTTTAGCGTGACGGGTCACATATGTATACTCAAATTAATCCATTCTGGTATCTCGTTATAAATACATAGACATGTAATATTTTGTGAACAATAAACTGTCTCACCATGATCCCCATCATTCCAACTTATTTTGTCCCCACTTTTACAACGCCATTGTAATGACAGCTGTAGACATAGGTATGGTCTTCTTTCTTCAAAATGAGCGGGCTCGACATGTTGCCCTTCGGCATCTAGTACTTTTTTAATAACTTACATCTTTTTCTAACATCCTATAATTCTCCACTTTATCATTGAGCAGTATTTTGCGCATAGTTTTGGGGTGATCGCGGACAAGTCCTGCTTTCCGCATCTCATATCTAGTTTACCCATGAGGATTTTTCTGGTGGCCACAGTTGGTTTTGACATCCCTAACCAAAATGGATTGGGAAAACATTGAGGCAAAAGAAGAAAATGCTGACCATCAGCATTTTCTCCTTTTGCCTCAATATTTTCTGTGCTTTATTGTCACGAATCCAGTCTATATCATCATCTATTTTGTCTTCTGCAGCAGCTTTCATAAATAAACAGTCTAAATGTTTCCCATTTGGGAAAGGGTTTACAACAACTTACATCTTTTTCTAACATCCTATAATTCTCCACTTTATCATTGAGCAGTATTTTGCGTATAGTTTTGGGGTGATCGCGGACAAGTCCAGCTTTCCGCATCTCCAAATCAAGTTTACCCATGAGGATTTTTCTGGCGGCCACAGTTGGTTTTGACATCCCTAACCAAAATGGATTGGGAAAACATTGAGGCAAAAGAAGAAAATGCTGACCATCAGCATTTTCTCCTTTTGCCTCAATATTTTCTGTGCTTTATTGTCACGAATCCAGTCTATATCATCATCTATTTTGTCTTCTGCAGCAGCTTTCATAAATAAACAGTCTAAATGTTTCCCATTTGGGAAAGGGTTTACAACAACTTACATCTTTTTCTAACATCCTATAATTCTCCACTTTATCATTGAGCAGTATTTTGCGTATAGTTTTGGGGTGATCGCGGACAAGTCCAGCTTTCCGCATCTCCAAATCGAGTTTACCCATGAGGATTTTTCTGGCGGCGACGGCGGGATGTTGAACGTCGGGAAGTTTCTTGTTGGCTGTATCTACACGGAGCTCTGCTGGGACTAACTTGGAATCTTTCCTGTAACAATCAATGTACAGTCGACACTCGTTATGTCGACATCGGATAAGTCGAATTTTTGCTTAAGTCGAAGTTCAAATCTGGTCCCGTCCTCATCAATGGACATACTTTTTTTAAAACAAAATAATTTCGAACTGAATATAGCTATTGAAATATAGTAGGAAAAGGACAGAAATTGCTCAAAACGAGCAATTTCTTTCCTTTTCCTACTATATTTCAATAATAATTGTACTTGATAAAAACGGTTAAATGTCAATTTTATCGAAGCCAAACAAAATCGGATGAGTCGAACTCTGGATATGTCGAGGAATTTTGACAACCCCTCCGACTTCGACACAACGAGTGTCAACTGTAGATACATACAGAACAAGACGGGGAGAGATTGCTTCGTAAAAATGATTGAAATTCATTACAAAGTCATCATGTATTAAACCACACAGTATGGATACTCCTTTAAATCTTTTCCTAATGTTGACTCAAATTAGTATGCAGCTGTATGTTTGGATTGAAATGAAAGATACAAATGTTATCACATTTTTTGAAAAAATATTCTCCTAATATACAAGGTCTAGAGATTTATTTTTGCATGTAGTATTGTCCACTAACAATACATCAAACAATTTCTATGCAACGGAAAAAAGAAGGAAATATTTGTCCACAAGGTCTAGAGCTTTGAAATCATGCATGCAACATTGTCATGCCAATGTCTTCCAAAAACCAGTCTATAACCCAGAGTAATAGATAAAGAGGGGGTAAAGACATTCTAAATCTATTATTCAAAACACAAACCATATGTTGTGGGTACTCATTGAAATTGTCTCGAGGAGACCATTTCAATGGTACCCACAAGATACAGTTTGCTGACCAGTAAATGATATTTGTCTGTTTGAAAAGTCAATACCCCTTCTTATCTGTAGCTCTGCAAAAAATATAAGCATGACTAGGAATTACTCTTTTCCAAATAACACATGGTTTTGATGTCTCCTGTTCAGAAGGCTATGGAAAGCATTTAGGGTAAAGTAGAAAATTTGGTGAACATCATTATCTCCCTTTTCCTCAACCCTTTTCATGCTATGATATCAAATTATTCTGCTTTTAATCAAAATGACTTTGTTGTGTGCAACTCCTTTCAGATTGAAATGGCCAGAAATAGTCGCTAATTGGGAAAGTGTTATAATGAAAAATATTTGCATACAATCCAGTATAAGTCTTCCACATTGCTCTTCTGTCATTGTACACATTCTTGTCCTCAAATGTTAGCACTACCATCTTGTTGAATTTCTGAAAATAGATAAAGACAATTTGAATTCATTACTTCCAAGTGTTACTTACAGGCGTATATATCACACAAAATATCTTCCCCTCAAAACAACTTTGATGGGCTCAAAATCAAATATGTTGCAGAAGAAAATTTCAGATGAATGAAACTTTACATGTTTGGGTGATTCTTGGTAAAAAAATACATTGTGGAAAATGAAGAAATTACTTGTCGCAAGCAATTTCCTCATTTTCCACAAAGTTTTCCTACGCCGTAATATTTTGGAGAGTCAAAAAGAGTCAATGTGTGGTAATGGGTTAAAGGCATTGCTGTGTGGGAATGAAAAAACAAAGTTAATGTTGTAAATTAAGCAGCTGTCCATGGTGAAAAAAACTTGATTTTTAAATGTATTGGCCTGTACATGGAGACTAAGTAAAAGTGTTAGGCTACTTACAGGTGCATAGACCACACAGAATATTTTCCCCTCAAAACACACGGCCGTACATTGAGAGTCTTCTGGGACTGCTAACTGGCTTGGAGAGATAACACAGCCTTGACGCTTCTCTGAAAGATTTAACATTAAATTACACACTACTGGCATTAAATGAAATACCATTAACCTATTCCCACTCACTGACGCCCTTCAAGAAAAATGCCTTGGAAAACATTGTGGAAAATAAGGAAATTGCTTGTGTCAAGCATTTTTTTCATTATCCTCAATGTTTTCTAACCTGAATTGTAACAATTTTTAAAATTTCACCCACTTGAAATTGCTGTCTGCAACACATTTCAAATATGAAAAGTCCAAAATTTTGACGTCTGATAAAGGATTAAAACAAAATTGAGTAGCAGATGAAGTGAGAAAGTCTTTATGGATATTCAAAAGTTGTTAAACAGATCTTAAAACATGAGGAGAAAATGATAAATCAGCTACAGACCAACAGACTCCTTGTATCCCCAGCAGAGTTTTTCAAGGGGTATAATAATTTGTCTTACACTTTTTTTTTATCTTTAAAAACGTTAAGTTCAGATATGAAAAGTGTACAGATGACTTAGTCGGGATCTGGAACAAGAGTTGTCCGCGGACAAAGTAGCTTGCCTACACGGGAGCTTGTCACAAAAACAGCTTAATTTTTAAAAGTAGGTCAAATTCCAAGGTCAAAGTAACTAGGTCATAGTCCCAAATGAAAGGTCTTGGCAGGAGGTATCCATGTGTGAAGTATCAAGGCCGTATCTCTAATAGTGCCTGAAATATAGACTAGGTTAAAGTTTTTCATGACGCACTGCTGACACGACACTAGGGCTAAGACTTTAGCTCCCCGAACATAAAGTCCCGGCTCACTAAAAAGATCCTTTAAGGCTTTGGAGTTAAATATGATTCCAGATCATCCTGCATATACACACAGTCTGATCAAGAACCATGTTCTCTAAAAGCTTCTTCCTGACCCATAGCAACAGTAGAGAAGATGCATTGATCCTTGTCAGACTACACTTGGGCAGATGGTGACCTTGAATCATGGCTGTCTCATATGCTTTAACCCTTTCCCAAACAAGACCTGGCATTGACGACCCTAATAGAAAAGAATTGGGAAAACATTGAAACAAAATAAGAAACTGCTGATAACCATCAGTTTCTCCTTTTGTCTCAATATTTTCTATGTCATTTTACACAAATCCTATCTTTAGTAAAATGCATTTTGTCATTTAAGGCAGTTTTTGAAGTGGATCACCCTCAAATTTTTTCGTTTGGGAAAAGGATAAAGGGCTTTCCTTCAGATCCTGGTTTTAAAAACATTGTTAGAAAAGATAGTACCACTCACCTGGTGGTTTGTCCACATTTTCTTCATCATCTTCATCCTCCTCCTCTTCCTCCAATGGATCAAGATCCGTGTAGTCCGTGTTGTCAAACTCGAACCCCATCTGTCCGGTCTTGATGATCAACTGACCGGAGGTGACAGAGTAGCCGACTAGCTGACCACTTATCATCATAAATAAATATTCTGTGCCTGTTGGTCCAAAAGTTCTAGTGATCTGTAGAGAACATTAAGAATTTACACATCAATTCTTTCCCAAAATGACAAATTTCTAAACTTGTCCACATAAAAATTTGATACAGATGACAATATTAATGTAACCAAGTATGGGGAAACTGTATATTATAACATGGAAATGCATTAAAAAGCATTGAGAGAAAAGGAGAAAATGCTGGTGATCAGCATTTTCTCCTTTTCTCTCAATGCTTTTCTACAATTTGAAGCCCATCTGTCCAGTTTTGATGATCAGCTGACCTGATGTGACAGAGTAGCCCACTAGCTGACCACTAATCATCATAAATAGATACTCTGTACCTGTTGGTCCAAAAGTTCTAGTGATCTGTAAAGATTATTAACATATCACCACATATTGACTCCCCATAAGAAAAGGACCTTGGAAAACATTGTTAAAATGAAGAAATTGCTTGTGACAAGCATTTTCTTCATTTCCTGCCTTAAATGACTAAAAAATAAGTTTCAGCCAAATTAATGTCTACAACATCTCTAAATTTGGGAAAGAAATGATGTGTTAACCCATTACCATATGACAAAATTTTGTCATATGGTATTGGGTTAACACATAATTTCTTTCCCAAATGACTAATTTCTAAACTGGTTGAAATCAAAATATGAAAAAGATGAAAAAAATCAATGTAACCAAGCATGGAGAAATTGTATATCATAGCATGGAATGCATCAAGAGGAAAGGAGAAAATGCTGACTATAAGTATTTTCTCCTTTCCTCTCAATATTTTGCATTCTACAAATAAAGCTCATCTGTCCAACCTTGATGACCAGTCATGACTGGGTATCTGACTTACTGACCACTGATCATCATAAATAGATACTCTGTCCTGTCAGTCCGAAAATTCTAAAGATATAAAAAAACAAGAGGACCATGATGGTCCTATATCGCTCACCTGAACCAAAATGATATAAGCAACACTTTTCTTCAATTCAAAAAATATTTAAGATTTTTAGGCCTGAAAACGAACTAATATGGTCAATAACATTGTGAAAATCAAACTCATCCAAGATTTAATCGTGCCCAACATTGTGTCCAAGATTTGTCTTCTTTGATAAATAATTGTAGATTCTGGAGTATAAACAAGGTCGAAAACAGCCGAAAACAGCAATTTTGTCCAATTCAAGGGCACATAACTCTCGACTTTCTAGTCAGATCAGGCTGAAAATCAAACTCATCCGAGATCTTATGATATCCAACATTGTGTCCAAGATTTGTCTTGATTGGTCAATAATTGTAGATTCTAGAGTGTAAACAAGGTCTAAAGTAGCCCAAAACGGCAATTTGATCAAATTCAAGGGCACATAACTCTCCACTTTTTGATCAGATCAGACTGAAAATCAAACTTATCCAAGATCTTATGGTCTCAAACATTGTGTTCAAGTTTTGTCTTAATTGATAAATAATAGTAGATTCTAGAGTGTAAACAATGTCAAAAACAGCCAAAATCGACAATTTTATCAAATCCAAGGGCACATAACTCTCATCTTTCTGGTCAGATCAGACTGAAAATCAAACTCATCTGAGATCTTATGGTCTCCAACCTTGTGTCCAAGATTTGTCTTGATTGGTCAAAAATTGTAGATTCTAGAGTGTAAATAAGGTCGAAAACAGTCAAAAACAGCTTTTTTGTCAAATTCAAGGGCACATAACTCTCAACTTTCTGATCAGATAACACTGAAAATCAAACTCATCCCAGATCTTATGCTCCCCAATATTGTGTCCAAGTTTTGGATTGATTAATCAATAATTGTAGATTCTAGAGTGTAAACATCGTCGAAAACAGCCAAAAATGACAATTTTGTCAAATTCAAGGGCAAGTAACTCTCGACTTTCTGATCAGATCAGACTGAAAATCATACTCATCCGAGATCTCATGGTCCCAAACATTGTGTCAAAGTTTTGTCTTGATTGATGAATAATTGTAGATTCTAGAGTGTAAACAAGGTCAAAAACAGCCGAAAATGGCAATTTTGTCAAATTCAAGGGCACATAACTCTCGTCTTTCTGGTCAGATCAGACTGAAAATCGAACTCATCTGAGATCTTATGGTCTGCGGTCTTATGTCCAAGATTTGTCCTGATTGATCAATAATTGTAGATGCTAGAGTGTAAACAATGTCAAAACTAAGTATTTTTCGCATTCAAGGGCAGATAACTCCCGACTTTCTAGTTCGATCTGACCCATAATCGAACTCATCCGAGATCTTATGGCCATACATGTTTTGACCAAGTTTGGTCAAGATTGGCTTATATTTGTAGATGCTAGAGTATAAACACGAAATTGTGGACGGACGGACGGACGGACAGACGGACAGACGGACAGACAGACAGACGGACGACGGACAAAAAGTGACCACAATAGCTCACCTTGAGCACTTCGTGCTCAGGTGAGCTAAAAACCATTTGATTTTGATCTTGTAGAGAAATAGACAGGCATTGTCACTACATGGTAAATCTGATTTTTGGTAAACGTCAGACAGGACATTGTTCTTGCTGAATTCAAAATCATCATAGAACAAGATCCCTACAAATACTTGTCAATGCTACCAGTTGTATGCTATTAGACTTTGTTTCAAAATACTATATTAATTGATTAACCCTTTCCCAAACATCAAAATTTTAGGGTTGTCCAATTTGAAAGGTGCTGCTGAAGACAAAATAGGTGTTTTCTAAAGTGAATTTTGTGGATAATATTGCACAGAAAACATTGAAACTAAAGGAGAAAATGCTGATTATCAGCATTTTCTTCTTTTGTTTCAATGTTTTCCCAAGCCAATTCTATTAGGGATGTCAAAACCAGGCCTTGTTTGGGAAAGGGTTAAATGCTGTTTGACGCCACCTTTAACAGTATTTCCGTCTTACCAAGGCAGCTGGCGCACTTAACAATAGATTTACGTCGTTTTGCTCACCAGTACTACCACAACACCCTCTCCAAGCCTTCAGCTACTCTTCCACATAGGTTTACTTCCATTGACTAGGACAACATTTCAGGTTGTCAGACACATAACATATAAAAAAGTCTATACTTACATCACAAGAAACAACACTACTCTGACTCATGGCAGCATATTCTTTCTGAGTGAGAGGAATATCTTTACGGAAATCTCGAAGTTCAAACGTCTTGAGATCCACAATGAACACTGTAATATGGGCCTCTGAAACATGAAAGAAATACGTTGATTAACCCTTTTCAAAACAAACCTGGCTTTGAGGTCCCTTTCAGAAAAAGGCTTGGAAAATATTGAGACATTGACGATCAGCATTTTCTCATTTTACCTCAATATTCACTATTATATACTATATTTACATACTCATCCTATTTTCATCAACATTTATTGTGTTGTCGGCAGCAGCTTTCAAATTGGAACAGTCTAAATATTGGCTTTTTGGGGAAGGGCTAAGATGACACAATGACTTTTTAAATTCGAAACGGATATGCTTGATGTTATACTGGTATGTATTAATGATTTAAGTGGGAGCAGCATTTCTTACTATTATCTCGATATTTTCTGTGCCATATATTTTACAAACATCTTATCTTCATCAATATCCAAACTGTCTGTAGCAGCTTCCAAATCAGAATACCCTTTAACTTTGCTATTTTGGAAAGGGTTAACTTGACCCTTTCCCAAACAAGACCTGGTTTTGACGTTCCTAACAAGAGCTGTCCGAAGACAGCGGGCTCGACTTTCTAAGTTGCTTAGTATAAAGGGGGCATAACTCCAAATATAGTGGAGCCAGGGTAATTGGCCCTGGTAGTAAGGTAGAGGGTGATGGTGAATGAGTATTCCAAGTTTGGGTTGAATCCCTTTGATAGTATGGAAGTTATTGATGTTTGAAAAAACATTAACCTTTGTTGCAACGCCAACGCCTATGCCCGGGTGACAGTATAAGCTCTCATTTTCTTTGAAAAGTCGAGCTAAAAATGGCTTGAGAAAACAATGAGACAAAAGTTGAAACTGCTGATAACCAGCAGTTTCTACTTTTGTCTCAATATTTTCTGAGCTATAATATACACCAATCTTTACAAACACTCATTTTGTAGTCTTCAGCATCTTTTGAGTTAGGCAGTCCAAAAATTCTGCCGTTTGGGAAAAAGAGTCAAGATACTTACGTTTTGGTGGGTAAGCACTGAACAACAACATAAACACAAGCTCTGTACTAGTTGGAGATCCAAGCACCTTCAGGATTTGTGTACATCTCACCTAAAAGTAGGAAGACAATGTACATGTATATAGGCATATCAAGTGTTTTGGGGGGCATATTTACATAAGTCTAATGATAGGCAAATACAATTCTTAAGAAAACAATTTATACAATGGTTAAAAACAAGATTCACATGCTAAAGTACCCAATCATTATATACATGTATCACAGCTGGCCACATGTATTGCCAACTTCCTTTCAATGACATCTTGTATGTTTTTAGCTCACCTGAGCACAAAGTGCTCAAGGTGAGGTATTGTGATCGGTCGTTGTCCGTCGTCCGTCCGTCCGGTCGTCCGTCCGTCCGTCCGGCCGTCTGTCCACAATTTCTTTAAAGATCTTCTTCTCCCAAACCAGTGGGCCAATCTTTTTGAAACTTGGCAGGAATGATCCTTGGGTGAAGGGCTTTCAAAGTTGTTAAAAGAATTTGATTCTATCAAAGACTCTGGCTGCCGCGGCATGAGAAAAGGGGAAAATAGCCAAATCTTTTAAAAATCTTCTTCTGCCTAACCAGTTGGCCAATATTCTTGAAACTTCACATGAATGATCCTTGGGTGAAGGGCTTTCAAAGTTGTTAAAAGAATTTGATTCTATCAAAGACTCTGGCTGCCGTGGCATGAGAAAAGGGGAAAATAGCCAAATCTTTTAAAAATCATCTCCTGCCTAACCAGTTGGCCAATATTCTTGAAACTTCACATGAATGATCCTTGGATGAAGGGCTTTCAAAGTTGTTAAAAGAATTTGATTCCATCAAAGACTCTGGCTGCCGCGGCATGAGAAAAGGGGAAAATAGCCAAATCTTTTAAAAACCATCTCCTGCCTAACCAGTTGGCCAATATTCTTGAAACTTCACATAAATGATCCTTGGATGAAGGGCTTTCAAAGTTGTTAAAAGAATTTGATTCCATCAAAGACTCTGGCTGCCGCGGCATGAGAAAAGGGGAAAATAGCCAAATCTTCTAAAAATCTTCTTCTGTCTAACCAGTTGGCCAATATTCTTGAAACTTCACATGAAAGATCATTATGTGGCGGGCTTTCAAAGTTGTGAAAAGAATTTGATTCCATCAAAGACTCTGGCTGCCGCGGCATGACAAAAGGGGGAAGTATAAGCAAAATCTTCTAAAAATTAAATCTTTTTCTGCCTAACCAGTTGGCCAATATTCTTGAAACTTCACATGAATGATCCTTTGGTGAAGGGCTTTCAAATTTGTTAGAAGAATTTTGTTAATATTTAAATTATTGAATATTAGTGCAGCAGTATCAGAAAAAGGACAAAAGAGCAATACTTTTAAAAAAGGCTGAATATTTGTTACATTCATTTGAAAAACACATGAGAAAGGGCTTTATTGAAACATTTATTTTGCTGCTATTCAGGTCTAAGTGTTTAATTTCAACAAGGCAACAATTTTCAGGTGAGCGACCTAGGGCCATCATGGCCCTCTTGTTATTGAGCAATTAGCCTAAAAACTTGTGGAGATATACCTTCCCTAAACAAGTATTTAGCAAACCATATCCTGTCAATAAAAGTGCCAGTACAAGAATTTTGCACAGAATTTTACTTATAAAGAATCCTCATTTTTTTAAACCTTGTACCTTTTCCAAGACTTGAAATTTGACAAGGATTAGGATGTTAATTAAACCATTTCTTACCCTAACAGGTTTATAGAGCCTCGTGACATAGGTAGATAGCTGATCCGTGTCTGCATTTTTGTACAGAATGTGAAACATAGCACCAGTTTCTGGGATAACACCTCTTGGGGCATAGATCTCTACCTGTATATGTGAAAATTGATAAAGAAATGTGAAAAATAGCATTGGTTTCTTGGATAGTTCCTCTTGGGACATAGAACTATAATCATATCTGAAAAATCTTACAGAAAACATGAAAATCTGTATACTTCTAAAGAATATGTGAAGTATAGAATTACACCCACCCCATTTAATTTAAGGCATAGGTGTCTACTATGGAAACTACATGTTTAAGGGAATTGTCAGACTTGACTAATATAATCTGCATAGTATTGCTTATAATGTTTTCAAAACGTTAACATGCATTCACTTTCACGTTCAAAATGGCGACGCCTGTAATATGGACGAGATTGATTTACGGAAAGTTACAAAATCAGTCAAAGTTGTGACAAATGATACAGCTTGTCAAGGTCATTATGTCTGTCTATGAGACTATGATTACTATTGTACTCACAATAATGTCTTCTGCTTCCATAAACTCTTCATGCCAGGGCTCGCCTAGTTGCATGTTGTCTAGGGTGTTTTTCACTAAAACAATACAAACAAATATATATGTGAGCATTCAACAGGGCACATGGTTTTACACAGAATAATATGTAGTTGAAAAGTATCATTATCTCCTTAATAAAAACCTCAAACATAGAGTGTTAATGGAAATGATTATGGATGAAAATATTTGGGGCAATGAAGAAATTAGTAGGGATGGGAACGAGTACTCGATTAATCGAGTACTCGATCGAACGTTCGAGTATCGATTACAAATCTCACTAATTGAGTAATCGGAAAGAAAAAAATTATTTCAAAAGAAAACTGAAAATGTTTCCAAACTCAAGCTTTCTGAAAATATTGATCGCTCTTTTCCAACACTGTACCATGCAAAGGGTAGAGTATGTAACGCCTGGTCATATGCCGATTATCTAATCCCTCGATATTGTCCTAATTTGCAATCAAGTGCCAACAACTATTGTTCTCCCTGTCAAACAATGTCATAAATTTCGCACCTTCGGCGCACTTAAATCTGATTTCAGGGGTGCATTTTAATTGGACATTTGTAAGATATACCTTTGAGTTGATTGGTTAATCAAATATTCATTAGCCGTTTATTGAATTATTGTTTAGATTTCATTCTATTGCTACTTTCTACCCGAAGAAAAATCATCTCATTCCCGTTTACACGCATATAAATTCAAGAAAGTCTAACAATGCCTCTCCTTTAGTGACCTGCACAACCTGACTGACTAATTTGGAGATAAACAACAACTTTTATTTTGAGTTTAATGGAAATATTTTTTTACGCTTTCTATAATTCTCATCACATATCTAACAATTGTACGTTTTTCTCAAATATAGCACTGATCAAATGTCATCAAAAGAGACAAACTGACCGAAGATATGCTGGATAAATCGCATATGAACATGTCGAAAAACGCCGATACTATAACCAAAAGACGACGTTTCTATCCGAGAACTCGAGTACTAGATCGGAAGGATGACCGAGTACTCGTTTAGTAAAATTTGTACTCGTTACCATCCCTAGAAATTAGTCGAAATGAGAAATGCCTATGCTTATGGGTATAATCAATTTCTTCAGTTACCTATGTTTTCCTAATATTTTGTAAATGTCAAACATTGATATTGTCTGAAGGCTATCTAAAGCACTCTGTAATGTACTTTTTAAGTGGTAGTAAGTTGTTATGAATGTAAGCAATTACCTCTTTTCCTCTCTGTGGCTATCTCCTGCCGTGTTTTTGGCTTCTTGCCTGGGGCTGTGTGATCTGTGAATACTACCTGAAACAAGATGTGTTTGTAAAATCTCATTGGCAATGCTTTTAACAACATGACCTTAACATTTGACCTTGACCCTGTTTCTACAGCAAAGGCTTTGCAACAAGCAAGTATAAGCAATGATATGAAATATGAAAGCCATATTACTTATATAATTCAAAAGTTATGCCAGATTTTTTTCAAAACAAAGTTTTTCTGATAGCGACAAGTTTAATAGAGATTGATTCTATAAAGTAAACAGTGACATAGAGTTGGGCAACTTGGGCATACTCAATGATAAAACGCTATCTACATAGGTTTAAAGTGGTTTATTCTTAGCACAACATCCCATTACCAGACGGCAAAGTTTTAGACTTGTATAAATTCAAAGATGTTGCAGACGACAATTTCAAGCAAATGGAATTTTTCCTTTTTTTTGTCTCTCTGGGTAGGAAATTTTGTAGGAAATGAAGGAATTGCTTGTCACAAGCAATTTCTTCATTTTACACAATGTTTTGCAAAGCTTTTATCTTGTGTGGTGTCAAAAGGCATCATTTTGTGGGAAAAGGTTAAGACTTACTTTAGGTTTATCCGTCCCTGACTCTTTATACATAATTTTGGCTCTCTCAATCTTGTACTTTCTAGCGGGTGTGTACCAGCCAAATGAGGACTTGGTTTTTCTGCAAGAAAGGAATAACATTCTGTCATTCATCTGTAAATTGCCTATTGTTCAGCATTGTCTAGTTGTAGGACCCTTGCTTTGGGGACAAAGGGCTCTGAGTTCAAATCCTACCAATATCATAGGAACTAATGAAGTATAAGAATAACCTAGCATTGTTTCTTTTAACCCATGTATAAAATGGGTACATATGACAGCTGAAAGCCACAGTGATGTGGCTACCATTGAAGGCAACAACCTGAATTTAATTTAACAAGGGTTAAGTGTAAAGTTGGTCGTACATGGTCCAGTTCATAGATACAGATTTAATACAAAACACAATTTAAAAACAAGAGGGCCATTGGCCCTGAAGCGCTTACCTGAGGTAATAGCTTTCTGTATATGGTGTGTCCGAGCCTCCAAAATGATCACATTTTACCAAGATTTGTGGCCTGTATAGTGCACATACTTTTTATTAAGATTTGACCCTGTGATCTAGTTTATGACCCAAGATGACCCAATTTCGAACTTGTCTGAGGTTTGATCAAGATAATAATTTTGACAAATTTTCGGGTTGATTGGGCAAAAAAAAAAAAAAAAAATCCAAGACTGGACCCCATGACCTAGTTTAGGACCCCAAATGACCCAATTTTGAAATTGTCTGAGATTCTATTAAGATAATTATTCTGACCAGTTTTCAGGTTGATTGGGCATAAAATGTGGCCTCTAGAGTGCACAAGCTTTCTCTTTGATTTGAACTAGTGACCTAGTTATTTACCCCAGATGACACAATTTCAAACTTTTTGTACATTTCATCAAGGCCATCATTATGAGCTAATTTCAGGTTGATTGGGCAAAAAATGGGCTTCTAAGAGTACACACAAGGTTTTCTAAGACTTGACCCAGTGACCTAGTTTATGACCCAAGATGACCCAATTTCAAAATTGTCTGAGATTTAATCAAGATAATCATTCTGACAAATTATCATGATGATAGGGAAAAAAATGTGGCCTCTAGAGTGCACACAAGGTTTCTCTAAGATTTGACCTAGTGACCTAGTTTATGACCTCACATGACCCAATTTTGAACTCGTCCAAGATTTTGTCGAGACAATTATTCTGGCCAAATTTCATGTTAAATAGGATAAAATATGTGGCCTCTAGAGTGCACACAAGCCAAGGATTGACAGACAATGCTCGATGGACACAGCGGTATCACAATACCTAACCATGAGCACTATCATGCTCAGGTGAGCTAAAAAAAAAAAAAATAGATAGCAAACTACTTCAACATTTCTCAACGTTCTATCAGTACTTACTCATTATATTTCCACTTATAAATGTATCCTTGTCCATCCACCGTAATCATGGCATTTAGGTGCTCAACAAATCCAATATACACAACAGATTTTTTGTGACCCCGAAGTAATTCTGCTTCAACATTCTGTCCGATTGTATTGAGATCTGACGCTTCTTCCTAAAATATTGTAAAGAAAAAAAACGTCAGAATAATTGACTATGGTGATCATAAAAATTAAAGTTTCATTCCCTATTAGCCTGAAGACTGACTACGATCAATACTTTCTCATTTACTAGATGGTCTCTTTTAGATTGACAGGCCACATTTTCTCAAAACATCAGTTCCCATAGATCCCATGAGAAGCCCAGGCTTTTCAGAGTTCAGCTCATTAATTAACCCCTTTCCAAACACGAACCCATAAAGAATAAGCTTGGCAAAATAGTGCACCAAAATAAGAAAATGTTGGTGACCAGCATTTGCTCCTTTGCCTCAATATTTTCTGTGCTACTCTACGCACAAATTCTATTTTTATAAGAATCGATTTTGTTGTTTGCAGCAGACTTCAAATTACAACAGTTTATCAATATGCCATTTGCAGAAGGGTTCATGATAATAAATTGAGCCTACCTCCTTTACTAACAATGGTTTATATATTCTGGGAGCTTCCTTCATACTTTTCATCTCACTGCGTATTTGTGTAAACTTTACAGAATTCTGAATATTACATTTTAACATGTCTCCTTCTTCCATACCAATAATGATGTCATTCTGGAAAATGAAAAAGGAAAATATATTGAAGAGCTCCTTCCTGACTTGCTCCAGTAGTAGATTAACTACCACAATCAGATATTCAAATATCTGAGCAAGTCCAATGAAGAGTTTTTTCTCTACACAGAAAGCTTATTACACATAATAAAGAATACTAATATGGAAAAGAATACACAAGCGGATATACAGCAAGTTTTATAGGAAATGGGTAAACAAGAGCCGTCATAGACGGATTATGCTCCCCAAATAAGTGTTTGTCACAAAATAAAAATCATCATATATTAAGCCCCCTTTTCCCATGACAGATTTTTATACACACACATTATTTATACAATATGGTCTAGAACATCTCATTTATCACAAAAGTACAAAATTTCATTAAATTCTACCCATTGGATGAAGAGAAATTGGAGAAAATATAATTTATACATTAAGGCCCCTTTTTCCATGACGCAGCCTCAAATCAACAAATGGAGAAAAAGGTCCCTAGGGATTATCCCTGGAAGTTCACATGTGAAGTTTCGTTGAATTTGGTCCAAGGGTTGCTGAGATATGGCTGTGTACGGACGGACAAATTATCATACATTAAGCCCCCTTTTCCCATGACAGATTTCTTGTACACACATTATTTATAGAATATGGTCTAGAACATCTCATTTATCACAAAAGTACAAACTTTCATTAAATTCTGCCCATTGGATGAAGAGAAATTGGAGAAAATCTACTTTTTAAATTAAGGCCCCTATTTCCATGACGCAGCCTCAAATCACCAAACGGAGAAAAAGGTCCCTAGGGATTATCCCTGGGAGTTCACATGTGAAGTTTGGTTGAATTTGGTCCAAGGGTTGCTGAGATATTGCTGTGGACGAACGGACGGACACACATACGGACGGACAGTATGGCGACTATATGCTCCCCCGAAATTTTTTCGGGGAGCATAATAAAACTCCTACAATTCCAAAAACAAGATTCTACCAAATGAATTTTATAAATATTTCCATTCATTTAGACATTAGACAGTCTATACAAATTCAGCAGTTACACAATAGTCCATACATTCAAACAAATAGATTATATCCTGAAGTTTGCAAACTTGATATTAAAATGCTTTACCTGAGATCCGAGAAATGAAAGACTAGGAAAGAATGCAGCTTTGCGAGGTAACAAGGCGATATCATTCAGGACTCCTTCATCTGCCATTGTGCCTGCAAGATACACAGAAATGGAGGATCATTGACTGTTTAAGCGTAAGAATAGAGCTTTGTGTTTGTTTTTATTTTTCCAGTGATCAAGTGGTCAACATTTTCTCTAAAGGTTTGCTTTTCTACATTTTCTATTCCATGAAATGCAATCTATTACTTTTTAGTAACAACTATTTTGCAATTTGTAAAAGCTAAGAGTTCTGTGAATTGAATCAAAATCTGGTCTCCTCAAGCTATAAGTAGAGGTAAATCAAATGAGAAATTGGTATATTAAAACAATTTAATGCTAAAAGGTTCTTAGGTGGATGAAAAACAGGTTGAATGGTTCTTTGGAAGAAGGGTACCTTGTTGAAAGATAAAGCCTTCCCTCATGACATCTAGCTCTAGCTATGTTTGTACATCATGGATGCATATCACTTTTTTTTATAACATGGAAAGCATTAAGAGAAAAGGAGAAAATGCTGATGCTCACCTTGTTGAAAGATAAAGTCTTCCCTCATGATGTGTAGCTCTAGCAATGTTTGTACACCATGGACACATATCACTTTTTGTATAACATGGAAAGCATTAAGAGAAAAGGAGGCAATGCTGACACTCACCCTGTTGAAAGATAAAGTCTTCCCTCATGACGTCTAGCTCTAGCAATGTTTGTACATCATGAGCATATATTCCCTTGTCATCCCTTGGTAATGCCATTTTCATGGCATCTGCTGGGTTAGCATGACCAACTACGATACTTGCAACTTGTAAATATCCCTGTAAACAAAGAGAAAACCTTGAGAGAAAAGGAGAAAATGTACATCATGAGCATATATTCCCTTGTCATCTCTTGGTAGTGATATCTTCATGGTGTCTGCTGGATAAGCATGGCCAACTACAATACTTGCAACTTGTAAATATCCCTGAAAACAACAAAACATTTAGAGGAAAGAAGAAAAAAATTGTATATCATGAGCATATATTCCCTTGTCATCTCTTGGTAGTGCCATCTTCATGGCATCTGCTGTATTAGCATGACCAACTACGATACTTGCAACTTGTAAATATCCCTGAAAACAGAGAGAAAGCATTGCGAGAAAAGGAGAAATATCTTCACTTCATAAGCATATTGTTGCTTTTCAGCAAAAACCTTGTAACTGCAGCTTCCAACAAGCTGCAGTTACAAATTTTTTGTTGAAAAGTGACAATATATATTCCCTTGCCATCTCTCGGTAGTGCAATTTATATGGCATCTGCTGTATTAGCATGACCAACTACAATACTTGCAACTTGTAAATATCCCTGAAAACAGAGAAAACATTGAGAGAAAAGGAGAAAATATTTGTACATTATAAGCATATCATCGCTTTTCAACAAAACCCTTGTAACTGCAGCTTAAAACAAGCTGCAGCTACAAGTTTCTTGTTGAAAAGCATCAATATATTATTCCCTTGCCATCTCTCGGTAGTGCCATTTATATGGCATCTGTTGGATTGGCATGGCCAAGTACAATACTTGCAACTTGTATATCCCTGTAAACAAAGGGAAAACCTTGATAGAAAAGGAGAAAATGTTTGTAAATCATGAGCGTATATTCCCTTGCCATCTCTTGGTAGTGCCATCTTCATGGCGTCTGCTGGACAAGCAAGGCAAATTACAATACTTGCAACTTGTAAATAACCCTGAAAACAACAAAACATTGAGAGAAAAGGAGAAAATCTTTGTACATCATTGACATATTTCAATGCCATACCTTTGTAACACTGGACTTGCAACTTGTCAATGCCCCTAAGATATATTGACAGTGGATGAATAAGTATATAAATAGTATCAGATACTTAGCTGGCAAAACATGTGATGGCATTCAAACATTGCATACAAATACATGGGCAATGAAAGACAAGATGGTTTAATACCATTAAAATAACTTTTTAGCATTAAATTGGTAATACATTCTTTCATGGCAGAGTAGGTATTAATAATTTTTGATAAAGTAACATGACCAGAGGTCTTTTTTCAAAAGGGTTGTGAGAATCTATCGATTATTAATGAAAAATAGAAAGGCTTAATCCATTCCCAAACAACACAATTTTATGGTGGTCCAATTTGAAACCAGTTTCAGACAACAAAATTCATGTTGATAAAGATAGGATATGAGTGCAACATAGCATGGAAAATATTGAGGCAAAAGGAGAAAATGCTGATGATCAGCATTTTCTTCTTTTGCCTCAAAGTTTCCAAGATCTTTTCTAAAAGGGACCTCAAAATCAGGTCTTGTTTGGGTATGGGTTAACAGACTCAGTTTAAAAATTTCATTTGATTCAGTGGTTGACCCAAGAGTTTGCATACTTTGTCTGATTAACTTTTCAAAACTTGGCTCACCATGACATCTATAGTTATAATTCTTGTACTGTCTAAACTCCAGGCTATGTCAATCAGCCTGCGGTCCTTCCTGGCATGAAACGCGAGTGCTCTGAACGGTCTCCATGGGACTGTTAAAGCATCACAAACAAAAAGATCCCCTGAAAAATATGAACAATTGATTGAATCATCCAGTATTATCCTAATATTTTACAAACATAACTTGACACTAAACGGTGCCATACAGAAACAGGGGCTGACTTGATTGGACCAAGTGCTCTGAGGTGCGTTCTTTAGAACAAGATTTCTTGAGATTTCTTAAGATATTTTAGGATAAAGTGTTCTTTTGAGAAAGATTTTTTTAAGATGCTCAATGGGAGGCGCCATTACCCTATACTTCGTGCGGAACCCCTCAGTCAACTCTGTACAAACAATATAAAAGAGATTTGACCGAGTTGTTCCGAACACTCCATAATTCATAAACTACGATGTTCCGAATGCTCCATACTTTATACAAATGACGTCATGATGACGTCATTTGTATAAATATGGAGCATTCGGAACAGCTCGGTCAAAGTCTCGGTCATAAAAACGCTTTATCCAAAACACCTTAAGAAATCCCGCTCTAAAGAACGCGCCTCTGTTTACCTGAAATTCTCTTTTTACTACCAATTTCAATCAAGTGGCACAGAAGGAGTACTCTAAACACTTGACTCATTGAACAAGGAACTTTGAAGTGTGACGTCATCAACATGGCTTCCAATAGATGATGATATTCAAACTAGTTTCATGTTATTTTGTCATACACAATTCATCCAGATCCCTAACACAAAATTACAATTGAAAAGACATCAAACGTAATGAAATACACTTTGAATGGGATTAACAGTGAAATGTTCCTATGACTACAATTCAATGATTTGGTGAAACTCTACAATACATTTGACATAGAAATAGAATTTATATTTCAAAATGCATTGATTGAAAAGGACCATGATGCTGGTTTATAAGGGGTTATGGAACTTACCATGAAATGTTCCTATTGCTACAAATCGATGATTGGGTGAAACTCTAATGAGATTTATTCCGTTACATTTTGCATGAAAACTTATTGAATGAGTCTGTGGTACCATTTTCTGAAATGAATATAAATATAACATAGAACATGCTCCAGTCATTCATCTAGTTATCTCACACCAACTGCACCAACAGATCGACAAACAATCTGACTTAAATTTACCCCTCCTTCCCCTTTATTTTTTTTTTTTTGGGGGGGGGGGGGGGGGCTATGAAAAATTGATAATCACAGACATCTTATTGCTAGGGAAAAAGTTAAAGAAAACAAGAGTAACCAAAGAAGACTTCAACCATTGGTCCGTTTAACAATTAAGTAAGAAATAAGACAAAAATTATTCTTACATTCCAATAATCGAGTTCTCTCCGTCTGAATCTGCGGAAAGCCTCCTTTTCCTGCCGTATTTCTGTAGAATCTATATATGAGGGTGGTAAACTACGTGATGAGACTAATGGTATAGTGTTGAAATCTAAAATGGTGAGATCAGGGGCATCTACATCCTCTTCTTCTCTGTAAAATAATTTTATAAATGAAATTTTCAACAATTATTTCATTAAACCTTTCCCCAACAAAGTCAAAAATTTTGTTTAGACTGTTCCAGTTTGTCAGCAATAGCTGGTACTCAAAATGAATATTGATAAAGATAGGATATACCAGTATGTACAAAATAGTTTAGAAAATTTTGATGGAAAAGGAGAAATTGCTGATGATCAGCAATTTCTCGTTTTCCCTCGAATTTTTCCTAAACTTTACATGCACTGGACTTTTCAATCACAAATTGACAAACAAGGTGTCAAACTGTCACAAGATACGCCCGTAACACTGCTTTATGTCTACAGGGGGAGCAGATTGGTAAAAGTTTCATGGTCCTAGATATACTTTTCGAGATATGCCCTGGACAAAAATGAAGTATGAACAAGAGGGCCAAGATGGCCCTGGATCGCTCACCTGATAGAAGTTTGAAACTTTCTCCATGCAGAACAAGATCTACCTTTTACATGACCTAGGTATCTCTAAGACAAGAACACGAAACTTAAGAAGCTAGATTATGATCCAGCTGAAAACAGCATTCTTAATCTTTAATGATCAATATTTGTGGCTGTTAAAGTGAAAACCAAGTCGATAAAAAAACACATCAATTTTGTCATAATCCAGGGCACATAACTCTGTTCTGATAAAGATATTCTCATCAACCTTATGTCCAAGTTGTTTTTTGATTGGTCAATATTTATTGCTGTTTGAGTGAAATTAAAAACGAAATCGGCAATTTTGTAACCATCAAGGTCACACAACTCTGGTTTTTCTAGTCCGATCAATATGAAAAATGAAATCATATAAGATCTCATAGTCACCAACATTGTGACCAAGTTGTGTCTTGATTGGTCAATATTTGTGTTTTTTAGAGTGAAAATAAAGTCGAAAAAGGCAATTTTGTTAAATTCAAGGGCCAATAACTCTACTTTTCTGGTCGGATCAAGCTGAAAATTTAAGTCATTCAGCATCTTATGGTTACCAACATTGTTGCCAAGTTTTGTCTTGATTGGTCAATAAATGTAGATGCTAAAGTGTAAACAAAGTCAAAAACGGCAAATTTGTCAAATTCAAGGGCACATAACTCCACACTTCCTACTTCGATGACACTGAAAATCCAACTCATTCATTATTGTATGGTCACCAACATTCTAGCCAAGTTTTGTCTTGATTGGTCAATATTTGTAGATGCTAGAGTGGTAACAAAGTCGAAACTAGCTATTTTTGATATTCAAGGGCGCATAACTCCTGACTTCCTGATCAGATCTGACCCAAAATCACACTCGTCCAAGAGCTTATTGTCATACATGTTTTGACCAAGTTTGGTCAAGATTGGTCAATATTTGTAGATGCTAGAGTGGTAACAAAGTCAAAACTAGCAATTTTTGATATTCAAGGGCACATAACTCCGGACTTCCTAATCCGATCTGACCCAAAATCAAACTCATCCAAGAGCTTATTGTCATACATGTTTTGACCAAGTTTGGTTAAGATTGGTCAATATTTGTAGATGCTAGAGTGGTAACAAAGTCAAAACTAGCCATTTTTGACGTTCAAGGGCACATAACTCTGGACTTCCTAGTCAGATCTGACTCAA
The DNA here is from genome assembly GCA_963680895.1 of Fragum sueziense. Classification (NCBI taxonomy): domain Eukaryota; kingdom Metazoa; phylum Mollusca; class Bivalvia; order Cardiida; family Cardiidae; genus Fragum; species Fragum sueziense. Next base: position 26,451,453 of record OY804607.1, read on the forward strand.
AATCGAACTCATCCAAGAACTTATGGTCATACATGTTTTGACCAAGTTTGGTTAAGATTGGTCAATATTTGTGGGTGCTAGAGTGGTAACAACAAAATGTGAACAGATGGACGGACGGACAGACGGACGGACGGACGGACAGACAGACGGACGCCGACGGACAAAAAGCGACCACAATAGCTCACCTTGAGCACTTCGTGCTCAGGTGAGCTAAAAATGACAAAGGGCAATAACTCAAAAAATAGACCAGCTAGAATTATGGTTCTTTTGCACTGCACTCCCCTTTGATGAGATCTATAAACCCATGAAGTTTCATGATCCTAGCTATTATACTTTTAGAGATATACTCCGGACAAGATTCAAGTATGAAAAACAACAAAGGGCAATAACTCAAAAAATAAGCCAGGTAGAGTTATGGTTCATGTGCACTGCACTCCCCCTTTGTGAGATCTATACACCCATGAAGTTTCATGATCCTAGCTATTATACTTTTACAGATATACTCCGGACAAGATTCAAGTATGAAAAACAACAAAGGGCAATAACTCAAAAAATAAGCCAGGTAGAATTATGGTTCTTGTGCACTGCACTCCCCCTTTGTGAGATCTATACACCCATGAAGTTTCATGATCCTAGCTATTATACTTTTAGAGATATACTCCGGACAAGATTCAAGTATGAAAAACAACAAAGGGCAATAACTCAAAAAATAAGCCAGGTAGAGTTATGGTTCTTGTGCACTGCACTCCCCCTTTGTGAGATCTATACACCCATGAAGTTTCATGATCCTAGCTATTATGCTTTTAGAGATATACTCTGGACAAGATTCAAGTATGAAAAACAACAAAGGGCAACAAGCAAATTCGTTGAATTGATATCCCACGTCGAACATATTTTCATTGTCAATAAAGTAGCGTGTAAACCAACATAACTCTGTATGTATATGGCTTCAACAGAACGAATATCACTCTGTATGTATATGGCTTCAACAGAACGAATATCACTCTGTATGTATATGGCTAAAACAGTCAGGGGCAGTAACTCTAAATTCGGCGGTCGAACCGGGTAACCCCGACGATATGCGCATGTCCTCATTGTAGTAAAGCTGTGTGCCAAGTTTCATTGAAATCCGGTGTATAGTTTTCAAGAAATAGCGCGGAAACGAATATCACTCTATGTATATGGCTTAAACAGTCAGGGGCAGTAACTCTAAATTCGGCGAATGAACCGGGTAACCCCGACGATATGCGCATGTCCTCATTGTAGTAAAGCTGTGTGCCAAGTTTCATTGAAATCCGGTCTATAGTTTTCAAGAAATAGCGCGGAAACGAATATCACTCTGTATGTATATGGCTAAAACAGTCAGGGGCAGTAACTCTAAATTCGACGGTCGAACCGGGTAACCCCGACGATATGCGCATGTCCACTTTGTAGTAAAGCTGTGTGCCAAGTTTCATTGAAATCCGGTGTATAGTTTTCAAGAAATAGCGCGGAAACAATATCACTGTATGTATATGGCTTAAACAGTCAGGGGCAGTAACTCTAAATTCGACAGTCGAACCGGGTAACCCCGACGATATGCGCATGTCCTCATTTTAGTAAAGCTGTGTGCCAAGTTTCATTGAAATCTGGTCTATAGTTTTCAAGAAATAGCGCGGAAACGAATATCACTCTGTATGTATATGGCTAAAACAGTCAGGGGCAGTAACTCTAAATTCGACGGTCGAACCCGGTAACTCCGACGATATGCGCATGTCCACTTTGTAGTGAAGCTGTGAGCCAAGTTTCATTGAAATCCGATCAATAGTTTTCAAGAAATAGCGCGGAAACGAATATCACTCTGTATGTATATGGCTTAAACAGTCAGGGGCAGTAACTCTAAATTCGGTGGTTGAACCCAGTAACCCCGACGATATGCGCATGTCCACTTTGTAGTGAAGCTGTGTGCCAAGTTTCATTGAAATCCGGTCTATAGTTTTCAAGAAATAGCGCGGAAACGAATATCACTCTATATGTATATGGCTAAAACAGTCAGGGGCAGTAACTCTAAATTCGGCGGTCAAACCGGGTAACCCCGACAATATGTGCATGTCCTCATTGTAGTAAAGCTGTGTGCCAAGTTTCATTGAAATCCGGTTTATGGTTTTCAAGAAATAGCGCGGAAACGAATATCACTCTGTATGTATATGGCTAAAACAGTCAGGGGCAGTAACTCTAAATTCGACGGTCGAACCGGGTAACCCCGACGATATGCGCATGTCCACTTTGTAGTGAAGCTGTGTGCCAAGTTTCATTGAAATCCGGTGTATAGTTTTCAAGAAATAGCGCGGAAACGAATATCACTCTGTATGTATATGGCTAAAACAGTCAGGGGCAGTAACTCTAAATTCGACGGTCGAACCGGGTAACCCCGGCGATATGCGCATGTCCACTTTGTAGTGAAGCTGTGAGCCAAGTTTCATTGAAATCCGATCAATAGTTTTCAAGAAATAGCGCGGAAACGAATATCACTGTATGTATATGGCTAAAACAGTCAGGGGCAGTAACTCTAAATTCGGCGGTCAAACCGGATAACCCCGACGATATGCGCATGTCCACTTTGTAGTGAAGCTGTGTGCCAAGTTTCATCGAAATCCGGTCTACAGTTTTCAAGTAATAGCGCGGAAACGAATATCACTCTGTATGTATATGGCTTAAACAGTCAGGGGCAGTAACTCTAAATTCGGCGGTCGAACCGGGTAACCTCGACGATATGCGCATGTCCTCTTTGTAGTGAAGCTGTGTGCCAAGTTTCATCGAAATCCGGTCTATAGTTTCCAAGAAATAGCGCGGAAACGAATATCCCTCTGTATGTATATGGCTTAAACAGTCAGGGGCAGTAACTCTGAATTCAATGGTCGAACCGGGTAACCCCAACAATATGCGCATGTCCTCTTTGTAGTGAAGCTGTATGCCAAGTTTCATCGAAATCTGGTCTATAGTTTCCAAGAAATAGCGCGGAAACGAATGTCGGACGGACGGACGGACGGACGGACATGGCAAAAACAATATCCCCCCCCCCCCCCCCCCCCCCCCCGAAAATTTTTTTCGGCGGGGGATAATAACTAAATCCTTTCAAACATCTAAATGAGACAAATACTGATAGATCTATTAGGAATATTCATTTTTAAACGTCATTGTTTTTGCTTACTTATCTTCATAAATAAACTCCAATAATTATTATCCCCCGCCGAAAAAAATTTTCGGGGGGGGGGGGGGGGGGGGGGATATTGTTTTTGCCATGTCCGTCCTTCCGTCCGTCCGTCCGTCCTTCCGTCCGTCCGACATTCGTTTCCGCGCTATTTCTTGGAAACTATAGACTGGATTTCGATGAAACTTGGCACACAGCTTCACTACAAAGAGGACATGCGCATATTGTCGGGGTTACCAGGTTAAACCATTGAATTCAGAGTTACTGCCCCCGACTGTTTAAGCCATATACATACAGAGGGATATTCGTTTCCGCGCTATTTCTTGAAAACTGTAGACCGGATTTCGATGAAACTTGGCACACAGCTTCACTACAAAGTGGACATGTGCATTTTATCGGGGTTACCCGGTTCGACCGCCGAATTTAGAGTTACTGCCCCTGACTGTTTTAGCCATATACATACAGTGATATTCGTTTCCGCGCTATTTCTTGGAAACTATAGACCGGATTTCGATGAAACTTGGCACACAGCTTTACTACAATGAGGACATGCGCATATCGTCGGGGTTACCCGGTTCGACCGCCGAATTCAGAGTTACTGCCCCTGACTGTTTAAGCCATATACATACAGTGATATTCGTTTCCGCGCTATTTCTTGTAAACTGTAGACCGGATTTCGATGAAACTTGGCACACAGCTTCACTACAAAGTGGACATGCGCATATCGTCCGGGTTACCCGGTTCGACCGTCGAATTTAGAGTTACTGCCCTTGACTGTTTAAGCCATATACATACAGAGTGATATTCGTTTCCGCGCTATTTCTTGAAAACTGTAGACCCGATTTCGATGAAACTTGGCACACAGCTTCATTACAAAGTGGACATGGGCATATCGTCGGGGTTACCCGGTTTGACCGCCGAATTCAGAGTTACTGCCCCTGACTGTTTTAGCCATATACATACTGTGATATTCGTCTCCGCGCTATTTCTTGAAAACTATAGATCGGATTTCAATAAAACTTGGCTCACAGCTTCACTACAAAGTGAATATGCGCATATCGTTGGGGTAACCCGGTTCGACCGTCGAATTTAGAGTTACTGTCCCTGACTGTTTTAGCCATATACATACAGAGTGATATTCGTTTCCGTGCTATTTCTTGAAAACTATAGACCGGATTTTGATGAAACTTGGCACACCGCTTCACTACAATGAGGACATGCGCATATCGTCGGTGTTACCCGGTTCCACCGCCGAATTTAGAGTTACTGCCCCTGACTGTTTAAGCCATATACATACAGTGATATTCGTTTCCGCGCTATTTCTTGAAAACTATACACCGGATTTCAATGAAACTTGGCACACAGCTTTACTACAATGAGGACATGCGCATATTGTCGGGGTTACAGAGTTATATTCGTTTCCGCGCTACTTTATTGACAATGAAAATATGTTCGGCGGGGGATATCAATTCAACGAATTTGCTTGTTAATTTCTTTTATAGCTCACAATAAATGACCTGGCAGACCATGTATAACAAGTATCATTTATCTATATTTCCATTGATAAGAATGCCATCTTTCACTTTTTTCTGAAAGTACTTTGATTTAACCTATTGTATGTCAAGATATTTTATGTCAAATGTACTTTTCAAAAGTTTTTCTGTTGCGTTCAACATTCTTTTTTAAGATTATTTGAAGATAAAGTTTACATTCAGGAACTTGTTTGATCAATTCCTGCATAAAGACACGTTTTGACACCCAAGAATATTAAGGCTTTGGAGAAATTGTGGAAAATAAATAAATTACTTGTGACAAGCCATTTATTCAATTTTCACAAAATCTCAAAAGACCAAAAAATGTGTAATTTAATTTACTTAAATTTGTCATCTGCAACATTTGTTAATTTGGACAAGTCCAAAATTTGCTGTATGGTAATGAGTTAAGTAGGAGTAAGGACATGGAAATTTGTACATACAACCTTCACCATAAAGCCAAAGTTGATACCAAGGTGACTGGCTCCCCTATTCTTTGAATAATTAATTACCAGACAGTCAGTTATACACTGGCCCAAATTCTAAGATGTTGCAGATGAAAGGTAATGGTTTAAGGTAATTCACTCCTTATAATATTCAAGCTACATCCTGATTTTTCACATGACGTTCGTTAGGTATCCAAAACTTATTCAAGCGACATTGTAGACATTCAGCAGTGGAACATTCCACCACCGAATTTTTACAACATTGTCTGAATAATTCAGACGTTGGATGAATCTCTGTAGGGGTGGACTACCTTAATTAAATGCTAAATTGTCTGAGTGAATCAAAATGCTTAATCTTGTTTACTTAATTAGACAGGAACTGTTAGAAACAGGGAGATAGAAGTCTATTTAGGTAAAAGAAAAGAATATCTGCTGAAAAGAATGCTCTAACACTACTGAAAATAAATCTTTCACAACAAAAAGACAAAACCATTTATAAAGCATATGGCAGAAAGAAAGAACAAAGGAATGGGCTGTATTTTATGATAAAAATATTTAACTGAAGTTATCTTTACTATATCTTTGAAAAAAAATTCTACCAAGAAACACCAAAAATAAAATCATTTGAAATTATCGCTCGCATCATCTTTGAATTTGGATCAGTCTAAAATTTGACCATTATGGTAATGGGTTAACCCTTTCCCAAACAGGACCTGGTTTTGACGTCCCTAATAGAAATGGCTTGGGAAAACATTGAAACAAAAGAAGAAACTGCTGATAACCAGCAGTTTCTCCTTTTGTCTCAATGTTTTCTGTGCCTTATTTTACACAAATCCTATCTTTTATAACATCCAATTTGTCGTCAGTGACAGCTTTTGACTTTGAAAACCCTAAAATTTTGCCGTTTGGGAAAGGGTTAATACCTACTTTACAGATATCTGGGCCGTGTTTTACTAACGAACGTACCAACATTTTTGAAACAACAACACATTTGATTGGCCGAATAATTACTGTTATGATTTCTCTTTCAATCAGATGTGTTGTTACAAGGTTTTTGCAAAAATCTATGTTAGTAAAACGCGGCCCTGGTGCATACCAGATTCAAATGATTCTTGACATGATTTTTTGCACACTAAACAATAATTTACACATTGACATTTGTTTGCCATATTCTGGATGTCATTTTGAAGTTATTGCAAATGTAAAAAAAATCTTTTGAATAAATAGAAGTACAGACAGAGAAACCAGGCCAAAACTATACGGCACCCCCTCTCTATAGATGAAGAGGCATAAAAAAGACAGCTTATCTGACACAAACTAGAGTATACTATATACAAACAGATAAAATAGAGAAACTAAGAAGCATGCTGCAAATTCCACTTAGTAGCAGTCATAATTGTCGCAATAGTCAAAAATGGACATAGATCTAACCTTCTTGCTATGAAACAGTTACTACAGCTTTCATTCAAAGATGTACAATATCAATTATTCAAAGAGTTTTGGAAAACACTCTTGGAATACAAGGGAATTTCTCACAACAGTGCCCTCTCACCTTTCTTTTTTTTTTATTCCAAGGTTGAACAAGCATTCTGAAGTATTGCAAAACAATACCAAGTCCCCTACCGGCTTTATATACTCGGCAAAAGAGCTAACGCATCACTTTTTAAAATTGCATAACTTCTTTATTTTCAAAGATTTAGATTTGTCACTTGGTATATCTTTATCCCACAAGTTTCTGCACTCATCCATAAAACTATTTCTAAGTTTTCTTTTTTGTGTGACCGCGTCATTCGAAAAGGGGACCAAAACAGTTTTTCGGCTCGTGTAACTTGTGATCTTTTTCAATTATTTTTGTTTGAATTGATTTTGAAAGCTTGTTTATTGGGAAATTGAAATCTGGAATATTAACTTCATTATCTAACGTAATAAGGGCTGTTCGCGGACAACGTAGCTCGCATAGAGGCACATTTTTAAAAGAAAATGTCAATTTTTCAAGGTCAATGTCACAAGGTCAAATATAATGATGTCAGATGAAAGGTCTTGGTGGAACCTGTGTAAGTGTGAAATGTCAAGACTACACCCCACGCAGTTCATAAGATATAGGCCGATACATTTTTGTCTACGTATCCGACGTCGCCGTCGACGCTAACAATGACACCAACGACACTAAGGAAGTAACATTAGATCTGCGGGAATAAATTTCGCTCCCACAAAAGTGTTAAAGCAGTCGGCTTGTTTAACGAAGGACAATTTTTCTACAAAGGAACTCTTTCAGCCAATACAAAAGGTTTGAATGTTAAGCGTTAATATCCCATTTAAATCAAATTTCAGATTTTATAAATTTTAGAATTAAGGGTGTCCTGATTGAAAGTTCAAAATTTCAAAACAGACTGCAGCATTTACTATGAAATTTCATATGCTTCTTATCAAGAGGTGGTACTCGGCATGTGCAAATTTTGAACGTATTCTGTAGATTCGTTAAAAAAAATATTAACAAAGATCTGAGTGATGCGTTAGCAGTTTTGCCGAGTATATATGTGTTAAAAAAAAGAAGCCCAAAAAATTTCAAAGTCCATCATCCGTATCTTCCTCAAAAATCACTGGACTGGAACGAAACTCAACCTTGTTCTGTAACTTATCAATGCGGGTCTACATACCAAAAATCTGCTCAATAGCTGCAAGCATTAAGAAAAAAAGTCTGGAAAACTGTAATTTGCCAGTAATTTTCTAAGCCCAGCATCCATATCTTCCTCAAAAATCACTGGAGCAGAACGAAACTCAAACTTGTTCTGTAACTCATCAATGCGGGTCTACATACCAAAAATCAGCTCAATAGCTGCCAGCATTAAGAAAAAAAGTCTGGAAAACTGTGATTTCCCAGAAATTTTCTAAGTCCAGTATCCATATCTTCCCGAAAACTCACTGGACCGGAACGAAACTCAAACTTGTTCTGTAACTCATCAATGCGGGTCTACATACCAAAAATCAGCTCAATAGCTGCCAGCATTGAGAAAAAAAGTCTGGAAAACTGTAATTTCCCAGAAATTTTCTAAGTCCAGCATCCATATCTTCCCCAAAAATCACTGGACCGGAACGAAACTCGAACTTGTTCTGTAACTCATCAATGTGGGTCTACATACCAAAATTCAGCTCAATACCTGCCAGCATTGAGAAAAAAAGTCTGGAAAACTGTAATTTCCCAGAAATTTTCTAAGTCCAGCATCCATATCTTCCCCAAAAATCACTGGACTGGAACGAAACTAGAACTTGTTCTGTAACTCATCAATGCGGGTCTACATACCAAAAATCAGCTCAATAGCTACCCCCGTTTAGAAAAAAAGTCTGGAAAACTAATTCACCGGACTGACGGACAGACAGACAGACAGACGGACTGCAGACAGAGTGCAAACCTAAAGTCCCCTTCGGCTTCGCCGGTAGGGGACTAATAAAAACCTTGTAACTACAGCTTTAAACAAGCTGCAGTTAACTCTTTCCTAAACAAGACCTGGTTTTGACATCCCTAAGAGAAAATGCTTGGGAAAATATTGAGACAAAAGAAGAAACTGCTGATAACCAGCAGTTTCTCCTTTTGTCTGAATATTTTCTGTGACATATTATACACAATTCATGTCTTTTATTTTTGTGGCATCTTTCGAATTGGACCACCCTAAAATTTTGTCGTTTGGGAGCCTCTAGTTGAGAGATTTTGGAAGGAAAGCATGATGACCTGCTAATGAGTGAAACCTACAGCATACAAAAGAAAAGAAGCCAGCACCAGATACATGTGTACAATATTGATATATATGATGAAAATTCTTGAAAACATCACCAAGACGAAGTGCAATCAAACCTTTGTTTCTTTCGTTTTTTACGTTTGGGTTTGGGAACTGGTGCAATATTGGGCTTCTTTTTACGCCTGAAAATGTATTTTCTTATGTACTTGAATAGAGAAACTGTGAAACAAAATAAAGTTTCTATATATTTCATTTAATGGAAAAATCAAAAGTTTGTAACTACAACCTGTTCAAGGTAGTTCTCATTTTAGTCTTCAAATAAATCACTGATTTTCTTCAAAAACCTAGTAACTACAGCGTTAACTCATTCCCACATAAAGATACCTTTTGATGCCCTACAAGATAAAGGTTTTGTAAAACATTGTGAAAAATGAAGATTTTTTTTTATTCCCCACAAGTATCCCAAAAGACCAAAAATGTAAAATAGCATTCAAATGAAATTGATGTCTGCAACATCTTAGGAATAGGACCAGTCTAATATTTTGCTGTCTGGTAATGGATTAAACAAGCTGCTGCTACATCTTTTGTGAAGAAAAGCAATAAAATATACAATAAAATTTTATGAATCCCTCTTGAAGATCAGAGTCAGTAAATTTTTGTGAACTAAATCATATAATCTACTATCTAGCAGGTGATATTAGCTTGCTTTGCATATTAGATTTCCTAATGATGGATTATGGATTGTCCTTGTATGAAGTTTAATGTCCTTCAACATGTTTTGTCATTTTAAAAATCCAAGTATATCCTACTGATCCTAGATATCACTAGTACTTGGACAGATTCTACACTGCTTTGTTCATGGATAAACCACCTTTTTTTGACCGCAGCATTTATGAATTAGGAACAGTTTTGAGATTGTAATTATTTCAAATTGTATAGAAATTCAAGCCTATAATATAAAGCCATTCATGTGAAGCCTACATTTTGTAGTCTATAAATAGCTATAATTAAAGAAAATGATGACATTAAAAGTGTTATATTTCATTCAAATCCAATACTGTAGATACTCATTTATACTTTAAGTTTTCCAAAACAATACCTCGTTTTGATGTGCCTTATAAACGAGATTGAGAAAATATTAAGATAAAAGAAGAAAATGCTGATGATCATTATCTTCTCCCTTTACTTCAATATATTTTCTGTGCTATATCATACACAATTTTTGAAATAATAAACATAAGTTTTGTCCAGTGTAACAGCTTTAAAATTGGAGCACAAATTTGTTGTTTGGGAAAAGGTTAAATCGTTTTAATGAATTAATTCAAATGAGAACCTACAATATTTGTTTTGATTTCTGAAAATCAAAGTTCTGCAATTATTTTAAATGTCACCATTCCTTTTTACCCGTGCCTTTGTCTATATTCTATATACTGTATGTGTAGATATTTTCGCGGAGCGAAATTTTCGCGGTAGGGCCCCAATTTCCAGTTTTACAAATTTTTGCGCATTTTTGAATTTGCGGAGAGACAAAATAAGAATTCTTAATTCTGTGCACAACAAAATGAATGTAAGAGCTGGGTAAATACTCTTTCTTATTTGCAGTATCTTAAACACTCAGGAGTAGAAGATTGAGCGGATATTGCTCCACTGTAAATAATTATTTTCTTTATGCATTCTAATAAAGGTTTGTTACATGTATTTCAACCAAGTAATGCCAAACAATACATTGTCCGATAAAGTGTTAAATGGTTATTCACAATTTTATTGTTCAATTAGTTTTGATGCATGTATCTTGTCACCTTCTTTATTCAACACATTTAGTCAATAAAACATATACATGTACGGACTAAATGTATGTAATGTTTATAATAAGCACTCTGGCATAAATTTCAACTTACGCGAAAATTAAACTTTTCATGAAGAGTTGAGAGTACAAATATTTGCGCAATCATGAATTCGCGGGCTGATGGTCTAGCGCGAATATAGCGAAAATTAGAAGCCCGCGAATATTTCTACACATATAGTACTTTTATAGACTAGCATCAAATGTGCACTATATAATCATCTTTATTCAATGTAGCATTATTATATACTTACCTACTAATACTTATAATACAAACTATAAAATGTAAAAGCATTATGAATGTACATTCAATTCACTTGAACATATCTTTAACCCTTTCCCAAACAAGACCTGGTTTTGACGTCCCTAAGAGAATAGGCTTGGGAAAACATTAGAACAAAAGAAGAAACTGCTGATAACCAGCAGTTTCTCCTTTTGTCCCAATATTTTCTGTGCTATATTATACACAAATTATAGCATCCTTTTGATCAACTTTCATATTGGACCACCACAAAATTTTGACGTTTGGTAAAGGGTTAAGGTATTCCATCCATCAGTAGATACCAAATACTTCATGCAATTTCGGGCGCCATCCTTGACAATGGATAATACCCGTATATTGATGAGGGTATATCATTATCAATTTCTGTAGCCACAAAGGACACCCTAAAGTTGAACAATTTAGTATGAAAACCTTAACCCATTACCAAACGTCAAAAATTTAGGGTGTTTCAAATTCAAAAACATTGCAGATGACAATTTAAGCTGAATGAAATTTCACATTTTTGGGGTCTTTTTGTGTAGAAAATATTGCGGGAAATGAAGAAATTGCTTGTCACAAGCAATTTCTTCATTTTCCACAATGTTTTCCAAAGCCATTATCTTGTGGGGAGTCAAAAAGAGTCACTGTGTGGTAATGGGTTAAGTAGATTGATTATAAAAACAAGAGTGCCATGGTCACAATATACGCCACCCCAGACACTAAGTTTTAAGGGGCATAACTCTGGCAAAAATCAATGAACCATAAAATCCTTCCTTCATGCACATCTACCAATTGAGGTGATAACATTGACCAAGTTTCAAAAAGATCCAGCCAGATACTTAGGAGGAGTGCTCACAAGAAAAGTGGACGTACGTACATACAGATGGACGGACCGACAGAAAGACGGAGAAGATGATACAAATATACGACCACCTCCGGCACGACCACCTCTGGCGGCGTATAAAAACTTATCTTCGCATTAACCCTTTGTAATCCAAGGCCTTGTTTTGAAAACTCTTAGTTTTATGTAAATATTTGGAAAATATTTAATTTACTTTTTTTATACATGATATAGAATTTTACATTTTTTATCCTGTATTTTGTTAATCTGTGTACATGCTTACTATGCCGAAATAAATCTAACTCTCTCTCCCTTGAACTATCCTTTTTCTCTCAATATTTTCTACAAGATTAAGTAATTTAGTTTAACCAGCATTTTCTCTTTTTGCCTAAAATTTTTCTATGCTAAAATTTACTAAAGTTATTTGTTAGTTTACACTCACTTTGCAGCGTTCAAATTGAATCACCCTAATATTTTGTTGTTTGGGAAAGGGATAAGATTGACATTTCCCGATGTGGCTTATGAAACACGACAGGATAATCATGACACATATAGTAACAAAAACAGAAACACATACTCTTCCCCAAGACAGACACTGCCATGACAATAGCCTGATGGTCATTAGAGTTAAAAATACAATAACAATAACATTAAAAGTAACAGCATTAACCCATTACCACACAATGACTCTTTTTGACTGCCTACAAAATATTGGCTATGGAAAACATTGTGGAAAATGAAGAAATTGCTTGTGACAAGCAATTTCTTCATTTCCCACAATGTTTTCCATCCAAAAAGACTCAAGAATCTAAAATTCCATTCACTTAAAATTGTTGTCTGCAGGATCTTTCAATTTGGACCGCCCTAACATTTTGTCGTTTGGTAATGGGTTAATACTAAGAGTACCAACAACAAAGAATACATACTCTTCTTCTAAATCTTCTACTTCTTCAACTTCTTCATATCCATCCTTCTTTCTGTTGATCTGTCGTTTCTTCACCTTGTTTTGGGCGTATTGTGAATGACCCCATACTTCCTTTCTGTTAAATAAACAAGATATCAAAAAAAAAATTAAGGAAACGCCCTAGTACAAAAAATATATATGAGCTGTGATCTGGAAACTTCTACTTCCATAAATCCACCCTTCTTTCTGTTGATCTGCCGTTTTCTAACTTTGTTTTGGGCCTATTTAGTCTATGGACTTATGCACATTCACTGAAAAATCCCCTTGAAATCCTCTGACATTTTTATGGCTATTCAATTATTTGTTTAAGATCTGATAAGCCCAATGCTGCCCATCACACTGTAATTAGAGATATCAGGTTTCAGGCAGTCTGCTGGACGAATACACACTCAAACTTAGACTGATGTCAGTCTGTTAAGAATAACAACATTTGTATTGAGAAATATGAAAATAGGGTACATAGAAAATTGTTGCTCTTTGTCGTTCTTAACAGACTGAGGAAATCCCTTTGTAAGGTAATCTGACCTTAAGATAATACCCGACACCAAGCAGTAGGCCCTACTCCACAGCTTGATAACATAATTAGCTGCTAAGATTTATAACTGCAGTCTTTTAATTCTTTTTCAAAGAAGACTTGATTTTCACATACCTAATCGAAAAGACATTGAAAATATAGAGCCAAAATAAGAAAATTCTGATTACATGTATTATCATTTTCTCCTTTTTCCTCAATACATTTTCCGTTTATTATTATCCACAAATTCAATCTTTATCAACAACCCTTCTTTCGTTTTTAGCTCCACTGGCCGACAGGCCAGCGGGCTATTGTCATGGCGGTGTGTCCGTCGTGTGTGCGTCTGTCCATAAACTTTTTCTTTAAAAATCTTCTGCTCAGAAACTACCTGATGGATTTCAATCAAACTTCACAAGAATGATCCTTGGGTGACCCTCTCTCAGATTCCTTAAAAGAATTTGGATTGAATCAGAATAACATGAGTTATCTGCCCTTGAATGTCAAAAATAGCTGGTTTTGACTTTAATTTTACTCTGAAATCCACAAATATATACTAATCAAGACAAAACTACAATATAATGTTGGTGACTATAAGATCTTGCCTTGATATAATTTTCAGCTTGATCTGAATTTTACATCATGAGTTATGTGCCCTTGAAATTGACAAAATTGCCATTTTCGGCTCTATTTGACTTTGTTTTCACTCTAGCAAATACAAATATTGACCAATCTTGACAATACTTGTACAGAATGTTGATGACCATAAGATCTTGCCTTGGTATAATTTTCAGCTTGATCTTAACTTAACATCATGAGTTATATGCCCTTGAAATTGACAAAATTGCCATTTACGACTCTATTCTGACATTGCTTTCACTCTAGCAACTACAAATATTGACCAATCAAGACAAAACTTGTACAGAATGTTGATGACTATAAGATCTTGCCTTGGTGTAATTTTCAGCTTTATCTGAATTTTACATCATGAGTTATGTGCCCTTGTTATTGACAAAATTGCCATTTTTGGCTTTATTTTCACGTTTACAACCATTAGTATTAACTTATTAATACAGAATTTTCACAGAAATCTTACTGACCATACGATTTTACTTGCACGTAATTTTCAGCTTGGTCATGCATTTGCTAGTTTGCGCAGCCTGAACCTTTGAAATTGCATTCAACAAAACAAACAATCAGGCCTATGGAGCGATTCCAGGCCGCCAGGACTGTCTAGTTTTGGACTGGACAACCCTAAAATGTTACCTTGTAACTGCAATTTATTTTAAGATGCAGTTACGAGAAGTTTGTTGTAAAGCAGCAGCAGCAGCAGCAGCAAGTTAGTGTTGTAGAGGATCAACCCTTTCCCAAAACGGCAACATCTAAGGGCAGCCCAGTCCAAACACAAAAGAAGGTTTGCTGATAAAACTTGATTTTGTGTACAATAATATACGGAAAAATATTAAAGCAAAAGGAGAAAATGATGATGATCAGAATTTTCTTTGAGTTGCTCAATATTTTCAATGTCTTTTCGATTAGGTAGGTGAAAATCAAGTCTTCTTTGAGAAAGGATTAAAAGACTGCAGTCATAAATCTGATCAGCTAATTATGTTATCAAAATGTGAAGTACTGCTAGATGTCGGATTATCTTACAAAGTGATATCTGGAATGTGAACCACCAGTGGTGACCAAATTTTAGACGCCTCTTTCATTGTATTTTCCAAGGCCCTGTATAGTTTAGACTAAGGGACGTTTATATGTATAATTTATTTCCGAGTGTTAATCTCCCTTGATTTTTCAAGCGACATAAACATATATACAGGGCCTGACACAAGGCTAACTCAAACTGTTTCATGGAGTTAAATATAAATTCTCTCTTGACGTATGGGCTCTGGAGATGTTATTTGCAATATTTTGTATATAGGCCTACATGTTTGAGTGAAGGTCCTGCCATTTGATGAAAAGATTCCCTAATAACAAAGGCAAAGCATTATCCTTTATTTCAATTTATTCAAATATGAAGGTCCTCCAATTTTAAATCTGCAGATGACAAAATTAATGTTTATGTGTATAGCTTGGAAAATATTGAGGTTAATGAAGATCAGCATTGTCTTCTTTTGCCTCAATGTTTTCTCAAACTTTTTCCGTTAGTGACATCAAAACCAGGTCCTGTTTGGGATTGGTTTAAGACCTTTATACAATTTTATTTTATGAAAAATGTGTGGTTTCCTTGAAAGAGAAAAGATTGACATGACAAGTCTTTATTTTCATCTATCACTCCCTGCATTATGAATATTGTACAACATTCTACTTAGTGAGCCAGTGCATTACAAGTTACATTGGAAAAGGGCCATTTTTGGTGCATAAAAAGAAATTTATATGGATCTGTACAGATAACTAAAATTTGCTATTATGCAACCGTTTAATTATTGGGGAACATAGCAGATCTTGAGCAGATCTTGATCAATTTGCATGTATGCACAGGCTGATCTTGATGCATGTTGGAATTAAATGCCTTATGATTGATAAGGTTTATGAGGACGGGATTTGCACATGAAATAGTACAGAAAAGGGTTTTTTTAGGCAAAAGGAGAAAATGCCGGTTATTAGCATATAATTATTCTTCTATAATGGACACGAAAACAACGTTTTAATTTGGAAAAGATAAAGGACGAACAAAACTTAGAAACTTAATTAAGTCAATGACTTGATTGATTCATTGGGGTTTTATGCCGTTTTCAACTGCTATGGTCATATCGCGGCGGCTGGAGAACCTTACCTTAGATTCCTGGTATTTCTCTCACCAAAACCACAACAATATCCAAACCGAACCTCCAGCTGCTCTCTCACATAGATGACTAACATCCATTGGTTAAAGACAAATGACTTTTGTCAAATGTCAGAATGGATACAAGCCGAGCCGAGGTTCGAACAGGATTGAGAGACTCCGACGTTACCGATTGAGCTATCGGGGCTTGGCATATTGCAATGAAAGTTTTTTTCTACTTTTCCCTCATCATTTTACCTTATCAAAATTAATAATTTATATCAGTGTTAAACTTGGATTTTATTTTGTTGTCTGCAACCACATTCATTTGCTATGATATAAATTGTGGAGGAATTGTCATCAAAACTCCTTTTAAGGGGGAATGCTCCAGTTTCCTAATTTTTTTCCCAGTAATAGAATTTATTCATATTTTGTATGTTGAAATTACATGTTATTACCAATTAAAAAATAAAATAAAAATGGATTGTCAGCGATCTTTTTCAGGCATTCGTATCATATACCCCTACAGCGAAAAAACGCACAATTTCTTGCACCTATCCAATGTCACTAAAACGCTAATAAAATGCTATATATACATCGTTTAGTCCCGAAAACGGATTTAAAGTAACGTCTTACATTTAATAAGAACAGAAAACCCAAAATATGTGCTATTATAAACGCGTAAATGTATAAAATAGCATGCTCATGTGTTCGGTTAGATCAACGAAGCTGGAGTGTTTTATGTCAAAATTTGCATATTTTTGGAAATATTTCAAGTTCTACTTAATAGAATTTGATAAAACTCCCTCATTGTATTAAGCAACATGTCCTGGTAATAATTCAAAAAGAAAATGTATAGGTCAGCGCACTTATTAGTGAATTAGAGCAATTTTTATCAGCTACACATGAATAAAATGACGCAAAACAGTGGTAACTGCATACACACTTACGACAGTCTTGCTCTAAATAATCGATTGATTGATGGTTGATTCTTTTATTTCCTCCTTGAAAAGAAGAGCATGACAATACAAACATACAAACAGACATGGCAATACAAACACATACAATAGCATTTACAGTGACCGACAAAAAAATGAAAAGAAAAAGAAGGGACAATCTATGCATGAATGAATGCAAAGCTATACTTCTAATATCAATTATTGGAGCATTGCTAATTAAATGACAAAAATGTCGTAACTGTGGCCTAAATAGACCCCAGTTACGACACCCCAGTCATGATGAACAACGCTTATTCATTTTATACTGAAAAATTGTAGTTATGTACATTCATATACACATAACATTCTGTGATAACATACTGTAGAAATTCTTGTCATTCGAATAATGATATTGATCCATAGTTATCATTATTCGTGATCATAGCATTTGATGAAATGCAGGATATATATAGGATATCGCTTGGTCTACCTGAGCAGTACTAGTTTTTTCAAAATATTGCGCAAGTCCACCAAGCATATCGATCAGCTGTTCTTGAGGTGTTTTCTGAAGTAGGCTTCTGTACTGACGTTGTCCCAAAACATGACAAATAGAGCGCCAGAGTTGCAATCTTATGGCGTTATTATAAGTACAGAAAATAAGCTTGTGCAATGTACATTTATCGACAACCTTTTGGCATTTATTACATATTTGAGGGACCTCATAAGAACAAAGCATGCAAAGTATATAATTTGCAGAATACATGTAGCCCTTCCAGATATAGGGGTCACGAATACGACGCCAAATACAGGAAACGTCGTTTTGTGAAAATAAAACTTCAAACTGTACGTTTGTTATCTTTAAACTCCCTCATTGTATTAAGCAACATGTCCTGGTAATAATTCAAAAAGAAAATGTATAGGTCAGCGCACTTATTAGTGAATTAGAGCAATTTTTATCAGCTACACATGAATAAAATGACGCAAAACAGTGGTAACTGCATACACACTTACGACAGTCTTGCTCTAAATAATCAATTTCCATTTTGAGGAAATCAGTTTCGCATAATAAATGCACTTTTACCATCGAAAATGGTAAATAGTAATGATGTGTTATACTATTGAAAATATGGTAGCGAAACATATTGGTACGAAACATTTAATTTACTACAGTAATGACCGAGTGTTCCGAAAAACTGTAGCATTCCCTCTTAAATGATAATAAAATCAATACATCTTGTCCACAAAGATGCATTGCAAAAAGACATTTTTTTAAGAGAAAATGTGCACAATGTCCCTAGCAATGGTGAACACTTTCCAAAATGGCACAAAATTAGACCACCTCAGCAAACGACAAAATACATGTAGATTTATATAAAGGTGTAAAATATACATGTTGCGCAGAAAATACGGAGGCAGAAGCTTTTTTCCGAGAGCGATTTCAAAGCCATGTTTGTTTGGGAAAGAATTAACAAATGTTAAACTATCAATAATAATCAAATCTTAAAAAAATCTTATGGACCATGACCATAGCGTTTGTATAATTCAGGCTGATCTATGTTTCTTGCGAAAATTAAATTCTTTTTCGTTACATTTCAACATGAAAAGGGGTATTTTCCCTGTTCTCAAAATGTATGCTTTCCAGGTTCGGCATTCTGTCCTGCTAGCATACTTATCATATTTCACTAGTCTAAACAAATGGTCAGTGAGGTCAGCATGCTGACTGTTACTGGTATTTTATCACCTATAATGATCTTATTATTGAGATGTGGGACTGATAACGCAGAGCACCGTGAAGGTGCTGTTTGCTACCCTAAGTCTAGGGGGTATATTGTGAATGACCCTAAACTTCCTTTCTGTAAAATATATGTGTGTTGATTTAGAAATCTCGAACAAAAATAGCTAATTCAAACATCACAACTGCTCAGTTTGACGTAGTCATGAAACCATTGACCAAAGGATACACCCTAAGGCTTTAGATCGAATAGGTCAAAGGTCAAAGGTAGAAGTCAACAAAATTGCTTTAACACTCAGTCTCTCTATCAAAAACAGCTACTGTCTGTCAAACTGAGCATGTTTGCAGATTACATCATCTTCGCAAGCCAAGGGTGACATCAACGACGTAACGTCGTTTCTGTATTCACCCTTGGCGTATTTAGTCCTATTTCCTTGGTGTCCTGGAAAGCATTTTCATTGGTTCCAGCGAGGTCTCGCTGGAAACAATCAGATTGCCGTCTGATAATGTGTTATGAGTAACCGATTCATGACAACGGGCAGGAAAAGGCATTGCATTTGCAACTCAAAAACGCGAAGATGGGCGATTTTTCCTAAGAATTTCACTGCAATAGACAGGAATCCTCTTTCTTTAATCAACGAATTATTATACTTTCGACAATTCGACTAAAGAAGCAGCTAACTTTTACCTAAATCGCATGACGTATGACGCGAAAGACAACGCGCGTTAATGACGTCATCAATAATGGACAAAATAACATAAACAACCAGCAAGACAACAGCTAGGCGGCGCTTCGCGATTTCAAGAAAATCAGACAAAATCCGCCAAGGGTGAACACAAACATAGGTGGGTTCAACCTTGGCTAGCGAAGATGAGATTACATAAGATTAGACAGATGGAAGAATAGATCGCTGGACAGTCATGGTAAAACTGATTATCGGCATTTTCTCATTTTGTCACAATATTTTCTGAGCTATATTGGACACAAATCCTATCTTATATCATATCTATTTTTCATATCTATTTTCTATAACATCAATTATGTTGTCTACAGCATTAGCTTTTGAACTGGACCCCTTAAATTTTGCCATTGGGAAAGGGTTGAAATTACAAAGCTAGTCTTGACCACAACTGACCTGTGTTGACCTCTATTGGCCTTGACATTGAAGTATCCTTTGGTTACCATATTGTAGGCCCTCTCTGCTTGGTCCCTTTCATGGTCCTTGCCTGTGGCAACCATCTGAAAAGGTTCAAGGTATAAAATAAGACTTGACCCTAACTGACCTGTGTTGACCTCTATTGGCCTTGACATTGAAGTATCCCTTGGTTACCATGTTGTAGGCCCTCTCTGCTTGGTCCCTTTCATGGTCCTTGCCTGTGGCAACCATCTGAAAGGTGCAGAAATGTTCTACTTATTCTAGTTGGTTAACCCTTTCCCAAACAAGACATAGATTTTACATCCCTAATAGAAAAGGATTGGGAAAACATTGAGACAAAAGCAGAAAATGCTGACAACCAGCATTTTCTGCTTTTGCCTCAACATTTTCTGTGCTATATCATACACAAATCTTATCTTTATCAAACAAGAGGACACTGAGGGCCCTAAATCGCTCACCTGAGTAATGTTTTAATAATGCCAAATAACTTTGCATATGTTACGCATTGTTGTCCCAGAGAAGAATTTGGCCATGTAGTTTAGGAGGACATGTTGTTTACAGAAATTGATCAGCTTTTATGGCATTTCCCATTTTCTGATGCCACGGCAACCAGAGTTTTTCATAGATTTCAATTCTTTTAGCAATTTTTATAAGGGACCACCCAATGAACATTACTGCCAAGTTTGGTTGATTTTGACCCAGAAGTTAAGGAGATGTCGTTAAAAGAAGTTGTTGAGCTTTTGTGAAAATTCCCATTTTCCGATGCCATGGCAACCAGAGTTTTCCATAGATTTCAATTCTTTTAGCAATTTTTTTAAGGGATCACCCAAAGAACATCTCTGCCATGTTTGGTTGATTTTAACCCAGAATTTAAGGAGGAGATGTCGTTTAAAGAAATAGTTGAATTTTTGAGAAATTTCCCATTTTCCGATACCACGGCAACCAGAGTTTTTCATGGATTTCAATTCTTTTAGCAATTTTTATAAGGGACCACCCAAGGAACATTTCTGCCAAGTTTGGTTGATTTTGACAAAGAAGTTAAGGAGATGTCATTAAAGAAATTGTTGAGCTTTTGTGAAATTTCCCATTTTCTGATGCCACGGCAACCAGAGTTTTTCATGGATTTCGATTCTTTAAGCAATTTTGATAAGGGACTACCCAAGGAACATTTCTGCCAACTTTGGTTGATTTTGACCCAGAAGTTAAGGAGGAGATGTCGTTTAAAGAAATAGTTGAATTTGTATGAAATTTCCCATTTTCCGATGCCACGGCAACCAGAGTTTTTCATGGATTTCAATTATTTTACCAATTTTTATAAGGGACTACCCAAGGAACATTTCTGCCAAGTTTGGTTGATTTTGACCAGGAAGTTAAGGAGGAGATGTCGTTTAAAGAAATTGTTGAGCTTTTGTGAAATTTCCCATTTTCTGATGCCACGGCAACCAGAGTTTTTCATGGATTTCATTTCTTTTAGCAATTTTTATAAGGGACTACCCAAGGAACATTTCTGCCAACTTTGGTTGATTTTGACCCAGAAGTTAAGGAGGAGATGTCGTTTAAAGAAATTGTTGAGCTTTTGTGAAATTTCCCATTTTCTGATGCCACGGCAACCAGAGTTTTTCATGGATTTCAATTCTTTTAGCAATTTTTAATAAGGGACCACCCAATGAACATTTCTGCCAAGTTTGGTTGATTTTGACCAGGAAGTTAAGGAGGAGATGTCGTTTAAAGAAATTGTTGAGCTTTTGTGAAATTTCCCATTTTCCGATGCCACGGCAACCAGAATTTTTCATGGATTTCAATTATTTTAGCAATTTTTATAAGGGACCACCCAAGGAACATTTCTGCCAAGTTTGGTTGATTTTGACCCAGTAGTTTAGGAGAAGATGTCGTTTAACCCTTTCCTTTGCAAGCGCGCTTTAAAGCGCGGTCAGGAACGCTTATACTGTTTAGGGGGGCATGGGCTTTTAAAAGCAATTTTTACACTGTTAAAGTTATTATGACACCGGATACATGCTGAAATATTGCGCAATAATGTTTTGTTCTCGTAAAATGTGAAGAAAAGCGCAGTTTTTGGGGTTTTATGAGCTGTAACAATGGCCAAGAGGGTTCAATATTCTGCAGAAGTCCGGTGAATCATCATGTCAGTGCCGAACGATGATGATAGCAATTACACTGATTTTTTGGGTGTAAAAAGGTGATTTGAACATTAGAAATGTTTCCGAGACTTCGAATAGTGACCACAATAGTGATTCCGATAACCCTAAACCGAATCCAGTCCCAAATCGTAGGGGTGGGGGTGGTCAGGTGTCGTGGCAGGGTGCCTGACTGGGGTCATGGGGCTAGAGGTCGAGACTTTGATGAGATGCAAATTTTCTATCAGTTACTCATCATATTGTTAAAGGAAATTGAATAACCTTTCCAATGATATATAGGTTTATGGGTTTTCTGCAAGTAAAATCTATCTATTATGCATTTGTATACATGAAGTGCTTGGAAATAGGGAAAAAGTCAGTTCTGAAAAATAATTCTGCAAACGAAAGGGTTAAAGAAATTGTTGACGCCGTGACGGACAGACAGACAGACGGACAGACGGACGCCGGACATTGATAGATCACAATACCTCACTTCGTGCTCAGGTGAGCTAAAAACTATTTCAACGTCTGCAGCAGTTTTCGAAGAGGGCCAGTCTTAAATTGAATTGTTTGTGAAAGGGTTTATATAATATTTTTTCTATAGTCTTACTTGACAAGGGACATTATGTGACATAGACGACCAAACAGAATGATGGTGGATGCAGAATGGCAAGCAATTACAATGGTCAGCCTTGAGCATTTGGAGCTCAGGTCATCAAAAAACTAGACATGTTGTCAAGGGGACAAAATAATTTGAGGGCTCAGTGCAAAACTATTGTAACTACACATTTTTAAGAAGTTCACTTTTTTGCGTTTCCTGAATCTTAAGGAAGGAATACATCATGTGTTCTTATATTAGGTTTCAATTCTGTACACTTAAAAAGATATTTAGATTTTTAAAAACATTTTTCCTCTTTAACTTTGTCAAGTTTGAGAAAGTCAATAAGTTTTTTCCCTCTCCTGTAAAATTTTAAAAAATGTAGTTACAATAGTTTTGCACCAAGCCCTCGATTAATACTCAACACAAAAACATGTCACTAAAGTGGTATCAAAATTGTGGCCTTGGCCTTTGACCGATTTGATTCAATAACAGTATGGTCTAGGACAACAAATGTTTGATAGTATTGTGTAATAACAAAGTTACATGGTCCTACATCAAACAGTTCTCCTGTTAGAGTACAGAGGTGGAAAATTCTATCAACATGCAGATGGATGGAAAGACAGACGGACATGATGAAACCAATAGGCTACTACCCCACTGCTTCATGATAGGTGTGGGTTTAAAATGTTTACTTTTTTTAAACTATACACCAGTACAAAGATACATGTATAAAGTGTTCATTACCTCAGCCTCCCCAATGATCATGGTGTCTGTCATATTTCTAAACGTCCCGTACATATGGTGCATTTCCTTTATGACCTCATTGATGACATCACCAGTCTCCTGAAATTGTCAGCCATAATAAACATAAATTATGCTCTCCCAACAGAATTTATCCTTTTTCCCAAATAACAAAATTCAACTTGAGGAAAACACACTAATTTCAATATTTTGGCAACTTTTAAAAAAAAAAAAGTTTTTTAATCTTCTTGAAATAGGCAAACATAATATCCCAGCAGAATCCTTTTCACAGACAATCAAGCTCTTTTTTGTCTTAATTAACTTATTTTCATAGAGTAAAGAATTAGGGGATGTGTAGTTATTATTTTTTTATTCTTTTTGCATGATAGGGACAATTTGAGTTCTATGTCCAGCAGACAAGGATGATAGGGCCCTTAACCCATTACCAGACCACAAAATTTGAAGCCTGTTTAAATTGAAAGATTGCTTAGACAGCAATTTCAAGTAAATGAAATTCAACATTTTTTGGCCTTTCTTGTAGAAAATATTGTGGAAAATGAAGAAATTGCTTGTAACAAGCAATTTCTTCATTTTCGACATTGTTTTCCAAGGCCTTTATGTTGTAGCACATCAAAGGGCGTAACTGTGTAGGAATGGGATAACAAACGTGAACAATACTTACATCAAGGAGGAGTTCCTCAGCTATCAATATTGCACAGCACGCTTCTCTGATACCCACAACTTAGGGTTTAGATTTGAAATAACAAAATGAAAATGCCTTTAGCCCCTCTTATCTGTGGTTCTGGACGCACATATATATCCCTGCACATATATATCCGTATATATCCTGTACTTTCATCAAGGAGTACCGGTGTAACAGGGTAACGTGTCCCCCTGGGTAACGTGTCCCCCCCTTGGAATTTTTTTTTTTAATCCTATTGTGTATTTTCAATGCATATTTTGTTTCATAATTATTAAATCTTTTAAAATAAGTTATTTTAAACATGAAATTTAAATATTTAATTTTTTTTTATTCTTTCACATTTCCAAAGAAGGGAAATATCTAATTGCATTGTAATTTTTTATTGAATCACTTTCTCCAAATATTTTTCAACTATTATTATTACCATTATTAATATTTTGTGATAATACCAAAGTAAATTGCGCAGAAATAATGTGAAAAAATTTTAAGAGGAGAGAGGGGGGGGGGGGGGACACGTTACCCCTGGGTAACCTGTCCCCGTGGACACGTTACCCAGGCCTGGGTAACGTGTCCCCCCCTTTGATTTTTTTCCTTTTTAATTATAATGTATACTTTTAATACCTATTTAGTTTTATTATCATTAAATCTTTTTGAATAAGCTATTTTTACCAATAAATAAAAGAATTTAATTTTTTTCATTCTTTCACTTTTCAATGAGAGGTGGGACAGGCTACCCAGGCCTGAGTAACGTGTACCCCCCTTGGATTTTTTTTCCTTTTTAATCATAATGTGTATTTTTATATCATTATTAATATTTCGTGATAACACCAAAGGAAATTGCGCAGAAATAATGTGAAAAAAATTTAAGAGGAAGAGGGGGGGACACGTTACCCCTGGGTAACCTGTCCCCGGGGACACGTTACCCAGGCCTGGGTAACATGTCCCCCCCTTTGATTTTTTTCCTTTTTAATTATAATGTATACTTTTAATACCTATTTAGTTTAATAATCATTAAATCTTTTTCAATAAGCTATTTTTACCAATAAATAAAAGAATATAATTTTTTTCATTCTTTCACTTTTCAATGAGAGGTGGGACAGGCTACCCAGGCCTGAGTAACGTGTACCCCCCTTGGATTTTTTTCCTTTTTAATCATAATGTGTATTTTTATATCATTATTAATATTTTGTGATAACTGTCCCAGGGTAACGTGTCCCCTGGGTAACGTGTCCCCGGGGACACGTTACCCAGGGGTAACGTGTCCCCGGGGACACGTTACCCAGGGTAATGACCCTGGGTAACGTGTCCCACCCCCTGGGTAACGTGTCCCCCCCCTTGGAAATTTTTTTTTTAATCCTATTGTGTATTTTCAATGCATATTTTGTTTCATAATTATTAAATCTTTTAAAATAAGTTATTTTAAACATGAAATTTAAATATTTAATTTTTTTTTATTCTTTCACATTTCCAAAGAAGGGAAATATCTAATTGCATTGTAATTTTTTTATTAAATCACTTTCTCCAAATATTTTTCAACTATTATTATTACCATTATTAATATTTTGTGATAATACCAAAGTAAATTGCGCAGAAATAATGTGAAAAAATTTTAAGAGGAGAGAGGGGGGGGGGGGACACATTACCCCTGGGTAACCTGTCCCCGGGGACACGTTACCCAGGCCTGGGTAACGTGTCCCCCCCTTTGATTTTTTTCCTTTTTAATTATAATGTATACTTTTAATACCTATTTAGTTTTATTATCATTAAATCTTTTTGAATAAGCTATTTTTACCAATAAATAAAAGAATTTAATTTTTTTCATTCTTTCACTTTTCAATGAGAGGTGGGACAGGCTACCCAGGCCAGAGTAACGTGTACCCCCCTTGGACTTTTTCCTTTTTAATCATAATGTGTATTTTTATATCATTATTAATATTTTGTTATAACATGAAAGGAAATTGCGCAGAAATAATGTGAAAAAATTTTAAGAGGGGGAGGGGGACACGTTACCCCTGGGTAACCTGTCCCCGGGGACACGTTACCCAGGCCTGGGTAACGTGTCCCCCCCCTTTGTTTTTTTTTCCTTTTCAATTATAATGTATATTTTTAATACCTATTTAGTTTTATAATCATTGAATCTTTTTGAATAAGCTATTTTTACCAATAAATAAAAGAATTTTTTTTTATCATTCACTTTTCAATGAGAGGTGGGACAGGCTACCCAGGCCTGGGTAACGTGTCCCCGGGGAGAGGTTACCCATTTTTTCACATTATTTCTGTGCAATTTTAGCTTATTTTAAAAGATTCAATAATTTTAAAACTAAATAGGCATTAAAGATATACATTATAATTAAAAAGGAAAAATATCAAAGGGGGGGACATGTTACCCAGGCCTGGGTAACGTGTCCCCGGGGACAGGTTACCCAGGGGTAACGTGTCCCCCCATCTTCCTCTTAAAATTTTTTCACATTATTTCTGCGCAATTTCCTTTGGTGTTATCATGAAATATTAATAATGATATAAAAATACACATTATGATTAAAAAGGAAAAAAATCCAAGGGGGGTACACGTTACTCAGGCCTGGGTAGCCTGTCCCACCTCTCATTGAAAAGTGAAAGAATGAAAAAAATTAAATTCTTTTATTTATTGGTAAAAATAGCTTATTGAAAAAGATTTAATGATTATAAAACTAAATAGGTATTAAAAGTATACATTATAATTAAAAAGGGAAAAAATCAAAGGGGGGGGACACGTTACCCAGGGGTAACATGTCCCCCCCCCCTCTTCCTCTTAAAATTTTTTCACGTTATTTCTGCGCAATTTCCTTTGGTGTTATGACACCGGTAGTTCCTCAGCTATCAATTGCACAGCCCTTTTCTCTGATAAAGCATCAGATTATTTTGGTCTTTAAGGGCATAACACATTTTGGGAAATGAAGAAATTGCTTGTGACAAGCAATTTCTTCATTTTCCATAATGTTTTCCAGAACCATTATCTTGCATGAAGCCAAAAAGTATCATTGTGTGAGAATGGGCTATCTATCCTGTACTTACATCAAGGAGGAGTTCCTCAGCTATCAATTGCACAGCCCGCTTCTCAGACAAAGCATCAGATTGTTTATTTCTCCACTGTTTTTCATCTTCCAGCAGAGCCCTGTAAACATGAAAACTCATTTTCAATTCTTAACCCTTTCGCAGACAAGACTTGGTTTTGTCCCGTCCCTAATAGAAAAGGCTTGGGAAAACATTGAGACAAAAGAAGAAACTGCTGATAACCAGCAGTTTCTACTTTCGTGCCAATATTTTCCATGCCATATTTTACACAAATTCTATCTTTATAACTTCCATTTTGTCATTTTTGGCTGTTTTTGAAGTGAACCACCCTAAATTTTGCCGTCTGGGAAAGGGTTAAACATAATGAGCACAATGTACAATATCAGCTTGTGTATATCCAGTGTTTAACCATATCTCAAAACGGCAAAATTTTAGGGAAGCCCAAATTGAAAGGTCATGCAGACGACAATTTCAAGTCAATGGAATTTTAATTTTTAGGCCTTTTTGGATGGAAAACATTGTGGGAAATGAAGAAATTGCTTGTCACAAGCAATTTCTTCATTTTCCACAATGTTTTCCATGGCCACTATTTTTCCCAAATGACAAAATTTCTGGGTGGTCCAATTTGAAAGCTGCTCGAGACAATAAAATGAATGTTAGTGAAGATAGGATTTAGGATATAAAAAAGCTCAGAATATATTGATGCAAAAATGCTGATTATCAAAGAAATACAATGTTTTTCATGCAAAATTTATTTTTAGCAAGTTATTTTAAGACCATTACAGCATATCTTACTGACCCTAGAGTCCAAAATGAACTCACTCAAAGTCTCAGGTGACATCAAAATAATGCCTTGTCTGGCAAACGGAAACAAGAGCTTCGCAGAGTGGCACATATACGCCTGAGAGGGGCTGTCAGTAAAATGGGCATTTTTTTAATTCAAGGGCAAATAATTCAAGAACGAAAAGAGTTATCTGAATTCCGTAAGCGGTGTGCACAACTAGACACCATGGAGATTCATTGTGGCAAGTTTGATCAAATTCTGATCAAAACTGTAGGAGCAGTTGCGCATACAAGAAATTGCTAACGGACGGACAGACAGACAAATGGACGGACAGACAGACGGAAGACCTGGGCCATAACATAATATGACCCTTTGGGCGTTTAAAAAGACTGACATGTACTTACTTGTAAGTCCCAGGTTCAACAACATCGTCATGTCTAAAGTACAGATTCAGAAAATCTTCAACTATGTCATCTACTATATCTTTACACTGGAATTCAGAACAGAACAGACTTGGAAGTGTTTGATTATTGAATAAATTAACAAATTGTCTTAGTTTAATTCAATGGACCATTTAGTCCCATGCAAACCCAAGTCTTTCACACTGAATAACCAATAGCCCTTGCAATTTTTTAATGGTACCCTGCCTCATGTGCAACATGATTCCTAACTTCAAATTAATGGTAGCAACAAAATACTAACCTTAGTACACAGAAAAGTATAAGGTTTGCAGTGAACTCCACAGAATAATTTGAAGCTGTAGTCACGTGGCAATTCATATAAGTATCAGTAAACCTTGAAACACAGTGTTTATGCAAAATATCATGAATAAACACAAAATGAGTAATTTCTTCTTTTCCCATAATGATTTTATAGCCAATTATTACATTTACCATTATAACTAGAAATCTATCACTAAAGGTGACAAAATACCCACGCCATCTAATTTGTCCGGACAAGCATTTTTGTCGAAAAACAAAAGACAATTACTCACAAAATAGGCAAGGTAGAGTTATACTCCTTAATCATTCATTTCTCCTTTGTGAGATCTTTCTACCCATGAAGTTTCACGATCATAGCTACTTTACTCTCAGAGATATGCTCCGGACAAGTATTTTGTGCACGGGTGGATAGACAGATGGAAAGATGGATGGACAGATTGATTCCAGTATACCCACCAAAACCTTTGTTTTGTGGGGGTATTAAAATGCATTACTGATCAGTTTTTGACATGAAATGCCTGAAAAATCCCTCTGTTTGGTGACTACTTTGAAGAAATTAAGTTGTGGGGTATTTTTGAAGCATACCAAGAAATAATCTGGAAGCTGCCAATGCTGGTAGCTCCTGATACCAAGTTCACCATTGTAGGGCTTTCTGTAGAATCTATGATGCTTCTCTAAATCCTCTCTGAAATGAATAAAAATTATTGCTGCAAATTATTATATCGGGGACATCCCAGTTGGTCTAATCCCATTTGGTCTAAAATTCAAATTTCCCATTTCGTCTAAATCCCTTATTTCAAGAAATTCCCTTTTCTTCTACAAATATTTTCTCAGTTTGTCTAATATATATTCATTTATGCATGTATTAGGCATATAGATCTATATTGTTTAATAACGTCTTTTTATTTTAGATTTTAGA
This sequence comes from Fragum sueziense, assembly GCA_963680895.1. NCBI lineage: Eukaryota > Metazoa > Mollusca > Bivalvia > Cardiida > Cardiidae > Fragum > Fragum sueziense. The sequence continues at coordinate 26,481,029 of OY804607.1, forward strand.
ACATGAAACAAGGTCTGAAAAAGTATTAGACGAAATGGGAATTTTTCGTCTAATCCAATATTTTTATATATTAGACGAAATGGGATTAGACCAACTGGGATGTAACCGAAGCAACCCTTTCCCAAAAGAAAATTTTTTAGGGTGGTCCAATTTGAAAGCTGCTGCAAAGGACGAAATGGTTGTGGGTAAACACAGGATTTGTGTATATTTAAACATTGAAAATATTGAGACAAAAGCAGAAACTGCTGGTTTTCAGCAGTTTCTTCTTTTGTCTCAATGTTTTCCTAAGCCTATTCCATTAGGGCCGTCAAAACCAGGTCTTGTGGGTTAAGTAGGGTTAATTAAGGGTTAATTAACACAACAGAAATGTGTCACAATAAGCACTGCTTTTTTTTGTATTGAGATCCATTTTTCTGTGACACAACTGTGCAACCTTAATAAAATTTCACTGCTTAACAAAACTACCTGTACAAGTAGATCTACATGATCAGGTGACTGGGAACATTCTTGAAAATCATTCAAATACATCTGTTCACCCTCTCCCAAACGATAAAATTTTAGTGCGCTCCAAATTCAAAGATGTTGCAGAAGAAAATTTAAACTGAATGAATTTTTACCTTTTTTTAGTCTTTTTGTGTAGAAAATATTGTGGGAAATGAAGAAATTGCTTTTCACAAGCAATTTCTTCATTTTCCACAATGTTTTCCAAAGCCAGCATCTTGTAGGAAGTCAAAAGGAGTCAATTTGTGGTAATGGGTTAATGTATGTGGCGTTGAACTTATATTGTAACAAAATGTGCAAAAAAAATAATATTGTAACAAGGAAAGTGTTGAGGAACAAGTATCTGGTGTTGTATGCAACACATAAAGTCCACTACCGGCTTCACATTGACTCAATATGGTAATCAATAATAGATTAAGATGAACAAGTCATCAAAATAATTGTCAAACATATGAAATGTTATGCCCAAAATTTCGGAAATATAATTCAAATGACTTGAATAAAGTTACTGGTTTCATCAAGTTAGCTTGCTTAGTTATTAAGTTATTGCAGGATCCATTTTTTGCCATATTTTCACTATTTCCGTTACCATAGCAACCACACTTTTCGTCAAAGAACAAAGTTAAAATGATGTGCATAATCTACACATTGCCATCTAGTCATATACCAAGTCTCATCAAATTAGCTTGCTTACTTATTAACTTATCGCAGGATCCAATATTTTTTGCCATATTTTCACTATTTCCGTAACAATAGCAACAACAATTTTAGTCTAAAAACAAAAATAAAATGATGTGCATAATCTACACATTGCCATATAGTCATATACCAAGTCTCATCAAACTAGCTTGCTTAGTTATTATCTTATCGCAGGATCCCATTTTTGGCCATATTTTCACTATTTCTGTAACTATAGCAACCTCAATTTAAGTCGAAAAACAAAAATAAAATGATGTGCATAATCTACACATTGCCATCTAGTCATATACCAACTTTCATCAAAAACGCTTGCTTAGTTATTAAGTTATCGCGGGATCCAGATTTGAGCGGACAGACAGACGGACAGACGGACGGACAGACGGACGGACGGACGGACAGACTGAGGGCAAACCTATAGTCCCCTCCGGTGTGAACACCAGTAGGGGACTAAAAAGGAGAAAATTCTGATTATATGACAATTCATGCTACTCTATACCTCATCTTCCATATTTTATCCATGATGTTTGGTAGTTTATGTACAGTCTGGTCAATGTACGAGTCCACGCCCTGCGCCTCGGCTGTTGGTAGACTAAACTGTCCATCTCGTCCAATCAGATCCGCCGGTCGTGTCAGACCTGAATCACTCAATGGTCGCTCTGAAAATATTGTCATAATGATAATCACAAATAAGAAGGGGTTAAAGGCTTTTAAAACAAAATACAAAATATGGTAGTTGCATAACATAATTTTAGTTGATTTAACCCTATATTATAGATAGGGCCTGGAGATGATTAAAATTACAGTCGACACTCGTTATGTCGACACCGGATAAGTCGAATTTTCGCTTAAGTCGAAGTTGAAATCTGGTCCCGTCCTCAGCTATTGACATATTTTTTTTTCAAAACAAAATAATTTCGAACTGAATATATCCATTGAAATATAGTAGGAAAAGGATAGAAATTGCTCGACACGAGCAATTTCTTTCCTTTTCCTACTATATTTCAATAATATTAGTACTTGATAAGTTTCAAAAACGGTCAAATATCAAATATCTCGAAGCCGGACAAAATCGGATGAGTCGAACTCCGGATATGTCGAGGTATTTTGACGGCCCCTCCGACTTCGACACAACGAGTGTCGACTGTAGTACCAATAACATGGAGTTTGGATAAAAAATAGTAAATCTAGAATGCCTTTACCCTCTCGTATCTGTGGCTCTATATAATACTTATTAGGATGGCTTGTTTTCAAAGTGAGGCTATTGGACCATGCATCCTTACACCCTTTCCCACTATGTTATGCATTAATACTTTTGAAAATTCTGAAGGAAAGGAAGTAGATAATGATAACCAACAGTTCATCCCTTTTCATAAATATTTTCTAAAGCCTCTCTTACAAATGGTCGTATGTGCTCCTGCGTGTAGTCTGCATTTAAAATGTGTAGTTGTGTGATGCACGCACATGCAACATACAATTTTGGTGGATGCAACCATGACGCAGACTGCACGGCAGCAAGAAATTTACTGGACAATTCTTTAAGGCGCTCTTACAGCCCATCTTGCGTCTTTATAAATCGTGCGAATTTGCAGAGTTTTAAAACGTAAGATTTAAAAAGACGCACGACCGGTTGTAAGAGAGGCTTAAGCTATCGTGAAGAATATTTACAAGCATAAGTTGAATTAATTCAAAATTGTCGTCATTAACACCTTGGCATCTAGACAGGTCTAAAGTACTGTCATTTGGTAAGGAATAAAACCTATAAAGTTTATTAAAGGCAAAGATAGTTTTAATTATTATAACTTCTTTGCAATTGAAAGCAGCACAAGCTAAGCCATGATAAATTCAACTATCTATTCAGACATATAGATCTAAATCATTGATCAATATCAAATGAATATTCAAAATGTCTACAATAGAAAATATGAATATTTAAATGAGAGGTCAAAGTTCAAGGTCAACTTAAGTAATGCATTCCCATTTAGTATTCATTTTCCCTTTCCCCCAACAATAATATCTGACCCTTTCCGAAATGGCACAATTCAAGACTGCTCCAATTTGGAAGGGTTTGAGCACAACAAAATAATTGATTGCAAAAATAGGAAATGCTTATGTTATGGCACAGAAAATATTGAGGGAAAGGGAGATTTTTTTTTACTTTCAGCAAATTTCTTCTTTTCCCTTGATCTTTTCCCAAAGTATTTTTTCTCAAGACATCAAAACCAGGTCCTTTTTCATGGTGGTGGTCCGGGGGTGTTAAAAGAAATCAGTCTTATTCTTTTGTCAATTTTGTTAAAACCGCTTTTCACTTAAGATAAATGTGAATAAAAAGAAAGCATCATTCATGTTCACATGTAGACACTGCATATTTTTTGTATAAACTCCAAAAATCTTTTAACAAATTTTATTTACCAAATTTTCAAATTTATTTACCAAATTTTCAAAAATTGGTAAACAATGATCAGGGTTGTGTTTTTTCACTGATTCATTGACTTTGAATAGTATGAATAGTCCCTATATATAAAGAAGTGAAAAGGCTTTGGAATTTGATATATCCAATGGTCCTATTCATAATCTAAATTAATATTGATTTCTATATTTCCTTTTTATCTACTACCAAAATGGAAAAGCTTTTAAATTAAACTTGCTTGCATAAACAACCAAATCTAAGAGTGGTCAACACTGAAAAGATTTTCAGATGGCAATTTCTTCATTTTTGACAATCTTTTCTACCAAGAAAGACCAAAAGATGTAATTTCATTCACTTGCAAAAACACCCTTGAATTTGGAAAACTATAACATTTTGCCATCATATAATTAACCCATTACTGCACATTGGCGCTTTTTGACGCCTGACACTGTAAAGGCTTTAGAAAACATTCTGGAAAATGAAGAAATTGCTTGTGACAAGCAATTTCTTCAATTCCAACAATGTTTTCTATGCAGAAAGACCTACAAATGTAAAATCTCATGCACTTAAAATTGTTGTCTGCAGCATCTTTATCATGAATTTGGACCAGTCTAAATGTTTGTTTGGTATGACTTAACCAGATTTTTCTTTGATCTCTCAGCAATACAAGTACAACATCCAGTCCATATCACATACTGCTTGTCCCTCAATTTAATCATTTCCCAAACACCAAAACTTTTCTATGGAAAATATTGAGAAAAAGGGAGAACATTCTGGTCATCACCCTTTTCTTCTTTGGCTTCAATGTTTCTTTAAGTTTTAGTTTGTCAGGGGTATCAAAAATCTGGAGTTGTTTGGGAAAGATTTATCCGTTTTCAGAAAAACCCTTGACGTCACTTTGAACTGCTATGGTCGTATCAAGTTGCAGGAGCACCTAACAGTGGATTCCTAGCATTTCTTAACTAGCACAACCACAATATCCAATCAAAGCTTCCAGCTGCTTTCTGACTTAGATGATTCACATCCATGGGTGAGAAACGAATAACTTGTCAAATGTAAGAAAGGATAGTGGGGTTCAACCCCACAAAACCCCTGATTTAAACCTTTCCCAAACAAGACCTGGTTTTGATGTCCCTTATAGAAATGGCTTGGGAAAACATTAAGACAAAAGAAGAAACTGCTGATCAACAGCAGTTTCACCTTATGTCTCAATATTTTCTGTGCTATATTGTAAACAAATTCTATCTGAAACAAGGTTCATTTGTTGTCTGCAGCAGCTTTTGAAATTGAAATTTTGAAAATTTTGTCCTTTGAGAAAGGGTTAATACACCCTGGCATTACTGACTCAGAGCTATTTAGGCTTCATACTGGATAAGGTTTCAGACTGAGAGAAAAGCAGAAAATGCTGAAGACCAGCAAAGCTATAGTTAAAAATAAAGAGGGGGATACTGGCATTCTATATTCGTTATTTCAATTGTAAACCCTATGTTGTGGGTAGTCATCTAAATCCTCTCAATAAGACGATTCCAATGAGTACTCACAACATACGGTTTGGTGAACAAAACAAGAGGGCCAAGATGGCCCTGTATCGCTCCACTGACTTTTAGACATTTAGACTACGAACTTCTTCAAGTAATACAATAGAGGGCTATCCAAAGAAGATTCATGCTACACCAGAATAAAATCCAATAAGTGATTAAGGAGCAGAAATGTTTTCAAAAATTTTCTTAAAATTACACTATGTTTCATATAGCGTAAAAAAAGCCTAGCCCACAGCGGCCAAGCTTTTCATCTGATCGTGAAGGAATTTGGAAGAGATTCATGCAAGAAATATTCCTGTGAAGTTTGGTTGAAATTGGTCCTGTAGTTTTGGAGAAGACTGTTTAACAATTTTTTGAAAATTCAATTTAATTAAATTTATTAAAATTTAAGTTCTACATGGAAATTATTTTTTTCTAAGGAATTTAGAGGAGATTCATACAAGGAAGATTCATGTGAAGTTTGGTTAAAATTGGTCAAGTAGTTTTGGAAAAGAAGATTTTTCGAAAAATTAATTTAATTAATCAAAATTAAAGTTCTACACAGAATTTATTTTTTTGAAGGAATTAAGAAGAGATTCATGCAAGGAACATTTTTGTAAAGTTTGGTTGAAATTGGTCCAGTAGTTTTGGGGGAGAAGAATTTTTAAAGATTTTTCGAAAATTTTATTTAATTAAATTAATTAAAATTTAAGTTATACACAGAATTTATCTTTTTGAAGGAATTAAGAAGAGATTTATACAAAGAAGATTTCCGTGAAGTTTGGTTGAAATTGGTCCAGTAGTTTTGGAGAAGAAGAATTTTTAAAGATTTTTCGAAAATTTAAATAAAAAAAATTAATTAAAATTCAAGTTCTGCACAGATTTTATTCTTTTGAAGGAATTTGGTAGAGATTCATGCAAGGATGATTCATGTGAAGTTTGGTTGAAACTGGCCCAGTAGTTTTGGAGAAGAAGATGTTTGAAAATTGTTTACGCACGTACGCACGGACGCACGCATGCACGGACGCACGACGGACACAGGACCATGACATAAGCCCCGCTGGCCTTCGGCCAGTGGAGCTAAAAATTCATATTGCATTTTAAAAAGACTTTACCCCCCCTTATCTGTAGCTCTTTCATCAGTATTTCGGCTTTTTCTACAATGTTTTGTATGTTATAGCATGCATGTATTCTTAATGATCAATGTCTGCATCACATTATCTTTTCGAACACATTTGGCAAGATTTTGACATTTGGGAAAGGGCTAATAGAGAGAAAATGATGCATGAATAATAACACACATTGATGTCAATTCCCATTTGAATATGAAAGAATTAAGTTTTCAAATCTCAATTTTAAGAACTATTTATTAGATAAACTTAATAATAAAGCTATTAAATAACAAATTCTAATTAACAGCAGAAATGTATCCAGCCCTTTCTCGAACATTACAATGACACATTTTGAAGCATCAAAGCATTAAAATATTGGAAAATATGAAAGAAAAGGAGCAAAATTCTGAATACCAGCATTTTGTCCATTTTCTTCAATATTTCCAACCATATGAAAGAGAATTTTGGGCAGGTTCAAAATTTGTCATAAGGGCAGGTGTTGATTGTTGCTTTGTCTATAAACTACATGTATTCTAAGATTTCAGATCTTTTTTTCTTAAAATGCATTCAGGTACTTTGGGGAAAACACTTGGGAAAAAAGAAAAAGTGCTGATAAGTAGGTCTAGCTCTTTTTCATTTTCTTACAATACTTTGCAGACTTCATGCTATAATGTAAGGATTGTTGTACATATACGAGGGGTGATCCAGAATTAGCGGTACTGCCTTTATAACTTCAATACGAATCCATCGAATTCAAAGAATTTTTTTCAGCATAAAATGTAATTTATCAATGATCCATGAACCAAATATCACCAAAATCAGACTTAAAACAAAAAAGTTACAATAAAACTAGTTTTGTATATAACGCATATGCGGGGCAGGTATGCACCGAACGTCACGACGTCGCAAGTTCGGAATGTTAAAATAATGACGTTACTCCTACACATAGTCACCTAGAGTTGCAATACTCTTACTGTGACGTTCAATTCATCCACTTAACATATCCATGTACCATTGCTTGTCGATTGAAGAAAACGTCCATTGAATGCCTAAAGCTATTTCACCAAAGTCCTTAAACTGACATTTCAGTACAGATTTCATACGTGGAAATACCCGCAATTCCTCTGAAGCTTAAACTGATGAACTGATGAAAAGTAACAATTTTAGCTTTCTTTGATTGGGGATGAGACAGGTGACGTCTGTTGTTGTGATTTTAAGTGATTTGGGTCATACAAGCGCACATAGATTAATCTTTTGTTGGGATTTTATCACGGAATTTCCTTCTAAACGAAATCTTTGATCCAGAATATATTCAATGCCCGAATACGTTTTTCCAGAATATCTGAATAAGGTAGATATGGAATCTACTGACAGCTGAGCCTATTCACGTTAAAATTATCTGTCAGTATCCACAACTTTCTACCATAACTTAGGTTTGTCTTGTAACAAATGCATTTGATGGTGATGCGTGATCTCAAGTGTTGACGCCCTTATCAGCTTTAGTTGACGTCGCGTCTAGACTGCTCCTCTAGCTACTACCCCCTTTCTTTTCCCCAAGCAATGTTCTTCCCTTTTTGAAAATTTGGTACCAAACAATTGTGAAAATTCCAATAAAGACTGTTTTATGAGTTTTTCTACATTATTTTGTGAGTATCGAATATGGAATATCCACGTTCTACGCAACACTAAAAGACTGGGAACGCTCGAATACTCTGCCAACGTCATAGTCAACTTTTATCGCCAAAGCAAAGCGGTCCACAGTTCTCCCGTTTAGCCAGAAAAAACGTTCAAATTTTGTTCATAGAATAGCACGAAGTTCTTTTTGATGTTCACAACGTCTCGGTAAAATCGTTTTGTTAGATAGGGTTGAAAAAACATATTGAATACTTAAAATCCAAGTTATTCTACCCCTGCCCCGCCTAACCGTACCTTGGTTGCTATGGACACGCCTCCAACATGGACGCAATTAAAAGACAATGCCAATATTTCCGTATCGTGTCAAATATGAATAGTGCTTGTATTTTGCCAAATTTCATCAAGAAAAACACACAAATATTAATTTTAGAGCATCAGTACCGCTAATTCTGGATCACCCCTCGTACATTTATTTTGCTATCTGGAATTGATCTTAGTAAAACCCTTACTCTTTCTTGTATTTTTGCGAAAGGGTTTTAAACAACACAAACAAAGTTTTGAAAGACGGTTTACTTTAGATGCATGAAATTTTTAAAGAAATAAAAAAAAATCTAAAAGGCATTGAGCGGTGCATTGAAAAACTGTATCAATTGAGCTGGTAAAATATGTACATCCAACGAAATTTACCCTTACAATACCTGGTTTTGATGTCCAATATAAAAAATGATTTGGTGTCTTTGATGGAATGGAATATATTGAAGAAAACGAAAAATGCCAATAACCAGCTTTTTTTATTCAAACGAAAAATGCCAATAACCAGCTTTCTCTCCATTCAAACAAAAAATGCCAAATGCAGAAGCTTTCAAAATGAAACATCTAAATTTTTGCTCTATGAAAAAGTAAAGGGTATAAGTGGAAATAAGGTTTTTGACATTCTGTTTACATCCTAATCAATATGGGAGAACATTCAAAAGAAATGACTTTAACCTCTTCCCAAACAAGACCTGGTTTTGACGTCCACAATAGAAAAAGGCTTTGGAAAACATTGAAACAAAAGAAGAAACTGCTGATAATCAGCAGTTTCTCCTTTTGTCTCAATATTTTCTGTGTCATATTTTACACAAATCCTATCTTAAGAAACATCTATTTTGTCATTTGTAGCAGTTTTTGAAGTGGATCACCCTAAAATTTCGTCGTTTGGGAAAGGGTTAAAGGGTTAAAGTGTTTTATAATGTTTTCAACTTGAAACCCTTTTACTGTATATTATGTAAATTTCAATTTAACACTTTCAAACCTTTCCCAAACATGCCCAAGGTTTACAATACATTATCAATATAGCCATGAAAGAATTGGGAGTCAAGGATATAATACTGATAAACATCTATTTCTCCCTTTCTCTAGATGCTTTTATTGCCATAATATACAAAATGCCAACCTTTGAAAGATTTGTTTCTCATGACTCTGAAACGCATACATGCACATTATTTTCTGTATTTCTTAATTATCATTGCCTGCATCACTTTATCATTTTCAACACTCTAAGATTTTGTCATATATGGGAAAGAATTAATAGGGTGAAAATGATGAATCAACTCTCATTTGAATATGAAAGAAGTAAGTTTTCACATCTTAATTTAAAACTATTTATTGGATAAACTTAATAATAAAGCTAGTAATAACAAATTCCAATTAACAGCAGAAATATGGCCAAATCGACACATTTTGAAGCATCAAAGCAGATAAATTTTGGAAAATATTAAAGAAAAGGAACACAATGTGGAATACCAGCATTTTGTCCCTTCTCTTCAATACTCCCAAAGGAGAATTTTCATATTGACATCAAATGTGTACAGTGGGGTTAACCATTTCCCACACATTGACACTTTTGGACACCCCACAAAATAAAGGCTTTGGAAAACATTGTGGAAAATGAAGAAATTGCTCATGACAAGCAATCTCTTCATTTCCCACGTTTTCTACCAAGAAAACCCCAAAAATGTTAAATTTTGTTCAATGGAAATTATCGTCTGCAACACCTATGAGTGACCAGGCTAAATCTTGAATAGGGCAGGTCCAAAATTTGTTATTCGGGCAAGGGCTGATTGCTGCTTTATCTATAAACTATTTTAAGATATGAGTTTTATTTTTTAAATTTTCTTAAGTTCTTTTGGGAAAAAATGGAGAAAAAGACAAAAAATATGATGATAAGCAACTTTTTTTCATTTCCTCCCAACACTTTCCATGCTACGATATAAGGATTTTGCACATTTACGTGTGTTACTTTTGCTATCTGAAATTGCTCTCAAGTTGTATAAAGTGTAGAGCTCTTTCTTGTTTGAGAAAGTGTTAACAACAGAAAGAAAGTTTTGAAAGATTGTTTACTTTAGATGCATGGACATTCAAGGTTCTAAAGAAATACAAAAACAATCTAAAAGGCATTGAGAAGTGCATTGAAAATCCATATCAATAGAACCTGTAAAATATGTTCATCAATGAAACACTACCCAAACAATACCTGGCTTTGATGTCACTGTTAGAAAATGTTTTCATCTCTATGATAAAACTAGTACTGTCGCAAAGCGGACGAATACCCCCCCCCCCCCCACTAGGGCCTTGTCACTGAAAAAGTGCTATAGGTCAAATGGTTCTTGACTTAGAGCACAGAAACGGATTTTAAACAAAGTCCAATTGTGACCTTGACCTTTGACCTTGGTGACCCCAAAACAATAGGGCACCTCCTTGGGTCATGGGCAACAACTGTGTAAAGTTTCACTATCCTAGGTCAACCGGTTCTCGAGTAAGAGCACAGAAACGAAATTTTAAATTTTGACTACTTCCCCCCCCCCCCCCTAAAAATTTCAAAGTGGCATAACTCTGAAACTAATGGCCAGATAAAGATGAAAATTGCAGGTGCACAACTTCATATGATAGGAAACAACCTGATAAAATTTCAGTAAAATTGGTCAAAAACTGTGGGAGGAGAAGAGGACACAAAATTATGTCCACGGACGGACAGACGGACGGACGTAATGGACAGACGGACGGACAACCTGATTCCAGTATAACCCCCCATAACTTCGTTGTGGGGGGTATAATAACAATTGAAAAACATTGAGGCAAACAAAAATTGCCAACAACCAGCATTTTCTCAATTCAACTCAATATTTTTGTGCTATATCTATCTATATCAACATCCACCTTGTTGTCTGCAGCAGCTTTCGAAATGAAACATCTAAATTTTTGCTGTATGTAAAAGTAAAGGATATAAGTGGAAATAAGATTTTTGACATTCTGTTTACATCTTAATCAATATGGGAGAACATTCAAAAGAAATGACTTTAACCTCTTCCCAAACAAGACCTGGTTTTGACGTCCCCAATAGAAAAAGGCTTGGGAAAACATTGAAACGAAAGAAGAAACTGCTGATAATCAGCAGTTTCTCCTTTTGTCTCAATATTTTCTGTGTCATATTTTACACAAATCCTATCTTAAGAAACATCTTTTTTGTCATTTGTAGCAGTTTTTGAAGTGGATCACCCTAAAATTTCGTCGTTTGGGAAAGGGTTAAAGTGTTTTATGTTTTTCAACTTGAAACCCTTTTACTGTATATTATGTAAATTTCAATTTAACACTTTCAAACCTTTCCCAAACATGCCCAAGGTTTACAATACATTATCAATATAGCCATGAAAGTGTTGAGAGTCGAAGATAAAATACTGATAAACATCTATTTCTCCTTTTCTCTAGATGCTTTTATTGCCATAATATACAAAATGCCAACCTTTGTAAGATAAGTTTCTCATGACTTTGAAATGTTTTAAATATTTTTTGCGGGAATGGGTCCAATGTAAACATGAGATTGTGGAGACAGTGAAATCAGAAACTTCTTGTTTTGGGTTTCCAAGATTTTTCGGAGTTAACATTTACTGGCATAAACTTCACTTTCATTTTTTCTTTTGGTTTCTTTCTATTTTTAAAGTCTAATGGTAAATTCAGGATTCCCCGTCCATGGGTCCTTTTAAAATCTCTCGTCTGCGGCAAAGCTGCTCCGTCTGACTTATATAAACGATTACGCCTATCCACTGTTCTATAACTAGTATACATAGTCGGCAAAAAGTATGAATCACTAAAATTGGTCGTATCAAACCCAACTTTCATTTTTAATCGTTTACGTTTTGGATTAACATTATAATAAGCCAGTCCAATGTCATCATCCAGATACCTTGGAACATAATGAATCTGTCTGCCTTTCTTTGGATTTTTGTGTCTCGCTGTGAGATTTAAAAATGCTTGAAGAGTTTCATCTGCGTCTTGTTCATCCTCGATCATGGCATCGTTGTATCTTTCCCAGAATTCCAAGTCTTCTTCAAGAGGTTGCGGGATGAATTTCAATCTGATTCTAGGTTTGGGTTCAGGTTGAGGATATTTGGGTTCCGGTATTGGCAACACAAATGAATCTCGTATTCTTTCTTCGCGATTTTCGAACATGTGATAGGGTTCGTAACGCATATAGACCTTGTCATTGTGAAATGTAAATGCATTCTTACCATCGTTATAATTCTGCAGTAACTGACGTTGGTCATGAACACGCTGACGAGCTTCTTGTAATTTCTTCCGCTCACGATCTAAATACCTGGAATTGAAGAAATCCATTTAACCCATTACCAGATGGAAATATTTTAAATTGGTACAAAATCAAAGCTGTTGTTGGGGTCTTTCAGTGTAGAACACATTGTGGGAAATGAAGAGAATGCTTGTCACAATTTCAAGTGTGGAATTAACAATTGGAGGGGGGGGGGGGTTACTTTCTGTGTAGAATACATTGTGGCAAATGAAAAAGTTGCTTGTCACAAGCAATGAAGGAATTTTCCAAAATGCTTTCCACAGCTGTTATCTTGGCGGACGGCAAAAAGCATCATTATGTCGGAATGGTTTAACCCTTTCCCAAAAAATAAGACTTTAGGTTAACTAAAATTCTTAAGACATATAGATGACATGATAAATGTTACCACAAGCATAATAGACTTAGTGTGTTCTGATCAAGAAAATATTTAGATAAAAGAATACCGGTAGTATGCTGGTTGTCAGCAATTTATTCTCTTTCCATGATGTTTTCCAAAGTTATTTCTATTAGAGTCATCAAAATGTGTCATTTTTTGGGAAAGAATATTTATTAGCTAAATGTCAGTTGGAGCTTTCCGTTGACTTTTTCCACCCTTTCCCAAAGAGTGATAATTTTAGACAGTTCCATTTTGAAACAAATTTGGCAGAAGTCATGTACCATTGGCATTGACCCAATTTCCATCCACAAGAACCCGTAAAAATCCAATAGGAAGAGGGGGCACAGTTGATGCAACTTTTTTCAAGACAAACTCCATTTTTTCAACACAAATTCAACCGAGGAAAATAACAATAGTAATCTCCTATTCAGTCAAGAATTTCTATGCTGTATTGACCAGACAAAACCAATGAGTACAAACAGCACAAGGTTTGATGATCAATAAAACATTTTACTTGAAATTGTTCTCAGCAATGCCTTTCAAATTTTACCAGTCTAAAAATTTGCCTTTTGGTAATAATTGTATGCTAATCTTACTTTGCAGTGAGGGCTGCTTCCTGTTGTTTTGCTGAGAACTCTTTTGTTCGATGTTGAATCACCATTTCAACAGCATTACGATCAACAGCTGACGCCCTGGCTCTCTCTAAAATCAGAAACATGTTATACATAATATAAGACTGCCACAGTCACAGTATACAAGTTATTTTTTGCACTGTTTTTCTGTGATGAAGAATAAAAAGAAAAAATTGATGTTTTTCAACAAAAACCTCTTAACTGTAGCTTGATTTAAGCTGCACTTACAAGGTTTTTGTAGAAAAGAATATGATCAGGCAACTAAGAACATTCTGTGAAAATTTCATAAAAATCTGTCCAAGATAGATGTAAAAGTTAACTTGGTAAAACAATAGGTGGATACATTGTATAATTTACATACAGAGGCACAATGGATTAACTTACGGAGAAGATAATACTAATATACAAACCGAAATAAAACAAGAGCCGTCATAGACCTGTAGGTTATGTGCCCCTAATAAGTGTATGTCACAAAAAAACACTATCATACATTAAGCCCCTTTTTCCCATGACAGATTCACACATTTTTCTTACAATATGGTCTAGAACATCTCATTTATCACACAAGTACAAAATTTCATTAAATTCTACCTATTAGATGAAGAGAAATTAGAGAAAAACTAATTTCTACATTAAGGCCCCTTTTTTCCTTGACACAGCCTCAAATAAAAAACAGGGAAAAAAAACTCTAGGGATTGTCCAAGGGAGTTCTCATGTAAAGTTTCATTGAATTTGGTCTGAGATCTGGCTGTGGACGGACGGACAAAAGGACAGCGTGGCGACTATATATGCTCCCCCGAAACTTTTATTAAATTAAACAGCTTATTTTTTCTCAATTTCAACTATTTACTATTTGGTAAAAAATCGAAACAAACTGCACAAGTTTAATTTGTTACATGCATGACATACTACTGTCTACATTACAAAAATTTGTATGGCAAGTAAAATCTAGTCTTAATACATGTCTACATTTTGTTGACAGTCTAAGTTTAGCTGTCAAATGAAAACAGCCTACAATTACTAAAATGCTTTTGAATAAAAAAAAATCCCAAGAATTCCAAATTTTGACCACAACACACAAAATATATGTTTACCCAACTCAGAGTCTCTTCCATAAAGCCTGTCTAGTTCACTTTGCAAAAATCTTGAAGGGGCAACAGGGCTATTGTTTCTACTGTTTCGCTCCTGAAAAAACAACAACCCCAAAACAGTAACTAATGAGAAAGGATCTGGAAACAAGAGTTGTGCGCGGACAATGTAGCTCGCCTATACGGGAGCTTGTCACAAAAACAGCTATTTTTTTAATTTAAAAAATTTAAAAGTAGGTCAAACTCCAAGGTCATGGTCACAAGGTCAAAGGTCATGGTCCCAAATGGAAGGTCTTGTCCAGATGTATCCATGTATGAAATACCAAGGCTGTATCTCTAATAGTGCCTGAGATATAGACCAGGTTAAAGTTTTTCAAGTGAAGACGGGACGGGACAGGACGGTACGTGACGCCGACACTAGGGCTGTGACATTCGCTCCCTGGACATAAAGTCCCGGCTCGCTAAAAAGCTCTTTATCCCTTTCCCAAACCACAAAATTTTAGACTGGTCCCATTTGAAAGATGATGCAGACGATTGGCAATAAATAAAATAGATTGGAAATGACATATAGCAAAGAAAATATTGAGGCAAAAGGAGAAAATGCTGATTATCAGTATTTCCTTCTTTTGCCTCAGTGTTTTCTCAAGCCTTTATTCTACCAAAGACATCAAAACCAGACCTTGTTTAGGAAAGGGTTATACATACAGTAATAAAACACAGGGTTCTCCAAAGAATAATTTGAAGCCATAGGGGCAAATCAAAATTGTGCTCAGCCTCATGCAAATAACTGAGAATAAAAACATAATGGTAAAAGAAGAAATTGCTCAATTTAAGCAATTTCTTCTTTTCCCATTATTATTTTTATACAGAATTGTAAGATTTCCATGTATAAGAATGCATTGTTTATCAGTTTTTGAATTGAAATACCTCTAAATGTCTATTTTGGAGAAATTAAGCTGTAGGGGTAACTTTGAAGCTGTAGGGGCATTACATAGATTAACATGAAGCTGTAGTGGGGCCGATACAGCTTATAAGGCTGGGGAGAACACTGATACATGTAGCATTTGAGATCACCGTGGATCCAGACCAGCCTGGGCATATACAGTCTGAGTTTGATCAAGACCCATAAAGTTCTGTTAAATTCTCTTTGCAAAAATCTTTTTATTACAACAAAATAAAACAGTGTCTGTAAGACTGTTTACACTTTCAAAAGCTGATCCAAAGTAGCCACAGGGTTGTTGTTTCTATTGTTGCGCTCCTGAAAGGAAAATACAATTGAGCCTGGATGTGGAAAAAGCTCCATATTAATCAAGCCATTACCACACAATGACTCTTTTTGACTCCCTACAAGATAATGGCTTTGAAAAACATTGCGGAAAATGAAGAAATTGCTTGTACATGAGATCTACTAGCCTGGGTTCAGTCGTCAATATACAATTTGGTCAATAAGATAGCGCATAAAAAATCAATACCCGTTAGATATCGCGGCATCCGTTTTTGATCGTGTTGATATTGACGCCTGGGGACAAGCACGGTATTTTCCAATGATAAGCCGATAAACCGATTGATCTATTTTTAGACGTATAACCTATTTAAAGCCTGTCGTTTTAAAACGAGGCTCGATACTATAATGGAATGAATTACGTTTGAAATATTGAGAGATAATTAAATTTCTGCAAATTCTAGCATTTTCTCATTATTGTCGAGAGAAAAATGAAAAATTATTATGACGCAATTTGACAAATAGTTAATAAATATTTCGAGAAATGGGTGTTTTTTATGTAAAAACTAACTCATCAATGGGCCATTTAAACTATTTAATCATTTCCCGAACATGACCTTTCCAATAGAAAAGGCTGGGAAGATATTTCGATACTAACAGTTTTCTCCTTTTGTTTGAGTATTTTCTTGCATTATTTTAAACAAATCCTACCTTTATCATCACAAATTTTGTCGCCTGCAAGCATCTTCTAAAATGGGAGTCTAAATTGCGGTCGTTTGTTAAGGTGTAAATTGGTGGATAAGATAACAGACTGATAAGAAGAGGTGTTATATGTGTTATTGTCTACTGTAAGTGTGTCACACTAACCCATTCCCACATATTGACGCCTTTGACACCCGACATGATAAAGCTTTTTGAAAACATTGTGGACAATGAAGAAATTGCTTGTGGCACATAACTTCTTAATTTCTCGCAATTTTTTCTCCAAAAAGAAAAAAGTTACATATCATTAAATGACTTACTTGAAAATGTCGTCTGCAACACCTAGAATTTAGACAAGATTGAAACTTTGTTTTCTGGTTATTAGTCAGCCCTTCGACTGCTCCAATTTGAAAACGCTGCAAAACCAGAAACTGTTGTTGATAAAGATGGCATTTGTACACAGAAAGAAAATATTGAGATGAAAGGAGAAAACTGATGGTAATATTAAGTTTCTGCTTTTTTTCTTCTTTTTTTAGATCACCCGTTTCCATTATGGTCTTTTTCGGGAAAGGGCAAACCCTTTCTCAAACAAGACCTGGTTTCAACGTGTTTAATTGAAAAGGCTTGTGGAAACATTAAAGCGAAAGAAGAAATGTTGATAAACAGCAATTTCCCCTTTTGCCTCAGTTTTTTCTCAGCTTCTTGGTTCACAAATCCTTTTCTGTTCAACATCCCTTTCGGCAGCATTCAAAATAAAGCGGTCAAAATGTTTGCCGTTTTGAAAAGGGTTAAGCGACCGACACCGTAGGATTTATAGCCAACCGTTTAACCCTTAGCAATAACAGTTTACCAAAAAGATATAAAATCCAATAATTGCTGAATTGTGCAATATTCGTTAGCCTAATTAGAATTATCTTGAAAAAGACGGGTACCCGATTTCCATGAAGAAATACGGGTACCAGTCTAGTCCATGGGGATTTCTGTTACTAAATATAGCACTAGATAATTATCTGGACGAGTTACCGTTCGTGAAATTACCCCCCAAAATTGTGAAAAAAGCAGATGGCGCTTTTGCTTGACCCCAGACTGATCTTTGGACCGGAGAAAGTAAAGGAGGGAAAAATGATCAGTCTGGAACCCAGTCTAGAGATCTACATACCAAGACTTTTTCCTGAATCTCCTTCTTCCCTTTCTCCACTTCCTGAAGTCGATTCAGTTTATGTATAAGATCCGCCCTGTCCTTCTGTTGATTTTCCAGCGTTACAATCTGCTTCTGAATATCCTCCACCTTCTGTTGACCCACCCGTGTTCGATCAACAGGACTTGACAGGTACACATTTTCACGCTGTTGCCGATCTGACATCATCATGAGGTCATTGATGTGACTATGTTAATCTAAGGCACTTTTGACCTGGATACTTTAATCGACAGTCATTGTCATGATTTCTACAATTTATCACATTCACCTCTGTCATCATGAAATACCCTTACATTTGCAGATACCTGTAAAAAGCCTAAACACTGAAAATACTTCTTTTTTTTCAAATTTCAACTTTTCAGTTTTGTCTGAAGATATCAGACTAGGTTATTACTTATCATGTGGTGCAAAATATAGTACAGTTAGCACTGCCGGGCCAGATCCAGGATTTCTTCAAGGGGACTGAAAATGGGTCAATTTCAATACAAACTTGAAAGTGATGGTAAACAAGTAAATGATGAACAAAACAAGATGTGTTTGTGAAACACAAATGCCCCCGAAATGGCCATTTTTGTAAAATGTTAAGTTTTTGTAGAGTAAAGGGTTGATAAGGGTTAACGGATGACCTTGAGGGAGGTCAAATTGCATGGAACAGATAGATATTATAGAAAGGAAGTTGCATACCAAATTTGAGCTTTGTATGTCAAATACTTTTGGAGAAAAGGCAAATGTTAAGTTTTCGGAGTAAAATGTTAAGTTTTTGTAGAGTAAAGGGTTGATAAGGATTGACGGATAACCTTGAGGAAGGTCAAATTGCATGGAACGGATAGATATCATTGAAAGGAAGTTGCATACCAAATTTGAGCTTTGCATGTCAAATACTTTTGGAGAAAAGGAAAATGTTAAGTTTTCGGAGTAAAATGTTAAGTTTTCGTAGAGTAAAGGGTTGATAAGGGTTGAATGATGACCTTGAGGAAGGTCAAATTGCATGGAACGGATAGATATCATTGAAAGGAAGTTGCATACCAAATTTGAGCTTTGTATGTCAAATACTTTTGGAAAAAAGGCAAATGTTAAGTTTTCGGACAGACAGACAGACAGACAGCCGGACGGACACGAGTAAAACAATATGCCCCCGATCTCTCGATACGGGGGCATAAAAAAAAGGATCCAAAAGTATCCCCCACATCTGCTAGTGCAATGTATCAAATTCTAAAACATTGAGTGAAAGGGAGAAATTGAAGTGGTTTCGAAAGACATGTCCACATGCTAATCCGAGTCTTCTCTGATGTAAATACGCTCTTTGATATTTTGATTTTTCGCTATTTACATCAGAGAGCGTTGCTCTTTGAAAACAGCGGAAAGTTCGGTAACGTTACAAGTAACTTTAAGCTTTGTTTTTGTGTATCATATCAAATCACTCGGTAAAACACTGTAGGGTATAGATCAATAAATCATTTTTTGTCATACCTGACCAAAAATTTCATTTCAAATCGGCCTGCTGGATGAGTATAACCTTTGGTTTTGAATGGAAGGTCAAGGTAAACAAAGCAGGGCTCTCGGAAACGACAGTACTGTCGTCTGAGACGACAACTTTTCTCAGGGGACGACAAAAAATCCTATCAAAGGATTCCGGCGGACGACAAGTTTTCTCAAGGCACGCGTCCCGGTCCCCAACCTATTGGCTGTCTATAGATCTAACAAGTAAACAGTTGTCTATGATAATTAACTGTCAGTTAGTTCTCGGCTCTAGATAATCAACCCAATCAACTGTGTCATGAGAAATCGATAATCGGCCACATCTAAGTCGGGTAGACGAAAGTGGTAGGTGTGGCGTCAATTACTGCTTACAGCCAATCGGAATCAATTATCAATAGAAGTTGTAGGCGGAGTCTGACTAATTAGCCTTTACCTGACGAATGAAAATTAGTAAAGTTCTAAATATTGATTGAAGCAGTTGTTTGACTAATAATCTTTCCATAATTGAATTCAATTGAATTATTGTTTACCTAAATTGTTATCATAGTCCAACAAGAATGATGCAACAGATGAAATGACAAGAACGAATAACTAAGAAATCAGTCATTACACACAGCTTAGAATCTTGGGTGGCATAATAGTGCCATGTGCAAAACTGCATAACTCTTTACACATTACAATGTAAATATAATACTGTTTTATTTGATTGAACAATTAGGATATTTCATAGACATTCTTTTACTACGATATTTTATGTTAAATGGGAGTTGAATTTAAATTCAGAATTCTCTGTTTACGGCTGATGACCACAGGGAATCGAATCATACCTTCCTAGGCCTATTTAGAGGGATTTCTGACCAAAAACAGAACCCATAACTGAAATAGGATTTCAGTTATGGGTTCTGTTTTTGGTCAGAAATGCCTCTAAATAGGCCTAGGAAGGTATGATTCGATTCCCTGTGCTGATGACTAGTGTGAAAAATTATTTTCTTCTGGTAAAGGTAAAAGACTAGAAATTCTACATGTAAATTTGACCTGCGAAATAAATTGTCTTAATATAGAGTAAAATACGATCTCTGTTTCGGGAGGGGGTGTCAGATTGTGAGATTTCCGGAAAATGCAAGTTTTAAGTTTGTAGACCAGCTTAACTCTTTTTTTCCCAAGTAAGAAAGGTCTACTTGTGACGTCCATTGCTTTTGGAAAACAATAAACATTCAGGCAAACAAAGAAAAAGATGACCAGCACTTTCTCCTTATACCTCTTTACTTCCCATGCTTTATTTTGTACATATATAGATCTATATGATCATTGAAATTTGTTTGGGAAAAGGTGAAACCACGGAGAGAAAGGTGCTAACAAACCAGCCATCTACAGGTCAGGGTTATGATTGAAACACATTCCTACCTTTAGAATTAAACAAATAAAATATCCCATCAATAGAAATTACATCTTACAAAACTTGTGGAAATGTTTAAAATTGGTCTATAAATAGATGCAGATGTCTTTGTGTTAGCAGTTGACCTTGATACTGACTACATGACGTCATGACCCTTACCTTTCACGCACCATTGATCAATCTCTCATTTCTTTAAAACCTGGAGCTCAATTTGTATTTGAGCAGTTTTACTTCACCTAAATTACCAGTTTTCTTCTCCTTTTTTAAATGTGTTGATAATACTAGATTTAGTTTGTTGTTTTTTTTTCTAAGTCTAATACAACCTAATTTCTTTGAAAAAATCCCTTTTTTTGTTACCCTAAATACAAATGAACAAAGTATGATAGAAGCAAACACTAATTTCTGTTTGCCCTTTTTATTGAAATTCTCATCAGACAACAGGGTTTTCACTGACTTTCAAATTTGGGGGTAAAAACCACTATTTTACACCATGCTTGCACCCCTCTAAAAGAAACGTAGAAGGTTGCTTTAACTTGTTTGCAAAAATTGGGGGTATAAGATTCAATTAGGGGTTAAAACCCCTCATTTGGGGGTTTTAATCCCTGGACAAGTCTGGGTATATACATTTTTAAGAAGAAAAACTATATATGAACCTTGAAACTACTGTCTAATTTAGGTTTAAAAGTTGGTCATTGCGGAATCGTTGGACTTGTAAGCGGTACAAAATCCTCCTTAATGATGATGGAATCCAAATTTTTCTGTGTGGAATCCAACTTTTTCTGAAGTTGGATTCCTGGAATCCTACTTTCAAAATCCTAGTGAGAGCTCTGCAAAGGCTGCTCAGGTGAGGGTTGTTGCAAAACATTGCCTATTAACCTTTTAGAAATACTTTTTGGTTGTAATTTTTTCAGCAGCCATAACAATAAATGGTTCATTTATCGATATCATCAGGGGTTTTAACGATAGCGTTTAATGCGCAACAATTTGTTGCGAACTTCTTGATTTTTTCAAAGAGCAACGCTCTCTGATGTAAATAGCGAAAAATCAAAATATCATAGAGCGTATTTACATCAGAGAAGACTCGGATTAGTCCACATGCTTACCATTCGATTATGATATTATTTACAAAGTTTTTCAATCCTGTTTTGATGTTTTCAAAAAGGAGTTCATTGACAATGAACAAGTGGAACTATGATTTTGAGAAACGAGTGAAATTCAAAATAGGAAATGGTAAAAACTAGGAAGCACTGCAAAAACAACAACAAAAATGCTTATAACACGTTTCAATTAATCTGACAATCCGTTAAAATGTTCATTAATGTATAGTCTGCTTTTCCAGTGTGCCAAGAAATCCAGATTAAATGTAAATTTTGGGTAATTCCAGCTGTTTATAATTTCACTTCACTTTCGGTATTCGGTGCCCGCCATCTTTAAACAATTTTGCTGTCCGGGGTGAAGATATGTAAACTGATTTCTGATTGGTCAATAAGAGTCTATAGTCTGGAAGCCCACTTTAAAAACTGACAAAATTTTCGGGCGGTCCAAATTCAAAAGTTTACAGACGAAGTAGAAAATCTACATTCATCTAAATTGTCAGGAAAAAAAAAAAAAAAAAAAAAAAACACGTAGAAAAATGGAAAATATTGTAGTTCACCAGGCCTATGTGTTGGACCGTACGAAAAATGTTCTAAGTTTTATATCATTCACAGATCAAACTGCCAGTAGGCCCTAATAGATCTACCCGAAAGGGGGGTTAGGCTTAGGCCTATACTGTTTAGGCTTAGGCCTATAGATCTATCAGGGGTTCTTTTTATGGTTAGGGGAAGAGGTCCGGGCCCTTAATTTGGGGAAAAATGCGTCGAATGAGCTGTTTTAGGGGGAAATTTTCAAGCATGTTTTTTGGCTTGAATACTGAAAATGCTTCAAATATTTCAGAAAACACAAAGAAAATAAATTTTCATAGCAATTTATACGCTGATAAACTGAAGGTTTTTGATAGTTAACATAAATAGGCCTACTCCCATGGGAGAACATTTTAAAGGTTAAAACATTGATTTATGAGGGGAAAATTTCGATTTAGGGGAAAAGTTCCCACAGGGGAAGGGGCCGAAATTCGGCCCCAATTTCTTAGCAAAAAAAAAAAAAAAAATAAATAAAAAATTCAGGGTGTAAGATTATGATTACAAATACATATATCATCATAATCTTACACCCAAAATTGTTTGCCATTGAATTTGACAAAAAATCACAATATTGTGGTTTGTTTTCAGCCTGAATTTCTGACTTTTTTACTTAGCATAATTTCTGCGTGAAAATGAAATAATCAGGCTGCAGATGGATTCGTTTAAGCCGCCCCGACCCCCTCTAGATCGGCATGCGATTTAGGACCCTCACGGTACCCTTGTTAATCCTTTCCCAAACGACAGAAAAATAGACTGTTTAAATTTGAAAGCTGCTGCAGACGACAACTGGTTATTGATTTAGAGCCGATTTGTGTACAATTTAGTGAAGAAAATATTGAGACATAATCAGTAGGCCTAAATGCTTGTTATTAGCATTTTCTTATACTCATTACTTAGAACTATGCTTTGTTTATTTTTTGTATTTGCACCATTTTTTAATTTGTACGAGTACGTCTAAAATAGGGAACGATTTTATACAGTAAATCGTGACGTAAATTCGGACAAACAAAATAGTATCTCGTAGGTGTTGTTATAAAACATCGTAACTACGGCTTGATTTAATGTTTTAATGATGTATCTGTTTTAGTAGAGAAGCGATTTTCTTTAAACTTGGTACACATTATATAGACACAATAACACATCTTTTAGCATTGATTGAGTTGAATATGTTTCTCCGTAACAGCAGAGGCATGTAAAAAGTGAATGGTCACATTTTTTAAAACTTGCCCCTATATTCATATGCAAGGGAGGTAATTTTGAACATTTTTGTCAAATATTTTCATAAGTATGCATTAATTCAACATTCTAAACCGTACAAGATGCTTATGTTTGTATTTGGAATGGAAATGTAACACAGCTTAGGCATTACTGACACTCTTCAAATTTCGCCTCTGGCTCTTTGGTATTAATGAGGGATTGGATACCTTAAGCAAAATATGTTGCACTCTCTTGCACACGGTTCATTCATTACATTCATGTATGTGAGAGTAACGAACGACAACTCTGCTCGGAGATTGAATATGTTGGTGACCAAAAAATCTTGCCCTTAGAACTGCAATTTTCATTTAGACCGCATTCTTAGATCTTGAGTTATGTGTCCTTGAATTTGATGAAATAGCTATTTTCCTCCCATTTTTTCGACTTTGTGTTCACTCTAACAACCGCATATACCAATATCATTTTCAGCCTGATCGGAAAATTACATAGTGAGTCATGTGTCCTCGAGTTTGGCGAAATTACCGCTTTCGACTTTGTTTCCACAGCCTCAAATATTATCAATTATTTAGCCTACTTTCTTTTTACTTTGACGAAATTGCTGTTTTACTTTTTTTGCTGGAAGAACCAAAAGTATCTAGCCATGACTTAATTATTATAACCCATTTATGGTCTAATAGTATTAAGTAATCTACTTGTCAAAACATGAATTAACTCCCCATAATGGATTTGGAAAACGTTGCGGTGAATGAATTTTGTTGGTAACAAGCAATTTCTTCATTTTCCCACGTTTTCTTCAGTAGACAAAAGGGTGCAATTTAATTCACTTGTCGTCTGCAATATTTCTGAATTTGTACAAGACAGTTATATTAGTCTAAATTTTGCAGTTTGGAAATGATATGGGTTAAAAGTTAACCCTTTCCCAAACAAGACCTGGTTTTGACGTCCCTAATAGAAAAGGCTTGTGAAAACATTGAGACAAAAGGAGAAACTGCTGATAACCAGTAGTTTCTCCTTTTGTCTCAATATTTTCTTTGCCATATTTTACACAAATTATATCTTAAATACCTTCCATTTTGTCATTTGTGTCAATTTTGAAGAGGGTCACCCTAAAATTTTGCCATTTGGGAAAGGGTTAAGGCCTGTGTAGCTATTCAAGCCATTGGACAGGGCTTTCTACAGTCTTTAAAGCAATTACAAATACCAGAACCAAGAAATAACGAATTTTAAAGAAAAGGAATCGGTAGTTGACAAAGCATGGATCTGATTAGACGATAATGATGTTGGTCCTTGTTGTGCTTAGCGTAATATTAGTTTGCTTTATATTTGTAACCTGTATACATGTATCTTTCCAGATGTTGAAGATTGTCAGACATCATTAAATAATTGATAACAGAACAAAGAAGTGTTGACTTCATTTATCTTCAACATCATACCCGCTGACGAGAGTATCTCAACATGCCAGAAGTACAGTGTTCAATACCAGGCTGTGACTACAAAACGCCGGATGTCGATGCTTCAATCGTTGTAGAACTGTTAAAAACTCAGAGAGCAATTGACACAAACTTTTGCACATTCTTTGCGTAAACAAGAATCACTTAGTACTAGGACACTTTCTGACCTTTTTAATACAGCGGAATGTCACAAGATTCATTATTTCCTTAACTACACAATTTTAGAATCGGCCAATTCGAAAGCTCGTGCCCAGCAGGCAAAAGACGTCACACAGACGTCTTTTTTTGGTTGAATAGTGGTCACGACGTCATATAACCAAATATCGACCAGAAAAAGACGTCTGTTTCCAGACGTAAAAAAGACGTCCTAATAAGACGTTTTTATGACGTCTTTTTCGGGGTGTGGTCGCGACTTCAACGTGAACACAACGTCTCTCCACAGACTGAATTTCAACGTCATCTTAATTACGTCTTAGGGACCTAGATTTATTGACTAAATTCCAATAATGATGTTTTGTAAACACTTTTTTCCTATTGGAAACTTTTAAAGTTACATGATACTAAATACTCCGTAACAGTATCTATTGTGCACTCTTTGTCTACAAATCAACACAAGTGTTCTGCATGGCTGCTTAGACCTGACGTCCCTTACAGAAATGAAAACTGTCCCAGCAAACATGCTTATATGGGTCCTATATGGGATGTGTATGGGTAAGCCCATGTGGGTAGGCCCATATTGGACCCAAATAGGACCTATGTAGGTAAGCCCATGTGGGTTTGATCATAAGGGACCCAGATTGGTCCCATATTCCCAGCATATGGGCTGTGTCTGGGCAAGCCCATATGGGTATGCCCATATAGGACCTATGTGGGAAAGCCCATGTTGTTTGGACAATAAGGGTCCCAGTTACAAAAATTGACTTGCGCCCATTCAAGTACAACAGAATAATTATGTATACATGAGCATATCTAAAATATCCATAATCTGAATATGTAGCCTATAGAATTATAAATTTTCAATTTAAATGACGATCTTATTTATATCCATCAAAATTAATGACCATCAAATCAATACAAATTGAAAAACAACAACATTAGATTCAGCAAGACAAGTAAGGCAACATCAATAAGACATGTCTAATCCTTTCTCGAACAAAACCTGGTTTTGACTTCTCTAATAGAAAGGTAGGCATAAATTGCAAAAAAAACCATAGGCCTAGAGATATTAGCAAAAGTTGATAATCGGCAATTTCTTCTTTTGCATAAGTTTTTTTCTGCGCTATATTGTACAAAAGTACATTCTTTGTCAATATCGTTTTTTAAACATGGGCTTCATGTTGGATCATCCGAATTATTTTGTCGTTTTAATGGCGTTTAAACTGTAATTAGTCTGTTCAAATCACTAACATAATCTTATCAATTAGTGTGTTACAGTATATTAAAGGGAAATAATTAAAAATGTTGACAATAAATCATGTTTTTACAAAGCGTTTATGTAAAGAAAGCATTTGGCTTAATAATCCTATATGATTCTGTTGAAAGAAATTAAATTGTGTACACATTTTCAAAAAAAGATAGAAATAAATCTAGACATAAAATTATATCAAGAAAACATATAGATAGTTATAGAAAGCCTCGAAAATGTTATGACAGTTAAAACCAAATTCCTAGGTATCAAACCTTAGAAACTGTGTCAAGGTCGTCAGACATACCTGGCGAGACCATAATCCTCTATGATGGGGAATAATTACCCCTACTGAGCGAGAAGCTCTGGAAGGTTTTCATCTTCGATCAACACCAAACGAAAGCCAATAGAAAAAGTGGTCGGTTTTACGTTGAAAAGACGTCTTTTAGAGACGTTGGGAAAACGTCTTTTTCTGGTTGAATTTGATATAAGGAAAGACGTCTTTTTCAGACGTCTTTTCAACGTCATTAAGTGACATTGTTCAGACGTCTTTTCAACGTCATTAAGTGACGTCTTTTCAACGTCACTTAATGACGTGGAAAAGACTTCGGGAAAAGACGTCTTTCCTTATATCAAATTCAACCAGAAAAAGACGTCTTCCTGACGTCTCTAAAAGACGTCATTTCAACGTAAAAACGACCACTTTTGCCAGCTGGGTGTAGATGGCAAAGTAGATGTTGATGAAGATATAGTTTGTGTATGATAGGCCTATAGAAAAGAAAATATTGAGGTAAAAGGAGAATCCCAATCACTTTCTACAGGTGACGTTAATAGGGACCTTTGGCATACTAGACAATAATTAAATGGGAAAAATATTAGTTAAAAGTAATCTATATACCAGCCTATATGTGATGTCAGGTACTCTAGTCTAATATATATTGATTTCCTAATTAGGAATTTATAAATACAGTCGAAATAGAACTAGATCAAGTGTTATTCCTATCTTGGAAGGATTTTTGAAAAATCACTCAGTTGTAATTAAAACGACTAAATTAGCAACCAACAGGTCGATTAAAGAGATAACGTGAACTGATAGATGACTATCCGGTCGTACTCCAACCAATTAGTGTTTATTAGACTGGAACCATGTATCGTACAAATCCGTTTATATGAACAGTATTTTTTACAGGCCCATAGGAAGCAATTTCATACTGGGTGGGTAAAGCCCCAGTGTCTGAATATTGGGGGCGGGGGGGGGGGCGGGGGCTAAGTTGAATTGTCCTTAAATTTTCAGTGTGAAATAATGAAAATTTGGCATTTTTGGCCAACTTAATGTGGGGGGGGGGGGGGGGGGGGGGGGCTAAGCCCCCTTTTGTTCCTACGGGCCTGTTTTAAAAGTGAAATATAACGATAAATGCATGTTGACTGATTTCTAAAACGTCATGTAGCATATATACACCTTAAGTCCTTTGAAACTTTTTACAATAAACGGATGGTTAATAGGCTACTAATGGAGCTCGAGTGATGACATTTAAAAGGTCTAGAATGGGGTATTTATAAGACTAAAACTTTTGATACTTTAATAATTCAACTATTCGTGGACTAATCCTTATTACTTTAATTAGTGACACTGGAATACTTTATTTATCAACATACTTTCGAGCTATTTGATTTGGCACAGGGCCACGCCGAGAGCAGCGAAACATATCTGTCAAAGCAAGCGTATGCATATGTCGGAGGCCACTTTGGAATCTAGGCCGATCCGCAATCGGCCTAGTTCAGTTTAGAATTCTACTCTGTCCTAGTCCAAATTGGAATTCTAAACTGGACTAGACCGATCTGGAATCCGCCTAGAAAGTTTCTAGTCCAGATAAGAATTCCAATTTGGTTAGGCCGATCCGTGATCTGACAAGACCAGATTGGAATCTGTTGTTAACAATGATTTTGAGTGATAATCCCTCATCGATTTCGTCTGAAAGAATCTTTTTTATACATTTTCTTAAACTAGAAGACCTGAAGGTCTTGAGTCGCTCCACAGGCCTGAATTTCATGTAATATTTAATCCAAGTTTTGATTAGATTGTTCAATGCTTGTGTTTCATATCTAGCGAAAAGAAAGTTACAAAACTAGATTGTTCAAAATGTGTGGTTCTTGAAGCAAAGAAAGTAAAACTATATGTTTGCCATTTGAGAAAGGGTAAAAAGAAATGGGAGAGTATTCCAGCTTAGGATGATACTAGCAATTAAAATTTTCCTTCCTCCAGACAGATCTAAATTAACAGACCATTGATTACTCCAAAATATTTCATATTTCTAAAAATAGATTTTGAGCTAAAAATAGATTCAGGGAAAACCATTTTCCAAAATTAATGCAAATAACTAATCAAACCTGAAATTCTTGTAATATCAAGTCCAAGTTTTGACTAGATTTTTCAGTACTTGTTGCTCTTAAAGCAATTACAAAGTAACTAGAAAGCTGAAAATACATTCATATAAGATCTATTGGTTACCAAGCTTTGTCTTTATTAGAGTGAGTTTGGCTGTTAGAGTGAAAACAAAGCCACAATTAGCAATTTTGTCAAATTGAAAGGCATATAACTGAGAAGTTTATATCCCTATGTAGCTAAGAATCACACTAAAGCAAGATCTTAACTTCACCTACAACTTGTTTAAGTTTTGACCTGATTGCTCAAAATTTGTGGATGTAAAGAGTGTAAAATCAAAGTCGAAAACAGCAATTTGGTCAAATTCAAGGGCAAATAAATCATGATTTAAGATTCTTATGAAGCTGAAAATTACATCCATGCAATATCTTATAGCCAGTAAGATAATGTGAAAGTTTCGTGTTGATTGGTGGATATTTATGGTTGTTTGAGTAAAAATAAGGTAAAAAATGGTAATTTTGCCAATTTCAAGGGCACATAACTCAACACGTAATATTCAGATCAAGCTGAAAATTGCACCCAGGCAAAATCTTATCAGCACCAACATTCTGACTAAGTTTTGTCTTGATTGATCAATATTTGTAGTAGCTAGAGTGAAAACAAAGTCAAAATAGCCATTTTTTAATTCAAGGGCAGATAACTCAAGACTTTCTGGTTCAATCAGAATTAATTGAAGGAATCTGAGAGAGGACCACCTAAGGATCATTCCTGTGAAGTTTGATTGAAATCCATCCAGTAGTTTCTGAGGAGAAGATTTTTAAAGACAAGAGGACCATGATGGTCCTATATCGCTCACCTGAACCAAAATGATATGAGCAACATTTTTGTTCAATTCAATAAATATTTATGACTTTAAGACTGAAAACGAACTTATGGTCAATGACGTGAAAATCGAACTCATCCAAGATCTTATGGTGCTCAACATTGTGTCCAAGATTTGTCTTGTTTGATAAATAATTGTAGATTCTGGAGTTTATACAAGATCGAAAACAGCCGAAAACAGCAATTTTGTCAAATTCAAGGGCACATTACTCTCAACTTTTTCATCAGATCAGACTGAAAATCAAACTCATCCCAGAACTTATGATCCCCAACATTGTGTCCAAGTTTTGTCTTGATTGATCAATAATTGTAGATTCTAGAGTATAAACAAGGTCGTAAACAGCAGAAAACGGCAGTTTTATCAAATTCAAGGGCACATAACTCTCGACTCTGTGATAAGATCAGGCTGAAATTCAAATTCATCCGAGATCTTATGATACCCAACATTGTGTCCAAGATTCGTCTTGATTGGTCAATAATTGTAGATTCTAGAGTGTAAACAAGTTCGAAAACAGCCGAAAACAGCAAAGGGGTAGGTTCACTAAGGGGTTAAAATGGCCCTACTCTAATTTTCCGAAAAACATGAGTTATTCAAATGATCAGGCATTGAAGTTTATGAAAATAACAAGTACAGCACAGTCTGATTGATATCGTTGCCATAGCAACGGTTTTATTATTTGCATAAAAATTGTAATTTTCAGAGATTTTATCAGATTCTTTCTTTTTCATAATTCTTTTTGCTCTTAGTGTGTATTAAATGATTTTACATTTATTAAAATCAATTCATCAAATATAAAGACATTGGTTACCATGGTAACCAGTAAGTAGAAAAATGTTCTTTTTCTTAGAAAATTGTTATTTTACCACTCATATATTTATCACTTGAGGACCAAACGTTTTCTAATATTAACTTGTGTAAGAAACCTTTCACAAACTGAACATTCTTATTCACAGTTTCCATGGTAACCAAGCAAAATAATGCATAAATAAAAATATTTTACTAGTACTTTTCTTTTTTCAAAGTACTTTCTCATATAGTATCATGTAATTTTTCTATGTTACCAATTACCAACTTATCAAACAGAAAGACATTGGTTACCATGGTAACCAGTTAATTGAAAGCATGTTCTTTTTTGAGATAGAATGTAATTCTAGCAATCATGAATACATTAGCCTATATTTGTGACCTGTCAAGCCAAAATGGATCATCTTGAATATCAATTAAAATTATATGAAAAACAATTTGCAGATGACTTGAAATTCAATGATCTTGGAGTAAAGTGTGAAAGTCACTCGATTATAGACCTACTTCGTAAATTTGAGACTTAAAACAACCTTTACTTTACTTTTTTTTACTAAATGAACACCAGTAAAGATAGAATTTGTGTACATTATAGCCCAGAAAATATTAAGGCAAATGGAGAAAATGCTGATTATCAGCATTTTCTTCTTTTGTCTCAATGTTTTCCTAAGCCTATACTCTTATAGGGACGTCAAAACCAGGTCTTGTTTGGGAAAAGGTTAAATGAGTCAAGTTTGATTGATTGGACTAACAGTGCATGACTGAGTTAATTAAGTTTAATCAGTTTTTATCTGGGTTAAAGCCAAGTCTGATACACATCGTGTGTATTTCATTATCATGTATAAAGTCTATTTTTAGAATACAGTGTACTTAATAATCTATTGGAAAATAGATCTACTCTTGAAGTTTGTAGCGAGGTAAAATTTAAACATGTGTGTAAAAATGGCAAAGCAGCATGAATATGAGATTACTGGCACAAAACAATTGAATATTTCTTAAAAAGATTTAGAGTTGATTGCGATCTAGGTGAGTGTCTATAGGGTTTAAATAGCAATTATGTAAAATGACTGCTTAAAAAAGATGTACTAATGCGCAGTGTAGAACCAGAATCGCCTTCGTGACAATCCACTTTCACATCCACTGGGCCACATTACTTGTTATCGAACTTCGCAAAAAATGATAATATATTATTAATATTGGCTTAGTTCTAAAAATAGAACACTTAATGCTGTTTGTTTTTATCATTTTTTTATTGAGGTTTTCAATCATAATCATTAGAATATAATACAAATTACATCTTTTTAACCTTTACAATGATTTAAACATATATTTCAATGAAATCTTGCATGGAAACCGCGATTTCTTTGGGGTTTTTTTTATTGATGAAAGATGCAGACCGACCATGCAACAGGCCTCATCGATGGAAAGAAGGATAAACACCAATATAATCTTTTGTTGATCTGTTATTTTTTTAAGGAAAATCAAAAATAGTGTTACATTTACTTATAAATTCTATAACTTTGGTAGATCTCTATTTTTGTTGTTTCTCAGATGAAAAATTGCGTCGGCTGCATTTGTTTACACTGGCAACGAGTCTGTTCGTACCCTGGAAGATTCGTACGTTCCAACGACGCATATGTACTTTTTGAAAGCAAATAATGTACAGATAACTTTGTTTCCTTACTAAAAAAACAATTTTACTTGCAAGGAAAATATTTTCTTTTCCTGAAACAAACATTTCAGATAATCTTATCTCAGATTATTCTGACAAATGGACATTGTGCTGATAAATGGCGAAGTTTCGGCTGATGCACTATCGATGCAATTTTGAAAAATACAACATGAGCACACATGTTGGCCAAAAAAATAAAAAGTTTTTTTAATCAGTTATTTCATGTAGAATCCACCATTTTTGCGGATTTTTCGGGCAAGCGTGTGTTCATATTTTTTTTTAAATTCTAAACATGCTGTAAATGGCGATTTTTGGCATTTTTCTCAACATATGCCTATTTGATGAGGTTATTTTTACAGTCTGCAATTAGTCCATCATTTCAAAAACAGTTATTTCACATAGTTTAAAGCTGGAACTGAGTGAAAAATAAAACTTTAGAACTTCTTTTCAAATTTTGATTTTCTCATATTTTTGGGCGAAAAATAGGGGTTAGTGAACCTAGCTCTTTGTCTGATTCAAGGGCACATAACTCTCGACTTTTTGATCAGATCGGACTAAAAATCAAACTCATCCAAGATCTTATGGTCTCAAACATTGTGTCCAAGTTTTGTCTTAATTGATAAATAATTGTAGATTCTAGAGTGTAAACAATGTCAAAAACAGCCGAAAATGCCAATTTTACCAAATTCAAGGGCACATAACTCTCATCTTTCTGGTCAAATCAGACTGAAAATCTAATTCATTTGAGATCTTATGGTCTCCAACATTGTGTCCAAGATTTGTCTTGATTGGTCAAAAATTGTAGATTCTAGAGTGTAAATAAGGTCGAAAACAGTCAAAAACGGCAATTTTGTCAAATTCAAGGGCTCATAACTCTTGTCTTTCTGATCAGATAAGACTGAAAATCAAACTCATCCGAGATCTCATGGTCCCAAACATTGTGTCCAAGTTTTGTCTTGATTGATGAATAATTGTAGATTCTAGAGAGTAAACAAGGTACAAAACAGCCGAAAATGGCAATTTTGTCAAATTCAAGGGCACATAACTCTCGTCTTTCTGGTCAGATAAGACTGAAAATCGAACTCATCCGAGATCTTATGGTCTGCAACATTATGTCCAAGATTTGTCTTGATTGATTAATAATTGCAGATGCTAGAGTGTAAACAATGTCAAAACTAGGTATTTTTCGCATTCAAGGGCAGATAACTCCTGACTGTCTGGTTCGATCTGACCCATAACCAAACTCATCCGAGATCTTATGGCCATACATGTTTTGACCAAGTTTGGTCAAGATTGGCTTATATTTGTTGATGCTAGAGTGTAAACACGAAATTGTGGACGGACGGACAGACGGACAGACAGACAGACGGACGACGGACAAAAAGTGATCACAATATCTCACCTTGAGCACTTTGTGCTCAGGTGAGCTAAAAAAGTTGACGACCGGACGGACGGACGGACGCACGCACGGACGCACGCACGACGGACACAGCGCCACGACAATAGCCCGCTGGCCTGAAGGCCAGTGGAGCTAAAAATGAATGTAAAAGTAAATCTTTATCATAACCGATAGGTGAATACAAAATAAATTTTGTTTATACCTGTATTGGAAAATTAGAATTGAATAATAAAACATTAAGATTAATGATCAATGTTTCATGCATTGAAAATAGACTGACGAAACAGCACCCACAAAAAATCTAGTACATTCATAAACAAAATTTTGCATTCTATCGGTAACTCTTTTAAAACTCACTTGTTTGTAATTAGAATAACTTTATCCTTTTTTTTACTTTATCTAGTTGAATAATTTCTTTTTGATATGATTTCTGTGAATATAATTATTATTATTACTATGTTCTTTTAGAATCTAGCTTTTAGCAAGCGACACAATTATGTCTTGTTAGGAAAAGGGAAAACATAAAAGATTAAAGAGCTCTAACCCATTTCTTTGTCCATGTCTAAAAATGTTATTTATTTACATAATCCAAGATAAATAAATTGTCATTGTTCCCTGATATTAAGATACAAAAACAAATAGAGTTTATAGTCAAACATGTATAACTAAGATGTTTTCAAGTTATAACCATGCTTAGTTTCAATTAAGCAATGGATTCTAAGGTGGTCTAGGCAGATTCTAGATCTGCCTAGCCAGATTGGAATTCCATACTGGCCTAGATCAATCCAGAATCTGCCTAGACCACATTAGAATTCTCATCTGGACTAGTCCAAACTAGAATTCCAGTTTGGACTAACTAGAATTCCAGTTTGGACTAGACCGATTCCGGATCGGCCTAGGCCGATTCCGGATTGGCCTAGATTCCAATGTGGACTCCGACACATACATATATTCTAACTTGCAGACTTTCAAGCACCCATAGACTGTACTCGAAGACTTTATTTGGACAGATTCTACTATTAAATTTCTAGAACCAAAATGACTTTTGAACACAATTCGAATACAACTGGATTAATCGAGGACGCAATGAATGAAAATGCAGCCACAGAAGCTCAGGCATCTTTGTTTGATGATATAGAAGATATATCTGTTAACGTATTGCATAAAAGGAGGGATGCGTTTTGTACAATATGTTTTAGGAGATCTATGTCTAGGAGATACGCTGACAAAAAGGTAGCCATTTCACTGTGTATTTCATGTTGCGTTTATTTGTGTGACAAATGTGCAGACGAGAACAGATGCAACTGTTATGACCATACCCCCAAAAATAGGGAGATAGGGAACATCGTCAACGAAGTTATGACAGAGAGCATTGCTGAAAGAGAAGAAGAGTTTTATAGAAAAGACATCTGTATTTTAGATAGAGTGCATGTAGCACATTCCATGGACAAATACCTATGCGATATATCTGGTTTATGTGGATTTGGCGATTTACACTGGGTTGCATGTGATTCAAGGAACTGTTGTATTAAAGTTTACAGCTGGAAAAACAATACTTTGAAGCGATACATACGCTTTAAATCAAATCCATATGATGTTACTGAAATAGACTCAAACACTCTGGATGTACTCGAATTATTAAAGCACAAAGACCAGGCCAATTCAACTAGTGATGCAAAAATCCAAGACAAAAGAAACGTTATCGGCATCACATTTCCAAAGGAATGTGCTATTGTTGTTTTAGAAGTGACTGCTGTTAACGTCATTAAGAAGCAAGAGATCAGTACAAACCAGCATTGTTTCAGCATTAACTTTAGTGATGACAAACTTTTCATTGTTTGCAAAAGAGCATTCGGAGCCGAAAAAATGTTTAACGTCTGCATTATGACCTTAGATGGAAATACGTTGAAAAAAGTAAATATAAATATCGACACTATATTTGAACCATATATTGCAGTATTAGGGGAAGAAGTTTTCGTGACAGACAACTGGAGTCACCGCGTTCTGTCATTAAATTACAGTGAGGCCATGTTGACAAAAATTAATGAAGTGAAGTTAGATGGCACAGGACCAAGAGGAATCTGCACCGACTCTCAAAACAGTATTTACGTGGCCGGCCACATTTCTGGTGGAATATCCAAACTTGACAAAGAACTAAAGCGGTATTATCCACTCGAATTTAAAGGCAAAGTGAACATGGAAAAGGCATGGGCACTTTGTTTCCACAATGAAAAATTACTTGTGAGTCACTGGTCGTCTCCGCTTGAGGATTTCGTCACTGTTGTTGGTCTACTTTAGTTAATTATTTTCCAAGCAACACACTTGTGGTCTTAAGTGAAAGGAAGCACAGAGAACAAAACAAACGTTACATTTCGTATTTAACCTGTATTTCAAAGTATGGAACATGTTAACCCATTACCAGACAACCAAATTTTAGGGGGTTGTCCAATTCGAAAGCTGATGCAGACGACAAAGGGATGTTCATAAAGATAGAATCTGTGTATGATATGGCACGATATGATAAGCTGGGTAGTTTAAATAAGTTCGGGTGGTCCCATTTATAAAAAGTTACAAAATGGATGTTGATAAAGATTGGATTTGTGTACAAAATATCATGAAAAATATTGATGCAAAAGGAAATAAAATGTTAAGTTCTTGTTTAAAGGGTTAATAAGGGTTAACAGATAACATCGAGGAAGGTCATATTGCATGGAACGGATAGCTATCATTGAAAGGAAGTTACATACCAAATTTGAGCTTTGTATGTTGAATACTTTCGGAGAAAAGGCAATATGTTAAGTTTTCGGACAGACAGACAGACAGACGGAGGGACACGAGTAAAACAATATGCCCCCGAACTTTCGATACGGGGGCATAAAAATGCTGATTATCAACATTTTCTTCTTTTGTCCCAATGTTTTCCCAAGATTGTTCCATTTGGGACGTCAAAACTATAAGTCTTGTTTGGGGAAGGGTAATACAATTTTACCCATTTGTATGCTCAACAAATTATGAGTTCCTTTAAAACGTTTGTTGTTTTTTATCAACCCTTTCCAGAGAACGAGCAATATGGCGTTCCAAAAGTAAATGAGAATAAATCTTGTCCTAAAAGGACTAGTTAGATCAGTAAATGAATCGCCGGTCTCGTAACTATGGCTTCAATCAAGCTATAGTTGCGTGGTTTTAGAATTACATTGGCAAGATGTTATTGTTTGTCCAAAATTACGTCACGGTTTAATGGATGAAATCTTTCCCATTCGAATAATCATTTATTGCTCACGTGACCAAAGGCAATGAATACATAGACAAGGATAACTCTTTACCAAACAAGACCCGGTTTTGAAAAGACTTGAGAAAACATTGAGGCAAAGAAGAAAATGCTGATAATCAGCAATTTCTCCTTTTGCCTCAATATTTTCCGGGCTATAATTTATGTTGCATAGATATTATCTTTATCAACATCGATTTTGTCGTCTGTAGCAGCTTTCAAATTGGAACAGCACAAAATTTTGTCGATTGGGTAAGGGTTAAGACACATAAAGACACACAGGGTTAACCCGTTACCAAAAAAGACCCGATTTTGACACCCCTAATTGAGAAGGCTTGAGAAAACATTGAGGCAAAGAAGATAATGCTGATAAGCAGCATTTTCTTCTTTTGCCTCTATATTTTCTGTGCTAAATTGCACTCGTATGCTATCTCTATCTTTATAAACATCAATTGTGTCGTCTGAAGTGGATTTCAAATAGGAACACTCTAAACGTTTGTCTTTTGGTAAGGCTTAACCCTTTCCCAAACAGCAAAAGTTTATGGTGATATACTTCAAAAACTGCCACAAATGACAAAATGAAAGTTATTAAAGATAGAATTTGTGTTGAATATAGCGCACTGGACTTGAAGCCCGGAGGTTCCAGGTTCAAACCCCACCGGGGTGAGGTGTGTCTTTGGGCAAGACACTTAATTGTCACTGCCTCAGTCTACCCAGCTGTGAATGGGTAGCAGTGAGGTAATTTCGAGTTTCTCACTGCCTCTCTTCTCGTAGATGGTTTAATGGGTGGCTGTGATGTAATTTCGAGTTTGTCACAGCCTCTCAAAGGAGTTGTTGTAATTGCATCTGTAAATATGGTGGTGGGATGGTGCAATCACAAGAACTTGTGTAGGGTTTGATAAGTAACGCCGTTAGGCGGTTCTCCGCAAAGTTATCGGAGGAATTTACAGAAATAGATAGATAGATAGATATGGCATAGAAAATATTGAGACAAAAGGAGAAACTGCTGGTTATCAGCAGTTTCTTCTTTTGTTTCAATGTTTTCCCGAGCATTTTCTAATAGGGGCGTCAAAACCAGTTCTTGTTTGGGAAAGGGTTAAAGATTTTGTCTATCCAACCAATGACGCTGATGACAATAGGGCTGTGACATTAGCTGCCCCCACATAACCTCACAGCTTGCCAAAATAAAGACATTTGACTTCATAATGTAGAAAACATTGAAGGAAAAAAGAACAATACGCTCATCATTTGTGTAATTCTTAAAAATCTTAAAAGCATACAAATCATTATAAATCAATACAGCAAAATAGACAGCATAATTATGTTAAACATTGTAAAATTAATCAAGTAAAATGTAATACTGTATACAAAAGTACATACATGTGAAAAGTTTCCAAAATATGCAGCAAATTTAAATTTTGCATTGCTTTTACATAAATAGTTTTAACTTTAGACATCAATTTTTCATGAATACATTTTGTCATCTGCAGCAGAATAAAAAGGCTTAGGAAAACATTTTGGTAAAAGACAAGTAATTTCTTCATTTCCCACAATGTTTTCCTAAACAAAGACCAAAAATGTTAAATCACATTCACTTGAAATTGACGTCTGCAACATCTTCGAATTTGGACCACACTAACATTTAATCATTTTAGAAAGGGCTGTATTATGTTATGTAGCTGGTAGGGTTAGTGCATTACTAAATTGTAAGTGAATGTAATTTCATATCATTGCTTTTCAATGAAAACCCCGTAACTAGTCTACAGCTTAAAACAAGCTGCAATTACGAGGTTTTTCTTGAAAAGTGACAAATTACATACATCTGTATTTACATTGAGACAGGCATAATAACAGGCATACTATAAATGCACCATGATCTGGAAAAAAGATCCCTTATAGCATTTGAGACTATCATGACTCCAGATCAGCCTGGGCCTCGGTGGAGTCTTATCTGGATCCATGCTGCATTCTTATGACTGCTACAGGTCAATACGAAGCTAGTGGAGAACAACATGGGTTTTGATCAGACAGTGCATATCCATGCTGCATTCTTATGACTGTTGCAGGTCTAGACGAAAATAGTGGAGAACAACATAGATCTTGATCAGACTGTGCATATGCACAGGCTGATCAAGATTCGTGTTGTTCCCAAATGCCATAAGGGACCATTTTCCAGATCCCGGCTCAAACGTATGTAAAAGAACTATAATAGCTAGCTTGCAGACAGGCCGCAGCCATAGCACAATTTGTAGCATGTCAAACTCTCACTTATGAGGTCACAGGTTTAATCCTCAATCCCTTCCTTTCTGACAAAATTGTCTCCCACCAATGGTATGATAATCGTAAAGACGTAAACCTATGTGGGCCAGCAGCTGGAGACTTGTCGCTCAGCAAGGATTTTGTGGTATGAAAAACAACAAGAATCAATGCATGGTTAGGTGCTAAAGCCATAGCAATACTATCACAGAAAGTGAAAGAGGCATTAACCCATTACCATACATTAACTCCTTTTGACTCCCCTGAAGAAAAAGGCTTTTGGAAAACTTTGAAGAAAATGAAGAAATTGCTTGTGACAAGCAATTTCTTCATTTCCCACAATATTTTCTACCTCAAATGACAAAAATTTTCTATATTTCATTTGCCTAAAATTGTCTGCAACATTTTTGAATTTGGGCCAATCTAAAAAAGTCCTTTTGATATTGGGTTAAACCCCAATCAATCAATCAATTGCTAGCAGATGGCTAAAATTCAAGCAATAACATTGAAAAAATGACTAAAGGGACTACTATGACTAGATAAATTTGTGTCTTTACCCTACCCTAAATTGCAAAAAGTTAGACATTTAAATCTAAAGCTTAAGACTACACAATAGATGTTGATGAAGATAGATTTTTTGTATTTTATATCACAGACAATAATGACACAAAATGAGAAAAGACTAGCCATCAGAATTTTCTTCTTTTGCATCAATGTTTTCCTAACTAAGAATTCTCAATAATGTAAAAACCAGGTATTTGGTTGCCAAGGGTTAGTAAACTTATTTGATGATATTATATTGACAGAACAAAAATTGAAAACTATAGGCACAGCTTAAAGGGCGACGGTAACAGATGGTCTAATTGCAAAAAATGAAATTTTTTGAAAAAATATGCAAAACTTTTGTGTTGACAACCTCGGGATGGTTAATAATATGCGATTCAGACAGAGAATGAGCCGAAATTACAAGACAGATAGCTGAATTTAGGGAGAATCCAAACCTAAATTCAACCCCATCACTGATGGGGTTAGAATTATTTTGAAATTGTTGCACATGCGCATACAGCGCGGACCATGATTCAAACGAGATTCATACTTGAATTTCATTATGACGTCATCATGTATGTTGTGACGTCATTTAAGAAAGTCGCATGTCCTACTGTTTTGACCTACTTTCGATATCGCTTCATGAATTTGGTATCAAATTGCGAAAAAATGAGTCGTTGCTTCAATAGTTTGTCGTAATCATTTAATCAGGTCATATAAAGCTTAAAAAGTGTACATTTCGTTTGTATTTGACAATTTTTGGGTCCAAATCTGGGAAATAGTAGCTTTAAGAAAGCAACTAAAATTTATGTATAAAATAAAGCGTAAAATAGGACTTGCTTTGACTAGTTACAAAAAAAGTACTTTCAATAAACTACATTAAAAGATACAATGTCATTATCAACGATAGAAAAAACAAGAGTGCCATGGTCACAACATACGCCGCCACTTATAAAACTTGAGACAAAAAAATGACATTGACAAGGATTTATAAATATTCACTGAAAAACCTGTAAAAAATTGTCTTCACAAAAAGGTCTTTATAAATATCCAGTGA
This sequence comes from Fragum sueziense, assembly GCA_963680895.1. Classification (NCBI taxonomy): domain Eukaryota; kingdom Metazoa; phylum Mollusca; class Bivalvia; order Cardiida; family Cardiidae; genus Fragum; species Fragum sueziense. The sequence continues at coordinate 26,521,641 of OY804607.1, forward strand.
AAAACCAGGAAGGAATTGCGTTCACGAGGCTGAAATATCATTAAAGTGACATTTCACATTTATTTCATATTTTAAAAGTATGTCTTGATGCAAAGATTGTTTATTCTAATGCACAGAAATGCTATCTGTTTTTTGAAGTTGTTATTTATAAGCGAAAAATGTGCCTTCAAAGTTGAGACAGAAATGACAAATTTATGTGAAAATAATTGTGAAATGTCACTTTAAGCCCCAGAGACTAAGATTGAAGGGGGCATAATTCAGGCAAAAATCAATGAACCATAAAATCCTTACTTCATGCACATCTACAAATTAAGGTAATAACATCCACCAAGTTTCATTAGGATCCAGTCAGAATCTTGGGAGGAGTTGTGTTGACAAGGCTGCAATGTCAATCAGCCCCAGAGACTAAGTTTTTAAGGGGCATAACTCTGGAAAAAAATCAATGAACCATAAAATCCTTCCTACATGCACATCTACTAATTGAGGTGATAACATTGACCAAGTGACATTAAGATCCAGCCAGAAACTTAGGAGGAGTTGTGTTGACAAGGCTGCAATTTCAATAAGCCCCAGAGACTAAGATTGAAGGGGGCATAACTCTGGCAAAAATCAATGAACCATAAAATCCTTCCTTCATGCACATCTATCAATTGAGGTTATAACATTGACCAAGTTTCAATAAGATCCAGCCAGAAACTTAGGAGGAGTTGTGTTGACAAGCCTGCAATTTCAATAAGCCCCAGAGACTAAGTTTTTAAGGGGCATAACTCAGGCAAAAATCGACGAACCATAAAATCCTTCCTTCATGCACATCTACCAATTGAGGTGATAACATTGACCAAGTTTCATTAAGAGCCAGCCAGAAACTTAGGAGGAGTTGCGTTGACAAGCCTGCAATTTCAATAAGCCACAGAGACTAAGTTTTTAAGGGGCATAACTCTGGCAAAAATCGACGAACCATAAAATCCTTCCTTCATGCACATCTACCAATTGAGGTGATAACATTGACCAAGTTTCATTAAGATCCAGCCAGAAACTTAGGAGGAGTTGCGTTGACAAGGCTGCAATTTCAATAAGCCCCAGAAACTTATTTTTTAAGGGGCATAACTAAGGCAAAAATCGACGAACCATAAAATCCTTCCTTCATGCACATCTACCAATTGAGGTGATAACATTGACCAAGTTTCAAGAAGATCCAGCCAGAAACTTAGGAGGAGTTGCATTGACAAGAAAAGTGGACGGACGGACGGATGGATGGACGGACAGACGGAGAAGATGACGCCAATATAAGTCCGCCTTCGGCGGCGTATAAAAATGTACAGTAAAAGCATAATCATGAATCAAATCAACAATGATAACTTATTCATTTTGGGAAATAAACCCTTTCCCCAAACAATTTGAAAGCCACTGTTAAGGACAAAACGGATGTTACTAAAGGTATAATTTGTGAAAAATGTACCACATAGCACTGAAAATATTGAGGCAAAAGGAGAAAATGCTGGTTTTTCAGCATTTTTTCTTTTGCCTCAATGTTTTCCCGAGAGCAATTTCAATTCTGGACATCAAAACATTGCCTTGTTTGGGAAAGGGTAAGAAGACAAGAAAGAAATACAAGTTACAAAGACTTTCTTCCTTAAACTTGAATGTTTTCTACCCAATTCAATCATACTTTTACATTTTTGTTCACAGATACATTTGTATTCTCATTATTTTGGCATTTACTATAGGTTGCTATCGGTAAAATAGGATTAACCCTTTCCCAAACAAGACCTGGTTTTGACGTCTCTTACAGAAATGGCTTGGGAAAACATTGAGACAAAAGAAGAAACTGCTGATAACCAGCAGTTTCTCCTTTTGTCTCAATATTTTCTGTGCCATAATTTACACAAATCATATCTTAAATAACATCTATTTTGTCATTTGAGGAAGTTTTTGAAGTGGACCACCCTAAAATTTTGTTGTTTGGTAAAGGGTTAAATAGTTCATTAGTTTTCCCAGTACCAATTAACCCTGGTTACCTTTTACCAAACAACAAGATTTTAGTCTAATCCATAGAAAGCTACTACAGATGCTGGAATTAGTTCTTGTTCATAACTAAATTCTGTGTTTCAAGTTGTAGAAAATATGAAGAAAACAGGAAAAATGCCGGTAATCCGCATTTTCTTCTTGTTTTTCACAATGTTTCAGAATTCCTAAATGTTTAGTAAATTGTTAATTTCTTGCAGATTTTTGTCGCAGGTTGTCTAGGGCCTCTATAAGTTTATGAACAACTTGTGTACGCCCTCGTTTACGTGTAGGCATGACACACTCATACAGCAAATATTCCAAGTCCCAATCATTTTTAGCGGCATCGGGCATGTCATGAAGTAGTCCTTCTGCGCAACCTTGCCTTATCTCCTCCTCGTCTACGTATTTGGACAGAATATATCGACATACAGCGTAAAAGTTGTGATCTGAATTGACGTGACTACAAAGTTGGGTCTCTGAGAATGAATGGCATGATTTGAAAGTCTGTTTAGAACACTCTGTGAATGAGCTTTCATGAACTTCTTCCCAGCCATCTGGCTTTGCTGAAAACAGGAATCGAGAACACTTTGTTTACTTTTTGCCAAACATCAAAATGTTCTAACCACATAGCCTAACGAAAAATTTTCGCACTACAGAAGACACACTTGTAAGAAAACATTGTGGAAAATGAAGAAATTGCTTGTAACAAGCAGTTTCTACATTTCCCAAAATGTTTACTTCTCAGAAAGACAGAAAAATAGAGAGACGGCATATACATGTAGGCCTACTTAAACAAGAGCCGTCATAGACGGATTATGCTCCCCGAATAAGTGCTTGTCACAAAATAAAAACTATCATACATTAAGCCCCCTTTTCCCATGACAGCTTATTTTGTACACACATTATTTACAGAATATGGTCTAGAACATCCTATTTGTTACATAAGTACAAAATTTCTATAAATTCTGCCCATTAGATGAAGAGAAATTAGAGAAAAACTAATTTTCACATTAAGGCCCCTTTTTCCATGACGCAGCCTCAAATAAAGAAACGGAGAAAAAGGTCTCTAGGTATTATCCCAAGGAGTTCAGTTCACATGTGAAGTTTCATTGAATTTGGTCCAAGGGTTGCTGAGATCTGGCTGTGGACGGACGGACGGACACACGGATGGACAGCCGGACGGACGGACAGCATGGCGACTATATGCTCCCCCGAAATTTTTTCGGGGAGCATAAAAAGTCATCTGCAACATCTTTGAATTTTGACAAGTCTAAAATTTTGCCTTCTAGAAATGGGTTAAAACAAAAATAAAGTTATAGAAAGCAGACAATTTGTACATTTTAAATCATAACTCAGTAAATATTGAGATAAAAGGGGAAAATGACTGTCTGCCTTCTCTACTATTAATGTCAAAAGTAGGTGTTGTCGGATAAGATTTAGCAGTTTACAAAAAAGACCTAACAGTTTACAAAACAAACAAATTTAACATGTATTCAGAATTTACCTGTTTTTACAGCCTGCTTATCTACGACTAAAATATCTTCAAGGTCAACTACTTTGACTTTTCCCGCTGCATCAACAACAAAGTTATCGTATGTTACGTCCGTCAGATAAAGGGCAAAATCCTCCTTGTTGTTTGTCAATATATCTGCAATCTTCATGATCTGGTAGGCTAGGTCAACCTGTGAGCAAATGAGGGTACATGGATGAATGTTCAAGTGAAGAATCAATTGATCGATTAATCCATTACATTACCAAATGGCATAATTTCAGACTGGTCCAATTTCAGAGATAATGCAGACAACATTTTCATGTCTATTTTTGCTTGTTTAGGTGGGAAACATTGTGGGAAATGAAGAAATTGCTTGTCACAAGCAATTTCTTAATTTTCTACAATGTTTTTCAAGGCCTTTTTCTTTTTTTTAGTCAAAAGGAGTCAATGTGTGGTAATTTGTTTTATTATACCTCACGTGACCTTATCATTCAATAATTACAAACCTAATATTTTTTCATATTACCCGCTCAGATAATATTAACCGGTTAATATTTTTTCATATTACCCGCTGAGCGTACTATAAATAGAAATTCTGGTTTTTTATGACGTCACCGTGACGTCACATTGTTTCAAAGCACAATATTTGCTGAATCATAGCTAGTTTAGCATAAATACGCTTAAATGATGTGGCGTGTTACGCAAAAAGGGACCACCTGGAAAACGTTAAGAAGTATGGATCCTAGTCAGTCTGTGCGAACTGCACATGCTGATCAGAATCGACACTTCATTCTAAGCTAATTTACTGAAACTAGATTTTTTATTCTGTCTTACTTTATGGGTTTTTCTTTCCAAATGCAAAATCAGTTTACCCCTGCTTAGCCTGATCTCTTTCTCATCTAGATATAGAGATCATGGAATTAACCAGGCAAAAGTGATGACAGGCCTGCTTTTGTGCGCATGTCACAAATACGAATGGATAAGGCATTCAGTTAAATTTTAACATTTTTTGATTAACGGTGAAGGACTTATAAAGTTAGATAAATTGTAGATTAAATTTTTATGTTGTTTCTTTTTCGGTATAATAAAATGAATATCACATGCCTCTCAGGGCAATAGTACATATCGTCTACCCTCGAACCAGTAATATTGACCTCGGCTGAAGCCTTGGTCAATATTACCGGTCTCGGGTAGACAATATGTACTATTGCCCTGAGAGGCATGTGATATTTATATAATATGGTTTTTTCAGCCATATGATAGTGATTTGGACACCAAACTATGGATTTCCCTAAACATAAACAATGACATGGGTAATGTGCATCAGATAGAGGGTAAAATCCTCCATGTTGTTTGTGAAGATATCAGCAATCTTCATGATCTGATAGGCTAGGTCAAACTGTGAGAAATAAGAATTTAAGGGTGGTTTAATTAGGCATTCAACAATTTTCTGGTAATATAGCACAGCAGCTGGTATACCTAACCACGGGTTTTCAATGATTTTTGGGCCACCCAGAACTCGTGGCATACTAGAAGTAGGTCATGGATTTCATTATTAATCCCATGTAATACAAGAGGACCATGATGGTCCTATATTGCTCACCTGAACATAGGTGACATGAGCAAAAATGGTAATTTTGTCAATTGAAAAGGCATATAACTAAGGACTTTCTGTTATGATCAGAAGCTACAGCATAGGGATAATTATTTGAGAAAAGATTTTCTTATAATTTGAGAAAAGATTGTCAAACACTGCCCTCTTTATCATATTTATATGGAACCCAGTCAACCCACAACATAGGGGAACTATTCACTGAGCAGTTACAATTTGATTCAGATTAAATCTTTTCCTAACAGCATAACATCAGAGCAGTAGAATTAAAATCTGCTGTAACTAAAAAACAGAATGTTGAGCAAGACTGCATTCGTGTACAAAAGTGGCCAGAAAATGATGAGGCAAAAGATGCAAATATATTGCTATACCATTCTTCCAGCATTTTCAATAAGTGAGCCAAAACCTACTTAATCCCTTCCCAAACTGAAAATGAATAGACTGTTCCAATTAACCCTTTCCAAAACAAGACCTGGTTTTGACGTCCGTAATAGAAAATGCTTAGGAAAACATTGAGACAAAAGAAGAAACTGCTGATAACCAGCAGACTCTCCTTTTGTCTCAATATTTTATGTGCTATATTTTACACAAATCCTGTCTTTGTCGACTTTCATTTTAACGTCTGCAGTGGATTTCTAATTGGAATAATTAAACTTTTGTCGTTTGGGAAAGGGTTAAAAAAAGAACTTAAAATTGATATGGATAAAGAAAGGATTCATGCACAATAAAGCAGATAAAATATTGAGACAAAGGGAAAAAATTACTGATTATCAGCCTTTTCTTCATTTGACTCAATATTTTCCCAAGCCTTTTCTAATTATTTAGGGATGTCAAACCAGGCATTTTCAGGAAAGGGTTTAATCAAATAGGAGAGGATAAGGGCTTTCCTAATTGTAAAATATCTTTCAATGTTAATATCAAACCCTGTGATGAGGGTATTCATTTGAATGATCTAACCAAAACTATTTAAATGAGTACCAACAACAAAGGATAGTTTAAATAACAAATAGAATTGTATTTACCCCTTTTAACCTGCAGCTCCCCATTCTGGCCTGTCTAGTGTAAACATTTGTTGGTCGTAAAGTAAACATTTCTGGTCTTTGTTGATATTATGGGGATTAGACCTATCCCCAGTGGGGGATCAAAACCTCATAACTCCAGCTTTGTCGAGCTGTAGTTATGAGGTTTTGACTCACACTAACCATATTATACCTGGTTGATTTTTTAAGAATTTTCTTAGGATTTCTGGAAGTCTGACCCTGCCACACCCACATTTTTTGACAAATCTTAAAATTTGAGGACAAATTTTCAAAAGAGTCACTAAAAGAACATTCCTTCCAAGTTTGGTTCAAATTGGCCAAATGGTTGATTTTTAAAGAATTTTCTTAAGATTTATAAGCCCCGCCCTGCCACGCCCACATTTTTTGGCCAATCAAAAATCCGCGAACAAGTTTTGAGAAGGGTCACTCAAGGAACATTCCTGCCAAGTTTGGTAAAAATTGGCCCAATGGTATAGGAGGAGAAGATGTTTAAAGAAATTGTGGACGGACGGACGGACAGACGGACGGACGGACGACGGACAGTGAGCGACCACAATAGCTCACCTTGAGCACTTTGTGCTCAGGTGAGCTAATAAAATTTACAAAAGTAGTAGGTGGATGATACCCAAAATAAATAGAAGGGTAAATCCCTGGCCTTGCCTTTTCATGAGACCCCTGCTAACCATGTGTTACTGGTATTTCTAGCACAAGTATTTATAACCACAACATCTAATCTGAGACATCTACTGATGACTTTGGTCAAGACAAATTTCAAAAACGATATTGGCGAAATGCATGGATTCTATAGGAAAAAGCAATCCAAGAAAAGCCCTGAAGACATTAATTTACCCGAGTATCCCATGGTTCAGTGTAGAAGTGTGAGAGTGGTCTTCCTGCGTTCTCCACGAGTATGTAGCGTCCACATGCACCAAGATAACTGGGAAACGGCCAACCTTCTGATGATGGAAATGTCTAAAATAAAAATTGAAATTTACAAAAATAGAATGTGTTTTATATACTAATAGTCTACAGAACCCATGGAATGAATATACCATAGTCTACCCATAATGAGATTCACTCAACGTCGGAATTTTTAGTGAAACATCATCACCATTACAAGTTCACAGCATCGTAAGCGTTTGGCAATGAAATGCCCCACCGCGGATGGCGCGGAGTGTTTATAATGTTGCCAGAATAATTCTAATGCCGTATCATAAATGACGCAGTACCAAAGAGGTCTACTTTACCTGAAGCATTAAAGACTCGGCATTTACTCTGGCAGATGTCCACATCTGGATTTTGTCTCTCATCGATACTTTATCACTCGAGACTTTCTCTTTGGAATACTTGAATAGTCTTTCCATAAGTCTGGTTGACGGACAGACAAACATTTGTGAGGTTCCTTGTATATATTTGGCAAACATGTTCCAAAACAAAGGAATTTTGAAATGGTCTGATTTGAAAGTAATCCGAGTTTTCTCTGATGAAATTCGCTCTTTGATGTGTAGATGTAGCACATTTACATCAGAGCGCACTACCCTTCAAAAACAAAGGGTCATTGTCATTGTAAACATTTGCTGTTCAGGTAAGGGTTGTTGCAAAATTTTGCCTATAAACCTTTTAGAAATTTATACTTTTTGGTCTTAAATTTTTCATCAGGCATGACAATAAATGGTCCATTGATCAGTATCATAAGGCATTTTAAGAACAGCGTTTAAGATTGGATGGTGAACAAAGCGCTATAACTTTTGTCAAACTTTCCTTTGTTTTTGAATGGTACAGCGCTCTGATGTAAATGAGCGACATCAACATATCAAAGGGCAAATTTCATCACAGAAAACTCAGATTAATTTGAAAGCTGCTTCAAACAATAAAATGGATGCTACTAAAAATTTGATTTGATCGCAAAATAGCAAAGAAAATATTGAGACAAAAGGAGAAAATGCTGATTAACAGCTTTTTCTTCTTTTGTCTCAATGTTTTCCACACCTATTTTCTTAGGAACATCAAAACCAGGTCTTGTTTAAAAAAGGGTTTAAGTAATAATAGTACCTGAATCATCAAAGACTCGGCATTTACTCTAGCAGATGTCCACATCTGGATTTTGTCTCTCATCGATACTTTATCCTTTGAGACCTTCTCTTTGTAATACTTGAACAATCTATCCATAAGTCTAGTAGACGGACAGACAAACATTTGTGAGGTTCCTTGTATATATTTGGCAAACATATCATCATGCATATTTTGTACTGTATAGGTTTGTAAAACAGCAGTGGCAACATCGCAGCCATACGGCATGTTGACTTCGGAACAAATTTTATATTCCAAATCAGTAAAAGTATGGTGCTTGGCAAGTTTCTTAAAGACTAAAGTACTTCCGTCTGCAGTATTTTGAGCGAAATGGATGTTTCTGGAATTCGTAAATCCAAGATTACTGATGAGTGAATATCCTATAAGGCTAATTTTGTCGTTGGATAGTTTGTTGCAGGCTGAGTTGCCGTAACACACCGGACATTTTGATGTTTCTAGAAAGTTTTTGTGATTCAAAACATTCTGGGTGAAGATCCAGTATAAACTAACAGTAACATATAGTGTTACAAACACTGCAAACAGCACCATACAGGGTATTTTCATGTGGATGCATCTTCCAATCTCAATCTGCATTTTGATCCAACACTGCTGCAGCTGTTTTTTTCACAAATAATCACAATTTATTGCACTTTCTGAACGTCAAGGATACAAAAAACACAATATTTTTCATGACAGTAACGTTATTTACAATAGTTATTAAGTTTAATACGTTTAAATGGCTTTGTCCGACTACTGGTGCATCCGAAAATGCTACAACTCTCTTCACTTGCAAAAATACACTGAACGCTGTGTATTTGTATGACAAAATGACGCTTCACTTGAAATTAAGCTGGTATCAATGTAGAATATTGATTCAATCTGTCTTGTGCATGCAAGAAACGCCTTTTAGCCGCAAAATCTTTTATTTTTCAGCACAGATTGTTGTTGTTGTTGTCGTCGTCCCAAAAGGTGTCACTCCTCCACGAAACGGGCATGGTGCACAGATCTATGTAGACCTGCCAGTGTTCAGAACTATTTTTCATACATCTGTCTATTCTACAGACACACAGAATCATTGCAGCAAAAGGAAAGGAAATCAATTTCTAATGCAACTCATTTTAAAATAGAGTGTCTATGCAAATGATCTTGACCCTTTCACAAACGGCAAAATTTTATGATGATCCACTTCAAAAACTGCCACAAATGATTAAATGGATGTTATTAAAGATAAGATTTGTTTAAAATGTGGCATAGAAAATATTGAGACAAAAGTAGAAACTGCTGATTATCAGCAGTTTCTTCTTTTGTTTCAATGTTTTCTCAAGCCTTTTCTATTGGGGACATCAAATCCAGGTCTTGTTTGGGAAAGGGTTAAATGACTTTCTCATCAGCTGGCCTTTCAAAAATCCACCACATCCATCTAATGCGTGACGTCTGTCCACCTCTCCGCTTCAAACCAAATTCAAATTGATCTCATACTAACAAAATAAATTGTTATATTTCGTGATTATCCAACATGGAGTGGAAGCCAGGCATCTGGATGGGATCTGACTGACATAGGAACAATCCCATGTCCTGCACGTTAGACAAAAGACCGATAGAGTGAGCGAGAATCAGTGACTGAGTGTTAAGCTACACAACCAGTTTTTGCCATTTTCTTATTTTGTCTCAATATTTTGTGTGCTGTCATCTCTTTCTTCAAGAACCTTATAAATGCACCATCTTTTAGGCTGAAGTAACAAGGTTTTTGATGAAAAGCGAGTTAAGCGACATATGTTGTTAAATTGAATCTTTGATAACATCTGTGTTGTCATAATATACTAGTATTTTAACCCATTCCAACACAATGACTCTTTTGATGTCCCACAAGATAAAGGCTCCAGAAAGCATATTGGAAAGTGAACTGCTTGTGAAAATTTCATTCGCTTGAAATCATAATCTGTGACATCTTTCAAATTGGAACAGTCCAAAATTTTGTCATCTGGTAATAGCATTTATGGGTTAACCAGCTTTCAGTTAGGATCAGCATCAGCTTGAAATTGTGTCGTTTGGGAAATTATATAGTTAACTCTTTCCTAAAGTTAGACTTGGTTTTGACATCACTATGTAAAATATTGAGCCAAAGAAGAAAATGGTGATGATCAGAATTTTCTCTTTTTGTCTCAAAATTATTTTGGGCTTCATTTTAAACCAATCAATTGTTTATCAACATCAATCATGTCATCTGCGACACCGATCAAATTGGAACATCCTGCCTTTGTGTTGTTTGGGAAATGGTTAATGGACTGACTGTACAGACCAATCTAGTTTGCTACTTATAAATCATAATACAGAGCTACAGATAAGAGGTCCTAATGACCTTTCGAAATGCAAAATATCTGTCAATCTTCATCAAACTCTATGTTGTGGGTACTCATTGGAATCATCAAAGATGATTCAAATGAGAACCCACAACATAGGGTTTGTACATAAAATAACAAAATTGGGTGCCTTCATTCCCTCTTATCTGCTGTTCTGCTATAAACAAAGACTATGAAAACAGATTAGAATTTTCAGACTTAATTTATTGTCAACAATAACAAGATCTATGTACACATTGCAATATCAGCAAGTCAAAAATATTTTACCCTTTCAAAATGACACAATCCTAGACTAATCTTATTCGGAATCTGCTACAGACAAGATGAATGTCAATAAAAATAGTATTGTGGTCAACATAGCAAAAAATATGAGAAAACAGAAAAAAAGTCAGGTTATCAGCATTTTTTTCTATTGTCTCCATATTTTGCCAAACCTTTTCTTTAAGGTTGTCAAAAAATGCCATTGTTTGCAGCCTAGACAGTCCTGTTTGTAGAGTAGCATTACTTCTCCTTTTCTTATCATTTGATAGTCATCACTACTAAAGGCCTAATGAGTTAATTGACACCATTTCAAGATCAGGCCCCGGTTTCTCGAAAAAAAACTTAAGTATATTCTCATGAGAACATGCTCAACTTCAAAAGGATACTCTACAGCGTTGAAGGGTATTCGATTGAAGTTCACGTGGATTTCGTGCAATTTGAGCACAGTGCTCAGATTTGAGCATGAGATTATACTTAAGTTTTTTCGCAGCCAGTATGGAACAAGACTAGCCTACACATTCAGTTATCTGCTAGCTAACACTCTGCTTTCTAACACTGAGCATAATAATGATTGAGAGACTTTCCCAGGGCAGTTGCCTGAGTGGTTCCTTTGTAGCGTAATATCATAGACATAGACATAGACATATCTTTATTTTTTGGAATTAAACATAGTTTCTCTTCCATACATATAATATACAAATGTTAGTCAAGGTCTTAACAAAAATATACAATGAAAAGAAAATATTGAAATGCAGAGAGTATAGTGCTAAACATACAGAGCATTTTTTCTCATGACTAATGCACATCTGATATAATTATATAAATTGTTAAGAATAAATTGGTCAGTTTTTGACAACATATCACATAGTTTTACCATGCTAGGTCTTTTATAGTACCCTTCGGGAATATATCTTTTTCGGAAAAAATTATATTTCTTGCAAATGAAGAAAAAATGAAATTCATCCTCAATATCACCATTACCACATATATTGCAAACTCTTAATTGTCTATCAAGCCTGTTTGTAGCATAACGTCCTGTTTGTATGTGAAGGCCATGTGCTGAAAGTCGCATCTTAGTAAGTTCCTTTCTCTTCCACGATTCTAATAAGTCTAGATATGATTCATATTTAAATTCATATTTGATAGTCTTATATATTAACAAAACATTATTTTCTCTTAAATCAGCTGTCCAACATTGAACAAAATTGTCTATTAATCTTTGCTTAAAAATTTGAATAAAGTGATTTTGGTTTACACTTAATGGGTTTTCCCATACATGTTGAAACCCGTTTGATGCAAGCATTTCTTTCACTTTCGCTGCCCAGTTGTAATGTCCACCTTCAAGATCCGACACAGCAAGATCGTACACACCCCTAATCACACAGTTACTAGTCGTGACAACCTTAAACCAGTACTTTATTATTTTAACTTGTCTCTGAATCCGCAGTGGAAACCGTCCCAGTTCTCCGTATACACCAGCGTTACTCGTAGTTAAACGGACACCTAGTACACTTTTGCAGAACTTCAAGTGAATACGTTCTAACTCAGTTATGTTTGAAAAACCGAAAAATTCGGAACCATAGCTAAGGATAGACCCCACAAATGAATCGAATAATTGACATATTGTTTTTGGTTTGAAATCAAAGTCTTTTGTATTTCTAAAAAGCACGTTCATTGCCTTTAGCCCTTTCCCGGATAGTGCTTTAACATGATTTTTAAACGAGCCGTTGTATGATAAATTGACACCCAAGTAATTAAAGTCATCAACTATTTCTATAACTGTTCCATCATACGTCCATTTCTCATTTTCACGCACTCGGCCTCGTCTTCTGAAAACTACAATTTTTGTCTTTTGTGTATTAACAATTCCGTTTTTACAGGTATTTGTGATTCATCACTACTACTACTTAATTAATTAGTTACTTGACACAACTTCAACATCAGGTGCATTTTCCTTATCATGTCCTTCATGTTATATTATAATGACAAGCCCTCCAAGCCCAATCTTCTATTCTTGCTCATCCCTGAATATTCCAACTACATGGGCAACCAGTATAGAACAAGATCAGCATGCACATGTGTGCACTCTGACCTTACTCTAACCTGTCACCTAGTTTAGCATTCAGCATCATATTAGACATATTTGAGAAACTTATCAAAAGCAGCTGCTGCAGTCGTTCCTTTGTAGCGTAGCGTAAGTTCGCTTTATGGGGGCTTTCATCAGAGGTACAGATAAGAGGGGCTGATGGCTTTTCTAAACACAATATTTCATCCATTGTTCACTAAGCCCTATATTGTGGGTACTCATTAGAATCGTCTCATTGAGACGATTCAAATGAGTACCCACAACATAGGGTTTAGATTTGAAATAACAAAATTTAGAATGCCTTCAACCCTTGTCTCTGTTTCTCGGTTTTATCACTCGTCACTACTACTACTACTGAACGAGTCACTTGACATCATCTCAACATCGCCATTTTCCTTATTATTCCCTTTAATGTCTGTCATGCCATGGTGATGTCCCGTAGCCCTGAACAACTATTCAATACATGTGATAGCCCCATCCCTGAATGTTCACACCACATTGGCAGATAGTATAGAATAAGACCAGCCTGCACATACATGCAGTCTGACCTTACTCTAAACTCTCTTCTAGTTAATATTTAGTATCATAATAATTGAGAAACTTTTCCAGGGCAGCCTCCGGGGTGGTACCTTTATAGCGGAGCATCAATTTCCGTTTTTACAGAAATTTATCATTCGTCACTACTACTACTACTGGAAGAGTCACTCGACATCATCTCAACATCACCATTTTCTTTATTATGTCCTTTAATGTCCGTCATGGCGTGATGGTGTCCCGCAGCACTGGACAACTATTCAATACATGTGATAGCGGCTGATAGCCCCATCCTTGAATATTCAAACCACATTGGCAGACAGTATAGAACAAGACCAGCCTGCACATACATGCAGTCTGACCTTACTCTAAACTCTCTTCTAGTTAACATTTAGTAGCATAATGACTGAGAGACTTTTCCATGGCAGCTGCATGAGTAGTACCTTCATAGCTTAGTATCAATTTCTGTTTTTACAGAAATTTATCATTCGTCACTACTACTACTACTAGAAGAGTCACTCGACATCATCTCAACATCGCCATTTTCTTATTATGTTATTTAATGTCAGTCATGCTATGATGGTATCCTACAGCCCTGAACACCTATTCAATACATGTGATAGCCCAATCCCTGAATATTCAAACCACATTGGCAGACAGTATAGAACAAGACCAGCCTGCACATGCATCCTTATTCTGCACTAAATGCTTGTAAACATTCAGCATCATAATGATTGAGAGCTGCCCAGTTGGTCTCTTTATAGCATAGCATCAACTTCCTTTTTAACAGAAATTTATCATTCGTCGCTACTACTACTGCTAGAAGAGTCACTCGACATCATTTCAACATCGCCATTTTCTTTATTATGTCCTTTGATATCCGTCATGGCGTGATGGTGTCCCACAGCACCGATCTCTGTCTGATTCTGCTGCCACATCATTGTACTCGTCTGTTGACTTAGTAAGAATTGACTATCTGAAAACACAACAGGAAAAGAAAGTTACACTTTCACAAACAACATATTTTGAATTATAGAGTTCTCCAATTTGAAAGATGCTACAGACGACAAGATGGATGTTATTAAAAATAAAATTTGTTAAAATATATCTCAGAAAACCATGAGGCAAAAGAAGAAAATGCTGCTTTTTCAGCATTTTCTTCTTTTGCCTCGATGTTTTCTCCAGTAAATTCTATTTGGAACTTCAAAACCAGGCCTTGTTTGGAAAAGGGTTAATTGAATGTGGTTTAACACCATTAAAAACAGTATTTCAGTCATATTGAGGCAGCTGGAGCACTAAACCATGGATTCCTGTCATGGTCCAATTTCACCTTTTACTGTAAAATCAGAAATGTTCGCTAGGGATTAATCTTCGCTATGTTCGCGGATCCAATAAATTCGTAAACATTTAGCCACATGAACATATTGCCTGTGAGCAAATGCAATGATTAATTCGTAAACATTTAGCCATGTGAACATATTGCCTGGGAGCAAATGCAATGATCCTACAAGAACGCATCGTCCGTCCGCCATTACTTTGATTTTCGGAATTGTTTTGGTTTTATTGTACAATGTAAAACGAGTAAATAATGCAATCAAACTAGACAAACGACTTTAATGTTCACATTCTTTAAAATTTCCAATAAACTTTTGCTGCGATGGGCCTTGAATACATCAAATATCACCAGGGCTGTTTGGTTACACCTGTAACAAAAGGTGTGAAATACGATTTTGAAAGGCATTGTTTGCTAGCAATTAACAGTTATGTTATGCAGTTTTCCATACTTTAAACAAGATCTATCGAACAAATATGGACTGCTGAATGTATTCGATCTGAATTATCGTGATATGATTTTATTAATCTACAGAAGATGAACAGTGTTTGGTATGAAAATGTATTCACGTACACGATTAAAGGATTAAATGATTACGGATTACGTGAGACCTTTTTAAACAAGTAGGGGCATCTGGTATTTTTTACGTATCGTGTTATTAATATGAAGACAGGTTATCAGTTTATCTTGGCCCCTGGGCAGCTTTTTCCACAGTCCCCCAGAATTCAAAACAATGTCTGTAAATACAATAACCAATCTTGGTATGAAATAATATAATACATTAAAAAAATGAAATGGGAATGTTAGTCTCTTTAACCCATTACCGAACAACAAAATTTTGGGCTGTTCCAAATGCAAAGATCATGCAGACGACTATTTCAAGTGGATTATTTTTTGGTTTTTTTGGGGTCGTTTGGGGTAGAAAAAATTGTAGAAAATGAAGAAATTGCTTGTCACAAGCAAATTCTTCATTTTCCACGATATTTTCTCAGGCCTTTTTTCTTGAGAGGCGTCAAAGGGTGTCATTGTGTGGCAATGGGTTAATACTATTTCTATCAATAAGATCTCTACTCTTTCTCGTGTACATATTCCTTCTTGAAGTTTAATTAGTTTAATTGTTTGTATTCTTTGTAGAGAAGAAGCTCGCCCTTGTGGTGGATGAATAAAGATAAGCATATATATGTTTGAATGTTCTTTTCTTCATACTCTTTCCATTGTTTGTTTGTTGTTTTCTCACAACATCACAATAAAGCTGCCATTGTCTTTTGAGAGACTTCTTCCATAACACAAGAAGACTTGACATCCATGTTCCTCATTAACCCTTTCTCAAACAGCAAAATTTCGGTAACAAAATGGATATCTATAAAGATTTGATTTTAGTACAATATAGCACACACTAAAAACAGACATTGTTTTGTAATTTGGGGGACTCTGGAAAAAGATTTTAGGTGGAGGCCAAGCTACCCAGGCCTGGGTACCTTAGCCCCCGCCCATATTCTACGGCAAAAAATTAATTTGACCAAAACAAAATAAACATTGGTTTTTCTTTTCATTTAACAGTAGGCGTAAAATTTACAGACATTGTTTTGTATTTTGGGGGACTCTGGAAAAAGATTTCAGGTGGGGGCCAAGCTACCCAGGCCTGGGTAGCTTGGCCCCCGCCCCTATTCTACGCCAAAAAGGGCGAAAAATTAATTTGACCAAAACACATTGAACTTTGTTTTTTCTTTTCATTTAACAGTAGGCGTAACATTTACAGACATTGTTTTGTAATTTGGGGGACTCTTGAAAAAGATTTTAGGTGGGGGACAAGCTACCCAGGCCTGGGTAGCTTAGCCCCCGCCCCTATTCTATGCCAAAAAGGCGAAAAATTAATTTGACCAAAACACATTAAACTTTGGTTTTTCTTTTTATTTAACAGTAGGCGTAACATTTACAGACATTGTTTTGTATTTTGGGGGACTCTGGAAAGAGATTTCAGGTGGGGGCCAAGCTACCCAGGTCTGGGTAGCTTGGCCCCTGCCCCTATTCTACACCAAAAAAGGCAAAAAATTAATTTGACCAAAACACATTAAACTTTGGTTTTTCTTTTCATTTAACAGTAGAAGTAACATTCACAGACATTGTTTTGTAATTTGGGGGACTCTGGAAAAAGATTTTAGGTGGGGGCCAAGCTACCCAGGCCTGGGTAGCTTGGCCCCCGCCCCTATTCTAAGCCATAAAAGGCGAAAAATTAATTTGACCAAAACACATTAAACTTTGGTTTTTCTTTTCATTTAACAGTAGGCGAAACATTTACAGACATTGTTTTGTATTTAGGGGGACTCTGGAAAAAAAAAGATTTTAGGTGGGGGCCAAGCTACCCAGGCCTGGGTAGCTTGGCCCCCGCCCCTATTCTACGCCAAAAAAGGCAAAAAATTAATTTGACCAAAACACATTAAACTTTGGTTTTTCTTTTCATTTAACAGTAGAAGTAACATTCACAGACAATGTTTTGAATTTTGGGGGACTCTGGAAAAAGATTTTAGGTGGGGGCCAAGCTACCCAGGCCTGGGTAGCTTGGCCCCCGCCCCTATTCTAAGCCATAAAAGGCGAAAAATTAATTTGACCAAAACACATTAAACTTTGGTTTTTCTTTTCATTTAACAGTAGGCGAAACATTTACAGACATTGTTTTGTAATTTGGGGGACTCTGGAAAAAGATTTTAGGTGGGGGCCAAGCTACCCAGGCCTGGGTAGCTTGGCCCCCACCCCTATTCTGCGCCAAAAAAGGTGAAAAATTTATTTGACCAAAACACATTAAACTTTGGTTTTTCTTTTCATTTAACAGTAAGCGTAACATTTACAGACATTGTTTTGTATTTTGGGGGACTCTGGAAAAAGATTTAAGGTGGGGGCCAAGCTACCCAGGCCTGGGTAGCTTGGCCCCCGCCCCTATTCTACGCCAAAAAAGGTGAAAAATTAATTTGACCAAAACACATTAAACTTTGGTTTTTCTTTTCATTTAACAGTAAGCGTAACATTTACAGACATTGTTTTGTATTTTGGGGGACTGTGGAAAAAGATTTTAGGTGGGGGCCAAGCTACCCAGGCCTGGGTAGCTTGGCCCCCGCCCCTATTCTACGCCATAAAAGGTGAAAAATTAATTTGACCAAAACACATTAAACTTTGGTTTTTCTTTTCATTTAAAGGGTAATATTATAGGCGTCTGATTCTTCTTTTTTACACAACAACATCATTCAATGAATAATTTTAGTTCAAACATTTTTCAAATTATGAATGAAAAAAGAAATTATTCAAGATTTTAATTTTCCGTATTAAAATTTGTGCGAAAAATTATCTCCCTTGTAGATATTACTTCCCTTTGGTCATATATCAAATTCTTATGAACGGGGCACTTGGTCGGTCACGTGACTAGTGACGTAATTTTTGATGTAGAATATTACACTGAATTTCAGCGATATAAGTTTGGTTTATTGGGGGTCGTACTAGAGTAAACGGTGGATAAAGACGAAATGATTTAAATCATATTATATTTTTTGTGGAAAAATGAAGGAACGAATAGGGTTTTTGTGCAACATAGCACAGAAAATATTGAAAAAAAAAAAAAAAAAAAAAAAAAACCGGAAAATTTAACATGCTCACCATCACATCACCATGTTGATACAATTACCTCACTAATTAGCAAAAACCATGATATCCGATCACTCGATTGTCTATAAATGACGCAAATTCAAACACGTATCATTGTGGGACGGACATTTTTTTTTTAATTCTTTCAACATTCGCCGTCCAGTGATGGGTTAATAAGATGACACAATGTCGTCGAAAATCCAGTTGATCGTATAATATTGACCAATTTTACATCGGTCAATTAGACATTATCAAATTTTATTCCATAATCAAGGAAATCAATTCCATTGTTTGTTACAAAGTGTGAAAAACAGATTAGTCAAACGGTCTTAAAGAAGAATTTGATGACTTCTTAAAAAGAAGTTCTTGATTTTCGGTGACGTTTTCATTTGAATTGACAATTAATCAGGATTTCAATCTTTCAACGATATTGCTTTAACCCATTCCCTCGCAATGACCCCCCCCCCCCCCCCCCCCCCCCCCCCCTCAAAAAAGGGTGTGGAAAACATTGTGGGAAATGAAGAAATTGCTTGTCTTGCATTTCCCACAATGTTTTCTTCATCCATCACACACAAAATAAAATAATAATAACAATAATTCTCTTGAAATTGTTGTCTGCAACACCTTTGATTTCAGACGAGACCAGAGTTTTGTTTTTTTGTGTGTTTTTTTTGTCGTTTGGATATGGGTCAATCCTTTCCAAAACTACAATGTTTTAGAGGTTTCCAATTCCGAAGCTACAGAAGATTAATTTAATGATGATAAAGAGAGAATTTATTTGCAATATAGCGAGGACATTCGAATTGTTGAATTAAAAAGGGAAAACTATGATCGTTTTATCCCTGGTTTTCACCAGATCATATGTTTTAGAAAAGGGCAATAGAATTTTGAAAACTGATTCCAATGATTGTACTGAGTAAATGGAGCGAATATACATTTGTTTTATGACATCCTTGACACCCACGTGTTTATTGACCAGTATCTTACACCCGTTTGTGTATAATTAATCAGCTCATTATGTAATAAAGTGTTTATTTCCTATTAATGTATGTTAAGAAATACTGTTATTGCTATTTTCGATTTTAATCATTTTTTCAAAAATGGTCCTTTTATTTTCGATGACACAAGGAAACAAATGAATAAATGAATGAGAGAAAATGATTAAATACTGAGGTCAACATTTTCTCCTTTTAGCAATACTTTGATATCTTTGATATACTAGGTTTTGCATTTACACCGACGAATTGCTTTAGACAGGCAATTTCTTCCTTCCATGCAATGTTTTCTACCCAAAGAGACAAAAAGTAAATTCCATTCACTTGCAATTTTCGTCTGCAACATCTTTGAATTTAGACCAGTCTTACTTCTTAACCTATGCCTTGGTTTTGGATTTGATGAAAACCTGTGAATTGAAACAATGCCTGTTTCGAACGACAGAGAATATCGCATTTTAGGAGCAGCACTCATGAACACGCAATTTTGATAATAATGTTTTAGCAATGCGTTAGGATGATAATAATTTATTTGTCATCAAAATTTGCATGATTTTTGAATGACGACCTGACGGTACGAATTAAGTAAAAGTTGTACGGTCCTGGTTCAATCTCAGAATCTACTTTCGTTTTCAAATTGATTACTTCGGAAAAGCAACTATATACTACATGTATAATGTTTTATGGATTACTAAGTTAATATTGCAAATTTAAGTTACACACAACACGATTTTGATGCGATATTCCCACTAATAAGCATACACATTTATATCCGATCAATCGATTATCTATAAATGACGCGATTGTCAATGTAGACAATATCGACTATTTCATATCCAAGGATACAGAATCCAAGGGAAGTAATTGATGCGGCAAATTAAGTGTATTTTAAAAAATCGATAATTTGACTGTTATTTGCAATGTGATAATGCTTTCCTTAACGTTATTTTCCTGATCGTATGGTTAGTTAAACCATTTCCGAGCGATTTATAAGGACGAACGGCAAAATCGTAAATTTTTTAAGGTTAGCCTTTAACAGTAAGTGTAACATTTACAGACATTGTTTATATTTAGGGGGACTCTGGAAAAAGATTTTAGGTGGGGGCCAAGCTACCCAGGCCTGGGTAGCTTGGCCCCCGCCCCTATTCTAAGCCAAAAAAGGCGAAAAATTAATTTGACCAAAACACTTTAAACTTTGGTTTTTCTTTTCATTTAACAGTAGGCGTAACATTTACAGACATTGTTTTGTATTTTGGGGGACTCTGGAAAAAGATTTTAGGTGGGGGCCAAGCTACCCAGGCCTGGGTAGCTTGGCCCCCACCCCTATTCTAAGCCAAACAAGAGCTTCGCAAAGCGGCGCATATACGCCCGAGAGGGGCTTGTCAGTAAAATTGGCCATTTTTTCGATTCAAGGGCAGTTAATTCAAAAATGAAAAGTTATCAAAAGTTTTTGTTTGCACAACAAGACACCATAGAGATTAATTGTGGCTAGTTTGATTAAATTCTGTTTGAAACTATAGGAGTTGCACACAGGAGAAAATGGACATCTTTGAGAAAATGGGCATTTTTTCTTAAATTCAAGGGCAGATAATTCAAGAAGGAAAACAGTTATCTAAATTCCGTAAGTGGTGTGCACAACTAGATACCATGGAGATTCATTGTGGCAAGTTTGATCAAATTCTGATCAAAACTGTAGGAGGAGTTGCGCACACAAGAAAATGGGCATTTTTTTAATTCAAGGGCAGATAATTCAAGAACGAAAAGAGTTAATTAAATTCCGTAAGCGGGATGCACAACTAGACACCATGGAGATTCATTGTGGCAAGTTTGATCAAATTCCGATCAAAACTGTAGGAGGAGTTGCGCACACAAGAAATTGCTAACGGACGGACAGACGGACGGACGGACAGACGGACGGACGGACGGACGGACAGACGGACAGACAGACGAGCGGGGCCATAACATAATACGACCCTTCGGGCGTATAAAAAGGCGAAAAATTAATTTGACCAAAACACTTTAAACTTTGGTTTTTCTTTTCATTTAACAGTAGGCGTAACATTTACAGACATTGTTTTGTATTTTGGGGGACTCTGGAAAAAGATTTTAGGTGGGGGCCAAGCTACCCAGGCCTGGGTAGCTTGGCCCCCACCCCTATTCTGCGCCAAAAAAGGTGAACAATTTATTTGACCAAAACACATTAAACTTTGGTTTTTCTTTTCATTTAACAGTAAGCGTAACATTTACAGACATTGTTTTGTATTTAGGGAGACTCTGGAAAAAGATTTAAGGTGGGGGCCAAGCTACCCAGGCCTGGGTAGCTTGGCCCCCGCCCCTATTCTACGCCAAAAAAGGTGAAAAATTAATTTGACCAAAACACATTAAACTTTGGTTTTTCTTTTCATTTAACAGTAAGCGTAACATTTACAGACATTGTTTTGTATTTTGGGGGACTGTGGAAAAAGATTTTAGGTGGGGGCCAAGCTACCCAGGCCTGGGTAGCTTGGCCCCCGCCCCTATTCTACGCCATAAAAGGCGAAAAATTAATTTGACCAAAACACATTAAACTTTGGTTTTTCTTTTCATTTAACAGTAAGTGTAACATTTACAGACATTGTTTTGTATTTAGGGGGACTCTGGAAAAAGATTTTAGGTGGGGGCCAAGCTACCCAGGCCTGGGTAGCTTGGCCCCCGCCCCTATTCTAAGCCAAAAAAGGCGAAAAATTAATTTGACCAAAACACTTTAAACTTTGGTTTTTCTTTTCATTTAACAGTAGGCGTAACATTTACAGACATTGTTTTGTATTTTGGGGGACTCTGGAAAAAGATTTTAGGTGGGGGCCAAGCTACCCAGGCCTGGGTAGCTTGGCCCCCGCCCCTATTCTGCGCCAAAAAAGGTGAAAAATTTATTTGACCAAAACACATTAAACTTTGGTTTTTCTTTTCATTTAACAGTAGAAGTAACATTCACAGACATTGTTTTGTATTTAGGGGGACTCTGGAAAAAGATTTAAGGTGGGGGCCAAGCTACCCAGGCCTGGGTAGCTTGGCCCCCGCCTCCATTCTAAGCCAAAAAAGGCGAAAAATTAATTTGACCAAAACACATTAAACTTTGGTTTTTCTTTTCATTTAACAGTAAGCGTAACATATACAGACATTGTTTTGTATTATGGGGGACTGTGGAAAAAGATTTTAGGTGGGGGCCAAGCTACCCAGGCCTGGGTAGCTTGGCCCCCGCCCCTATTCTACGCCAAAAAAGGTGAAAAATTAATTTGACCAAAACACATTAAACTTTGGTTTTTCTTTTCATTTAACAGTAAGCGTAACATATACAGACATTGTTTTGTATTATGGGGGACTGTGGAAAAAGATTTTAGGTGGGGGCCAAGCTACCCAGGCCTGGGTAGCTTGGCCCCCGCCCCTATTCTACGCCAAAAAAGGCGAAAAATTAATTTGAACAAAACACATTAAACTTTGGTTTTTCTTTTCATTTAACAGTAAGTGTAACATTTACAGACATTGTTTTGTATTTAGGGGGACTCTGGAAAAAGATTTTAGGTGGGGGCCAAGCTACCCAGGCCTGGGTAGCTTGGCCCCCGCCCCTATTCTACGCCAAAAAAGGCGAAAAAATAATTTGACCAAAACACATTAAACTTTGGTTTTTCTTTTCATTTAACAGTAGGAGTAACATTTACAGACATTGTTTTGTAATTTGGGGGACTCTGGAAAAAGATTTTAGGTGGGGGCCAAGCTACCCAGGCCTGGGTAGCTTGACCCCCGCCCCTATTCTGCGCCAAAAAATTAATTTGACCAAAACACATTAAACTTTTTTTTTTTTTCATTTAACAGTAGGCGTAACATTTACAGACATTGTTTTGTAATTTGTGGGACTGTGGAAAAAGATTTCAGGTAGGGGCCAAGCTACCCAGGCCTGGGTAGCTTGGCCCCGCCCCTATTCTAAGCCAAAAAAGGCGAAAAATTAATTTGACCAAAACACATTAAACTTTGGTTTTTCTTTTCATTTAACAGTAGGCGTAACATTTACAGACATCGTTTTGTATTTTGGGGGACTCTGGAAAAAGATTTAAGGTGGGGGCCAAGCTACCCAGGGTGGGGGCCAAGCTACCCGCGGGTAGCTTAGCCCCCGGGGGCCAAGCTGCCCAGGGGGGCCAAGATAAACTGTTACACCGGCTGTAAAAATAAAACACAAAACTGATGATGATAGTTGATAATTTTATTTTCGTGAAAATTAAACCACATGGTTCACAGGTTTTGTTTTTCGCAAAATTTTACCCTCGCGAACCACTTCAAATTTAAAAATTTGTAAACTTTTGGCCCAGCGAAAATATCTGATTTTACAGTACCTGGAATCAAACACTAGACCCCATCATTTATAGAAACACACCAACACTGCAAAATATGATACAGAGATGAGAACCAGTTTCAGATCATACTTCTTATCATAAGAAATTGAGTTGGGATTCAGAAATTGAGAATATGGTTACTTATGCACATTAAAAGATCTGAGCTGGGCCCAGAAATTTGCCTAAGTTTTGTATAAATTTAGAAATGGATTAAGATTAAATTTACCTGGTAAATGCTGTTGTCTATTCGAAGCCATGGGTTCTCCATAAAACCCCTGTGACTGCATGGCTGGGTTGACAGGTGGTATTTCTCCACTTAGTTTGGCCAGCCAGCCTCCCCGCATCTCATAGTCTGTGGGGTAGGGTCTTCTTGGATCTCCTAGAATTATAGGTTTGACAGCTTAAGACAAAGCTACCTATAATGTCATATCAAATTTAATATCAAATTGCTCAAAATAGTTGCTCAAATTTCTTTAAATAGTTTTGCGCTTAGGCTCTGCCCTTAACCAATAACCAGACAGCAAAATTTTGGAATAATCCAAATTCAAAAATGTTCCAGACAACAGTTTAAAGTGAATGAAATTTCAAATTTTTTGGTCTTTTTAGGTAGTAAATATTGTGGGAAATGAAGAAATTGCTTGTCACAAGCAATTTCTTCATTTTTCACAATGTTTTCAAGGGCCTTTATCGTGAAAGGCTTCAAAAAGTGTCATTATGTGGAAATGAGTTATGCTGGAATCTAAAAATCTTGAAAATGACTCAAGACTGATAACTGCACAACTGTTGAAAGTATACTCTGATAACAACATCTTAAAATTGACAGCCCAAGTGAAATGAGTATAATTTTTGAATGATTTTTTTTAATGAAAACCATTTGGTGGTACCAAACCAATGGGCAAATTTTAAGACTTGCCCAAATTCATAGATGTGGCAGACGACAATTTAAATTGAATATAATTTTACATTTTTTTGTCTTTTTGTATAAAATATATTGCGGGAAACATCACAAGCAATGTCTTCATTTTCCACAAAGTTTTCCAAAGCCTTATCTTGTGAGGCGTCAAAAAGTGTCACTGTGTGGGAATGAGTCAAGACCACCATGGAATCATAGATCCGGATAAGTCTGTACCTTAGAGCAGTCTGATCATGATCCATGTTGGTCCTGGAGAGTGGCTACAGGACAAATGGTTAACCCTTTGACTACCATAGGCAATATTCCCTTATATACTAGAGTCAAATAGAGAAAATGTCACATTTACACGGGCAATAATTTGCCCTAACATTGTTCGGCAGACAACAAATATGTTGCATACAAACTCTGATCATGATTGATACTGGTACCAGAGAGTGGCTACAGGATATATGGTCAACACTTTCGTATACAAGACCTGGTTTTCATGTCCCTTACAGAATCGCCTTGAGAAAACATGTAGGCAAAAGAAGACAAGAGCCGTCACAGACGGATTATGCTCCCCGAATAAGTGTTTGTCACAAAATAAAAACTATCATACATTAAGCCCCCTTTTCCCATGACAGCTTTTTTGTACACACATTATTTATAGAATATGGTCTAGAACATCCTATTTACTACATGAGCACAAAATTTCATTAAATTCTGCCCATTAGATGAAGAGAAACAAGAGAAAAACTAATTTTTACACTAAGGCCCCTTTTTCCATGATGCAGCCTTAAATTTACAAACGGAGAAAAGGGTCCCTAGGTATTGACCCAGGGAGTTCACATGTGAAGTTTCATTGAATTTGGTCCAAGGGTTGCTGAGATATGGCTGTGGACGGACGGACGGACGGACGGACGGACACACGGACGCACGGACGGACGGACAGCGTGGCGACTATATGCTCCCCCGAAATTATTTCGGGGAGCATAAAAATACTGATGTAAAAAATAAATATTGATGTTCAGCATTTTCTCCTTTTGCCTCGATGTTTTCTGTGCTATAAAAAACACAAATTGCACCTTTAGTTACATCCGTTTTGTCATCTAAAGCAGCTTTCTGATTGGACCACCCTAAGATTTAGTTGTTTCTGAAATGGTTAACAATCCTACCTGATTGCCATGTAGGAGGGGCTTCTACAGCGTAACTCGCGCTGATCCTGTGTGCTACAGGACAACAGGTTAACCCATTCCCATACAGTGACCCCTTTTGACGCCCAACAAAATAAAGAGTTAGGAAAACATCATGGAAAATGAAGAAATTGCTTGTCACAAGCAATTTCTTCATTTCACATGATGTTTTCTACACCCAAAGACCAAGATATATGAAATTATTCACTTTATCTATGTCTGAAATATCTTTGAATTTGGAATGGAAAAGTCTATATATTTGTCATCTGGTGATGGGTTAATGGCCGAGCAATCAGGTTCAAAGGGCACAAGGCAATTGAATTATTTCGTAGCCAGGCAAAGGGTTGAGCCCTACCTGGCTGCCATGGGCTTCTACAGGGTTACTCGCACTGTTTCTGTGTACTACAGGACAACGGGTTCCCACACAATGACTCTTTTTGAATCCCTTCAATCCCTTCAAGGACAATGGCTTTAGAAAGCATTGTGGAAAATGAAGAAATTGCTTGTCACAAGCAATTTCTTCATTTTCCACAATGTTTTCTTCCATAAATCCCAAAAATATGTAAAATTTAATTCACTTGAAATTGTCGTCTGCAACATCTTTGAATTTGGACAAGTATAATAGGTTGGCATCTGGTAATGGGTTGGCCCATTACCACACAGTGACTCTTTTTGACTACCCTGAAGAGAAACGCTTGGGAAAACATTGCGGAAAAATAAGAAATTGCTTACGACAAGCAATTTCTTAATTTTCCACAATGTTTTCTAACTCAAAACTGAAAATTTTTTGAAATTCCATCAACTTGAAATTGTCTTCTGCAACATCTTCGAATTTGGACCACCCTAAGATTTAGTTGTTTGGGAAATGGATTAACAACCCTACCTGGTTGCCATGTAGGAGGAGCTTCTACAGCGCTACTCGCACTGATACTGTGTGCTAAAAGAATAATGGGATCCCACACAATGACTCTTTATGAATTCCTTCAAGGAGAATGGCTTTAGTAAGCATTGTGGAAAATGAAGAAATTACTTGTCACAAGCAATTTCTTCTTTTTCCACAATGCTTTCTTCCATAAATCCATCAAATATGTAAAATTTAATTTACTTGAAATTGTCCTCTGCAACATCTTTGAAATTGGACAAGAATAATAGGTTTGTGACTGGTAATGGGTTAACCCATTACCACACAAAGACTCTTTTTGACAACCCTGAAGAGAAATGCTTGGGAAAACAATGTGGAAAAATAAGAAATTACTTGTGACAAGCAATTTCTTAATTTTCCATAATGTTTTCCAACTCAAAACGGAAAGATTTTTAAAATTCCATCAACTTGAAATTGTCGTCTGCAACATCTTTGAATTTGGACCACCCTAAGATTTAATTGTTTGGGAAATGGGTTAACAACCCTACCTGGCTGCCATGTTGGAGGAGCCTCCACAGCGTTACTCGCACTGATTCTGTGTGCAAACTTGATGAGCTCTTCTGATGATATTTTACGACTGTTGGCCTGGTTGATCGTCTGTAATTTTTGTTTGGCTTGAAATATAGCTGTCGACTGAAATCATGGAAATAAACATCAGTTACTGATTATTGATTCATCCATTACTGCACAGTGACACCTTTTGATTCCCTCAAAAGAAAATGCATAGGACAACATTTTGGAAACTGAAGAAATTGCTTGTGACAAGCAATTTCTTCATTTCCAACAATGTTTTCTGACAAAAGACAAAAAAATAAAACAGATTTCATGTACTTGAAATTGTCCTCTACAACATCTTTGATTTTTGATCAGTCTAAATATTTGCAGTCTGGTAATAGGTTAAAAACTGTTCCAAGTGAGAAGAATTTAATGTGATTAACCTATTCCTGCACATGACACTTTTGAATGCCCAAGTACAAGAGAGTCTGTAAAAGATCTGTAAAAGGAGTGTCACTTTCTTAAATCATTGGCTTTTTATTAGGATTAATCTAGAAATAAGTCACATTGCAGTGCTTGATCAGTAAAGAGAAAGTAGAAAGATTCGTTCCATTTTATCAGATGATATTTCAAAAATCCACCACATCCATCTAACGTGTGACATATGTCCATTTTATCTGCTTCAAACCGAATTCAAATTAGTCCAGATAACAAAATTATTGAAGATTATCTGAAATTGTTGTATCAAGTGATTATCCAACATGTTAACCCTTTCCCAGACAAGACCTGGTTTTGACGTCCCTAATAGAAAAGGCTTGGGGAAATATTGAAACAAAAGAAGAAACTGCTGATGACCAGCAGTTTCTCCTTTTGTCTCAATATTTTCTATGCCATATTTACCCAATACTATCTTTAATAACTTCTATTTTATCATTTGTGACAGTTTTTGAAGTGGATCACCCAAAAAGTTTGCTGTTTGGAAAAGGGTTAAAAGTCAATACAAACCAAGACATTTTCCGCCTCTTTGAGATTCCGTTGTAGTAATTTGATATCCCCATCCCTTCTGTCTACCTCTTGTTTCAACTCGTCAATGGTTTGCTGTACCTCAGCTTGCTTTGATGCTGAAAATAAATCATTAAATGACTGACTGATTGATTGATTGATTGATTGATTGATTGATGGATTAATTGATTGATTTGAATTTTGCATCCAATTAAACAAGGTATGGGGGACGAAATGTTTTAACCCATTACCAAATGATAAAATTTTAGACTGATTTCAAAATGAACAATTGCATGTGAATAGAATAAGTATTAAATTTTAGACTGAATCAATAATCAGTAATAGATTGATTAATTGTTTGATGGACAGGACAGGATAATTGATAATGATTGATTGTTATTGAGTTTTGAATCCAACTCATAAGAGTAGATGGTTCAGTGGAGACAAATTTTTTAATCCATAACCAGACAACAAAATTTTAGACTTAAAATTAATGATATTTCAGACTACAATCGCAATTGAATGGAATTGTACACTTTTTGGTGTTTATTTTTTTTTTTTAAATATGGCGAATAAAGAAATTGCTTGGTCAACATCACATTTTCCAAAATATTCGGCAACACGAAACTCCCAAATCTACCCAAATCTTACCCAAATCTACCCAAATCTTACCCAAATCTACCCAAATCCAATGATATTATTTCGAAAGTATTCCCATTTATATGATTATATGATCTATATTCTTGGCAAAGTAAGAATTATAACTTTGTCTGCCGATTCGGGAATTGTACCGAATAATTCTAGAATTGTACGCATGATTTATTTCTATTCCTACGTGTTCTATGCGCAGAGTAAGAAGGGTCGGTGCAAAGCGAGAAAAAAAATGTTGTTTTTTTCTTTTCTTTTGATATGCAATAAAAAAATCTGCACTGTGTATTGATCAATCGCATATTTTGTTATAGATCTATTACTTTCATTTCTTTCATTTACGTTCATTTTCAACAACAAAATAAAAATAGATGAAGATTTATGTACGATACTCGTACAATATATAGCGAAGAGAATGTTGAGGCAAATTATGAAAATGTCAGTTATCAGCATTTTCGCCTCTTGCCTCATAGTTTGTCATTTTTGGTTGTTGTTGTTTTCTGTAAGGCACATAAAAATGGATTCTTTTTTGGAAAAGGTTAAAGTATTCTGACAATACCCGGATTAAGTGTTGTAACGATGATATAATAAACTTCTCAACATGTATTAGAGTAATTTGTCACAGCTTTTATATTTACACAAGTCCGTGAATCCAGGGTGGCGCTTGCCTCGAATTTGTCAAGCTGAGAATTTGTTTTTTCTTGCGCAAATGCAGTCGGTCACCCGGAAAAACAGAAAAAAAGTCTGGATCCGCTCATGACACTGGATCTGGGGCCACAATACGGAACTGTGTCCTTAATAATGTGACCTGTCTCGCTAAAAGAGACCTTATCGAATATAACAAGAATTGTCCGCGGACAATAAAGCTCGCCCTAACGAGAGCTTGTCACAAAGAAAAGTCATTTCCTAAGTCAAAGTAAAAAGGTCATGGCCCAAAATGAAATTTTTTAAAAGTAGGTCAAACTCCAAGGTCAAGGCCACAAGGTCCAAGGTCATGGTCAAATGTGAATGGTGTTGGAAGGAGGTGTCCATATGTGAAATATCAAGACTGTAGGTGTAAACAGACATGAGATATAGGCCAGGTTAAAGTTTTTTGAAAGTAGGTCAAACTCCAAGGTCACAAGGTCCATGGTCAAATGTGAATGGTGTTGGAAGGAGGTGTCCATATGTGAAATATCAAGGCTGTAGGTGTAAAAGGACATGAGATATAGGCCAGGTTAAAGTTTTCAAAAGTAGGTCAAGGTCAAAAGGTCCAAGGTCATGGTCAAATGTGAACAGTGTTGGAAGGAGGTGTCCATATGTGAAATATCAAGATTGTAGGTATAAAAAGACATGAGATATAGGCCTGGTTAAAGTTTTTAAAAGTAGGTCAAACTCCAAGGTCAAGGTCACAAGGTCCAAGGTCATGGTCAAATGTGAATGGTGTTGGTAGGTGTCCATATGTGAAATATCAAGCCTGTAGGTGTAAAAGGACATGAGATATAGGCCAGGTTAAAGTTTTTTAAAAGTAGGTCAAACTCCAAGGTCAAGGTCACAAGGTCCAAGGTCATGGTCAAATGTGAATGGTGTTGGAAGGAGGTGTCCATATTTGAAATATCAAGACTGTATGTGTAAAAAGACATGAGATATAGGCCAGGTTAAAGTTTTTTAAAAGTAGGTCAAACTTCAAGGTCAAGGTCACAAGGTCCAAGGTCATGGTCAAATGTGAATAGTGTTGGAAGGAGGTGTCCATATGTGAAATATCAAGACTGTAGGTGTAAAAAAACATGAGATATAGGCCAGGTTAAAGTTTTTTAAAAGTAGGTCAAACTCCAAGGTCAAGGTCACGAGGTTCAAGGTCATGGTCAGATGTGAATGGTGTTGGTAGGAGGTGTCCATATGTGAAATATCAAGGCTGTATGTGCAACAGGGCATAATATATAGACCAGGTTAAAGTTTTTTTTAGGCCAGGTTAAAGTTTTTTAAAAGTAGGTCAAACTCCAAGGTCAAGGTCACAAGGTCAAAGGTCATGGTCTCAAATGAAAGGTCTTGGTGAGAGGTATCCACATGTGAAATATGAAGGCTGTAGGTGTAATAGGGCATTAGATATAGGCCAGGTTAAAGTTTTTTTAAAACGGTCAAAAAGTGGGTCACACTCCAAGGTCAAGGTCACAAGGTCAAAGGTCATGGCCTCAAATCAAAGGTCTTAGTTAGAGGTACCCACAGGTGAAATATGAAGGCTGTATCTCTAACAGGGCATGAGATATGGGCCAGGTTTAAGTTTTTGCGGACGCTGACGCTGACGCCGACGCCGACATCCGAGGGTATGACAATAGCTCTTCCGAGACTATCGTCCCGGGCGAGCTAAAAATCAAAATGTTGAGAAACTGATTACACTCAGCAGTTACGAAGTTTTGCAGTAACACGACGATATTATTGTTCAGAAACATTTTTTCCAGTTTTTTCTGTAATCAAAAACAGAAATTTATGTCGAACTGTTTGCTTAATTTGGGTAGAATATGGTAGATTTGTGTAGATTTGGGTAAGATTTGGGTAGATTTGGGTAGATTTGGGTAAGATTTGGGTAGATTTAGGTAGATTTGGGAATTTTGTGCCGCCCAAAATATT
Organism: Fragum sueziense; assembly: GCA_963680895.1. Classification (NCBI taxonomy): domain Eukaryota; kingdom Metazoa; phylum Mollusca; class Bivalvia; order Cardiida; family Cardiidae; genus Fragum; species Fragum sueziense. Next base: position 26,553,184 of record OY804607.1, read on the forward strand.
TCTTCGTAGCAGTGTTTCCACTCGGATTTTTATTTAGGGGTTTTGCACGCACTGTCATTGAAAAATGGGGGTATGGGACAGAAAATGGGGGTAAAAACCAATTTAAAACAATGAAATATGTGTAATTTGCGATGTATGCTTATGGATAGTTTGTGCAGTGTAATAATCGGTGTAGTCCGATCCTTCGCCGACGATACGTATCGTGGTACGTTTTTCGGGAATCTTCGGTAGTTCGCAGAAATTATATCAAAATGCACAAAAAAATCCATTTTTGTTTTGTTTCTTCGGTATAAATGACAGACAGGGCTCGCGCTGGCAATCCCCACTTCAAAAGCCATAGGCCAGTACGGCAACAATTTTGATAAAAAAGTGGTTAAAAAATCGAATGTGGCTCAGACTTGACTCTATCTTTTACCATAAATAAATAGCCGATTAACATTACTGTCAACACTTACTTTCTATTTAATTCGAAAGATAGATTGGCTGTCTAAATGGTCGAGTAAGCACAACAGTTTAATATGTACAACTAACTGTGAAAGAATTCCTTTGTTTAATTGTGAGGCGGCATGACAGAAAGAGACAACGCGTCGGTGTTAAAACCATCTAAACGTCAGTGTATTTATTACATAACGTAGATAGCGTTTTGTTTTCATTGCTTCATCCCATTTTCCCACGCTTTCTGGCATGTGCGACTTTTATAAACAAATCATAGTAAAACGCAATCTTATTTGGATGCGGAAAAATCATGTGATTATATTGAAACTGGAATGACTACGTCATCAATTGACTGTGTTTGTGGCGTTTTTGATCTTGCTCAAATCATCGCATATGAGTAACATCGATTTACCCTAGTTTCCTAGTTTAATTTCACTTTCGGGATTGTTTGATATATTTCTAGATCTATTTAGAACTGGCATCTGAAGATGCTGATCCAAATTTTTGTGTGTGAAATCACGTAAGCCACTAAGGGAATGTAAATTTGTATTTTTTTCTTTCAAATATGCGCGTTTCACGCACAATTTTGCTTGAATGGAAACTCTGCGTAGTATGCAGAATATTCTAAATTGGCACCGTCAAAATATTTGCTGTTTAGGAAAGAATCAATTATGTGAGAGTAAAGGCAAATACGACACCTACCTACTGAGAGACATTCCTTGATTTCTTTGTCCTTGTCTACAAGTAGTTGCACTAATTCTGAAGGCTCTGGAGCGCCTGGCCTCTGTTGTCCTTTTGGTGTCACCATTATCTCAAACAATTCCCTGTAAAAAAGCAAGTCAGATATGAGAATTCAGAACATTAGTTTGGTTTATTGGGGTTTTACGCCGTTTTCATTAACTTTTCAACTGCTAAGGACATATTGTGGCAGCTGGAGCACCTAACTATGGATTCCTGTTGTTTCTCATACCACTGTAACCAGTAAGAACCCTTACCGAGCCTACAGCTGCTCCCCCACATAGGTTCACCATATCAAACAATGATGGGTGAAATTTCTGTCCTGAAGAAAGGGTATTTTCAGAATGTTAGTGAAAAACTGTACACTTGCATGTACTGAAGAATAGTCTGGAACAGTATACAAGGTCAAAGAATCTTTTCATTTTTCTCAAATCTTTAAGTATGAAAAAATAAGTCGTAAATATCAATGTCATTGTGCCATTAAATCAAACCCTATACTAGAAAACATAAATGAGGTCTGATCAAGTGACCTTTTTTTTATATCATTCATGGAGTTTTTTTACTTATCTGTCGATATTGTATTTTCATTTTCCTGATAAGTCTGTCAGGCAGTTAACCTTCAACACTTACTTCTTTATTTAATTCGAAAGATAGATTGGCTGTCTAAATGGTCGGGAAAGCACACCAGTTTAATATGTACAAATAACTGTTACAGAATCCTTTGTGCAATCGCGAGTCGGCATGACAGAAAGAGACAACGTGTCAGTGTTAAAACCACCTAACGTCAGGGTATTTACTTCGCAGATAGCGTTTTGTTTTCATTGCTTCATCCCATTTTCCCGCGCTTACCGGCACACGCAACTTTTATAAACAAATCGTAGTAAAACGTAACCTTATTTGGCAGCGGAAAAATCATGTGATTATATTGAAACTGGAATGACTACGTCATCAGTTGACCGTGTTTGAAATATGGGATATGATTGGTTGATCAAGTAAGGTCATTATAATAATCTAAAAACAAGTTTATCAAATAGGTCACTTTAATAGCTTGATGTAAATGTATAGCAGATTACGGGTGCTTTATGCGAAGGTCAATATTGTTTGAAATCAACTATTTCATGATCATACTTTTACTGAAATTTGTGCGCCCGGCTGGCGCACCACTACATAATTTCGTGCGTCATATTTTGAAAATATGCGGGATTGGCACGGGCACACCGTCAATCTGAAGCTCTGAAATACCATGAAAAAAAGAAAAGAAAAAAAAAACCAAACATGCAGTGATTTTTTTACAATTTCAAGACTGTGAGTCCTAGGGACTCGCTGGATTCCATATCAATGAGTCCAGCTACTAGCTTAGTTAGTCCAAAACACTATTTTAATAGGAAATCTGTAAAAATTGTTGCATCCTGGGACTCGCTAGAATTAAAACTTTGCATCCCAGAGACCAAATTATGAGTGAAAAAAGCAGGATGCGCAGGTAAAAAAATCACTGAACATGAAACAAACAATACACACAAAAAACAAAAAAATGTTTGTCAGGTTACAAGACACACAGCTGTTTTTTTTCCCTTTAACATAAAACCATTTAGTCTTGCTCTTTCTTCTTACATTTCAATTAACAACATCTCATTCAATATATTTATTTTGTAATTGTTTAAAAAAGCGTGGTACGAAAGAATTAAGGTGCGAAACGACAAAACAATGGTTACACCTTGTAAATTATGTCAACAAAATGGCTAGTGACCCATGACAATGGACAATGTGATGACCTCTTATTGGTTTGTATAAACCAATTTCAAAATTACTATTTTTAGAACAGTTTACCTCATTTGCATAATTGCCCCGCTACGGGAGGCAAAACATTCCACTGATAAGCCATAGCTAAGTATAGAGTGTAGTTGAATTAACCACTTTTTGCAATGTTTAAATTATATTGCAACCGGTTTTAACCTTTCCCAGTTACAAATGCCAGATTATGCTGCTAGTTTAATGGCACCTGATCTTGTAGTGAATGAAATTTATCTCTTTTGGATCTGTTCGGGTAGAAAACATTGTGGGAAATGAAGAAATTGCTTTTCATAAGCAATTTCTTCATTTGCCACATTGTTTTCCCAAACCTTTATGTATGGGGCGTCAAAAAGCGTCACTATGTGGGAATTGGTTAAAACATTATCGGATCCATACAGAGTGGCCCGACATAGACTATCTGCACATATATCACTATTTCTTGATAATGCAATAATTAATGTGTGAAAAGGTCAACTTGTGTATCTGAGAAATAATTAAAATGTTTATGATAAATTCTTACCTTTTTCTGAAAGTAACAGTACAATCATTTAACAAATACATTCAGTTCAAGAATGCTTTGTAGATTGTCTCCAAGTTTTTTTTTCATAATCATTGATACAAAAACTAAATTTATTTTTACGAACTGATTCTTTGTAAAATGACAACATGGTTTATATAAGTTGACTGAATATTAATTCAAGTATCCACATAGTCCTTATGTCTAATCTTAATCCTTTCTCAAAATGAAATTCATTTAGGCTACTCAAAATGAAAGCTGTTGCACACAACAAGTAGGAATATAGACCGGATTTATGTACATTATAGTACATGAAATATTGAGACAAAAAAAGAAAATATTGTTATCTGGTTTTATACTTTTGCCTCAATGTTTTCCCACGCCTATTTCTGCTAGAGACTTCAAAACCAGGTCATGTTTGGATCAGGGTCTAAGCTTTTGTTGTTATTTTTTAGCTTAACCCTTTTCAAAACGGCATAATATTAGGGTAATCCAAATTTAAGGCTGTTGCAGACGACAAAATTGATGTTGATAAAGATAATATCTGTGTTCAATATAGCTCAGAAAATATTGAGACAAAAGGAGAAAATGCTGATTATCAACATTTTCTTTTGTCTCAATGTTTCCCAAGTCTTTTCCACCAGGGACGTGAAACCTGGTCTTGTTTGGGAAAGGGTTAACATAAAGGAAAGATGGTTCCGAGGGGTTCCGAAATGATCGGCCGCAAAAAAAATAGGCGCTCGCTCAAATCGCGATTTTTATTAGAATTTGTGGAATTATGAGTGTTTTTTTACTATAAAAGTGGATGAATTGGTGGACTTATTATAAATATATCGGGATACAGTGATATTGTGACTTATTCAATCATTTTAATGTTCAAATAGCCCAAGTTATCAGTGTTCAATATGGCGGGAATTTCTAGCAAGGATAGCATGCCTACTCTAAGACAAGGAAGGGGAAGAGGCAGGCCCCCAGTCAGCCAAAACTCAAGCCAACAAGAACAATCACAGTCATTGCTGCAGCCTAAGAAGAAAAATCCTACACCAAAGGGCAAAGATAAAAAATGTGGATCTTCGGCTGGCAAAGATAAAAAATGTGGATCTTCGGCTGGTAATCAGGATGATGATATTTGGATTTGTAATTTGTGTTCAAAGATGTATGTTCAGGACACTGACAAACTGCTTGAATGTAACAGATGCTACATGAAATTCTGTCTGCCCTGTTTACCAGAATTGGATGAGCAAGATTATTTGACATTGTCTAAGCCTCAATTAGGATGCCACTGGTATTGTAAAGAGTGTGAAAAGGATGCTCTGGTGGCAGTTAGAACTGATAAGGAAGTTGAAGAGAGGTGTAAGACTTTTATGGCGACTTTTTCGTGTAGAATTGAGAAATTGGAAAATGTGTTAGAAACAAAAGCTGAAAAGGGTAAGATGAATGAACTGGATGCAAATCTTAAAGAAACCAATAGTAAAATTGCCGGATTAACTCAGGACATTTCTAAACTGTCAAAAAAGTTGGAATTAATGAACAGTGAGCAGGCTGAGATTGAAAGACGAAAGAATAACATTATTATTAGAGGAATTCCGGAAGGAGACACGCCCGATAAGGATGTAGTAGGTCAGATCTTTGACTTTTTAAATGTACAACAGGAGAATATCAAGTCCATGCATAGACTAGGCAAAAAACATAATAATAATCAGGGTGCAAACATGGAGGAAACAAATGACCCACAGGATCACACTTACATAAACACTCAGGGTGCAAGCTCGCAAACATCCAAACAAATGCGACCCATCAGGGTAGTTCTTTCAAATCAGGAGGCCAAAAGTGCAATCCTAAAAGCAGCACCTAGAATAAAAAGGTTAAGGAACAATCCTAATTTTGAGTCCCATGCAGTATTTATCTCCCCGGATTACACTATCCTTCAGCGCGAAAAAGAAAGTGCAGCTAGGAATTTGCTGAAAGCCAAACGACAGGATGACCCAAACGGGAGATGGAAGATGGGGCCAAATTTCAGAATAGTGAGAGGTCCTCCTACCCAGGAGGGTCCTCCGAGGATGTAAATCACCCATGTAATAAAAACGCTCGCAGGAATTTAAAGTTAAAGTTTTTTAATGCCCAGGGGCTACGTTCCAAGTTCGTTGAGTTTATTGAGTTAATTTCTTCCTGTGAGTATGACATTGTTGCAGTTACAGAGACCTGGTTTGATGTTAATGTTTTTGATCGCGAATACTTACCTGATAATTATACAGTTTTTCGTCAAGATAGACAGTTGAATTTTTATCCAGACGGCACCTATGTAAATGAAGCTCGTGGTGGTGTTTTGATTATTGTAAAAAATGAACTGAATCCAGATTTAGTTTCCTTTAAGCAAATAAACAGTGAAATGGTTATGTGCAAGATTGAGCCATTTGGGATGGACCCCCTTTATATTTCATGTATCTATAGACCTGATAGAGGTGGCGAGGATTGTCTGAATGACATATGTTTGAATATTAATGACAATGAATTCAGTAATGTTGTGTACCTTGGGGACTTTAATTTACCTGAAATTGATTGGGTTACATATGAAGGAAAAAACTCACAAGACAAACTACTGCTGAATACGATACAAGACAATGCGTTATTTCAATCAGTTCATTCTCCCACTCGTGGAAATAACATTCTCGATTTGGTCTTAACGGATAACACAGATTTACTTGAGGAAATTTCAGTGTGTTCACCATTCTCCAATAGTGATCACAATTCTATTGACATTTTGTTCTCATGCAAATATTCTCGAGTTGAAAACGAACCAAGGAAAGTGTACTTGTATTCCAAAGGGGACTACACAGAAATGAACCGACAATTATCTTCTATTAACTGGGAAGCCCTTTTGTCTGGAAAAACGGTTGATGAGATGTGGAACACTTTCAAAGATATTTATTGTGATTTAATAGACAAATTTGTACCCTGCAAATGGATCAAATCCGGTGTGCCAAACAAACCAGCTTGGACTAGGTATAAATCTGTAAAGAAAGCAAAACAAAAATGTAGGAAAGCAGAGATATCCCATAAAAAAAGTGGTTTATTTGCAGACAAATACTTAGAAGATGCTGCTAAAAGTGATTATAAAAAAGTTTTACATACAGCTAAAGCGGACTACGAAGACAAACTTGTTGAAAATCTGAAGGATAATCCGAAATTATTCTTTAATTATGCCAGAAACTTTCAAAGGACATCATCTTCAATAGAAAAATTGCTTGATGAAGATAAAAATGAAATCAAAGGTGACAGAGACAAAGCCAATCTATTAAATTCATTTTTTGCATCTGTACAAACAAAAGAGGTTCCTCTATCAAGTTCTTTACCAATAAACGACCCATGTGTTACGGACAACATTAAATTTCAACATATTACATCCATTATGGTTCTGAAGAAGTTGCAACTTTTAAAATTTAATAAAGCTTGTGGTCCAGACAATATACATGTCAACGTGTTGAAGAGAGTTCCTTCAGTTTCAGTTCCATTATGTCAAATATTCAACAGATCAGTTTATTCTGGCGTGGTACCTCAAGACTGGAGAGATGGAAACATAAACCCATTACATAAAAAAGGTTCTAGGAAATTATGTGACAATTATCGTCCAGTGACTTTGACTTCTCAAGTTGTAAAGCTTCTAGAACGAATTCTACTAGACCAAATTTCGGGACACTTACTCCGTTATAATGTCATTTCCTGTGACCAGCATGGTTTTCAAAGTCAATGCTCCTGTGTAACACAACTGTTGGAATCTCTAAATGATTGGACGATGTCATACGACGAAAAAATACAGACTGATGTTATATACCTAGACTTTTCTAAGGCTTTTGATTCGGTTGCTCATCAACGGCTCTTATATAAACTATCCCATTATGGTATTAATGGTTATATTAAAAACTGGATCGAGGCCTTTTTGAAAGACAGAAGACAAAGAGTAGTTCTAAGGAACGGTATCTCGGACTGGACCAGTGTTGTTAGTGGAGTACCTCAAGGCTCTATTTTAGGACCTATTTTATTCGTCCTATTTGTAAACGACTTACCATCGTCTGTGGCTGCAACAGCTAAGCTGTTTGCAGATGATACAAAACTATATCGTCAAATTACTTCCCGCTCGGACTGCCAATTTTTGCAGGATGACCTTAACACGTTATCTGCATGGTCTAAGTTATGGCTCTTGAATTTCAACGCATCCAAGTGTGTGGTTTTAAAAATTCGTTCTGCTATTGAGTTCATATATACCCTAAACGGATTAGAGTTGGAATCAGTTAAGGAGCAGAAGGATCTAGGTGTTATTATTTCCAATGATTTACAACCAAGAAAACACATACTGAATATCACCAAGAAAGCCAATCAGAGAATCGGGATGATCAAAAGATGTTTCACCAATATTACCCAAAGAAAAATTTCAACACTTTTCATTACAACAATTAGGCCACTATTGGAGTATGCCTCGGTAGTTTGGCAACCTCATTTAAAGAAAGATATCCAACTACTACAAAAGGTGCAAGACAGATGCTTAACCTTATGCCCCAACCCCCCTTTATTAGAAAGTTTAGAGAAGAGAAGGCATCAGACTGACCTCATTGAAACCTACAAGATTCTACACAACAAATACAAGTGTGATCCAGATAATTTTTTCAATGTGCCAAATAGAGATCTACGTGGACATTCTCTCAAACTGCATAAGGTTAATACCAATAGCGACGTGAGGAAGTTCTTCTTTACAAATCGCGTAATTTCGCCATGGAATTCCTTGGACGACAAAACAGTCTGTGCACCTAGTGGAAAGTCTTTTAAGAGAAGATTGAGAGTCACACCATCAGGAAAGAGTGACTCATGTCCCAAGTAACAAGTAACAAGTAACAAGTATATACCAGCTTTACTTTTACAATATATATTTCATGAAAATGTATGTTGTAGGTACTCAGAGTCCTCCCAAGTACTAACAACATAGGGTGCTAAAATTATAAACTGTAATTGGCTTTGTCACTTCACGGGGTCTTGAGATAACAGCGTGTTAATTTATGTGTTTTTACTATTGGAGGCATGATAGTAAGGCTCATTTTGCCTCCTCATGAATAATTCATTAGTGACCTGATATTATGAAACTGGTCTATAGATTTAAGCTCGATGTATCAATTTTACCTTGAAACAATGTCGACATCTTCGATTAGAGTCAAAAGTTTTTGCTTTGTGCTCGAAGAATTAGATGCAGAAGCCATTTTGTTTTCCCCACATGAGATTGTCCAATAAGATGCAGCGAAACAAAAATGCGATTGATTTAGCCAATGGACAACGCTGTTTTAAAGATGATCATTGTCACTGAGAGGCAGGATTAGAAATATAAAGCTCTCGAGGACAAGGAGAAGAAAAAAAGTATGATGAACAACAAATTTGACGCGTAAGTACTTTTATGTCATTTTTAGGTCGGGAAATCTCTTCGAGATTTTCCTAACTATCTATCTATATATATATACTGCCTAACTCCCCTTTCGGGTATTACTGGCAGGTGCGCGTCTGTGCTGGAATAAAAACTGTTAGTCAATGGTTAGAGTGCCAAATTTTAAAAGTATTGTGAGTGTTAGATTAAAAGAGCTGATAAAACATATTTTGGTCATTCAGGGACGGCTCACTATCTGAAAAGAATCGAGACTCCTTTTGAACGCTGCAATATCAGGTTGCTGTACAATTGTTTCTGGTAGGCTGTTCCATAGTATCACTGTGTAGGGAAAAAAAGAATATTTAAAGTAGGCTGCATTTGTGTGGATCTGTCTGAAAGATGCTGTGTGCATATGTCGGGTGGTCCTCACTGGTCTTTCGAGATAAGCTGGTACGGGCACTGCAACAAAATTATTATAGATTTTATAAAACATGGTGATTCTTGAAATGTCTCGTCTGTATTGTAGAGTTTGCCAGCCAAGCTCCTTCTGCATGCAGGTAACACTGTCGTAATAAGAAAAATTATTTTGAACCCATCTTGCTGCTCTTCGTTGTACTTTTTCCACTTTGTTGATATAGGTTTTTGTGTAGGGACTCCAAACTGTTGATGTGTATTCTACCTGTGGTCTCACTAAAGTTTTGTAAGCTGTTTCTCTGATCTTCTTATTTTTGGTCTGGATGTTTCTGCGGAGAAAACCTAAAGTTTTATTAGCATTTGAAGTTATATTGTCAATGTGCTTGTTCCAGGAAAGATTTCCAGATATTGTAACTCCTAGGTATTTGGCATTGTCCACAGTCTCTAGTATTTGTCCATGTAATCTATAATCAAAGGAAATCTTTTTCTTCTTTTTAGTAATATTTAGGACAATGCATTTGCTGGGGTTAAACTCCATTTCCCACTTTTTCTCCCACTGCATTAACTTGTCTAGGTCTTCTTGTAGGGTCAAACAGTCTTGCTTGTTGTTTATAGCTAAGTAAACGGCAGTGTCATCTGCAAACAAACGAACTTGGGATGTGATGGTATTAGGAAGGTCATTTATATACAAAAGAAACAAAAGGGGGCCAAGTACAGATCCCTGAGGCACTCCAGACGTGACTGGTACTTCTGATGAGCATCCACCTTCTAAGACTACTTTTTGTGTTCTGCCTATAAGAAAAGATTTAATCCACAAAAGGGTAGCATTGTTTACACCATGTTCCTGCAATTTATACAAAAGTTTTAAGTGGCTAACTTTGTCAAAAGCCTTGCTGAAGTCTAACAAAACTAGATCAGTTTGTTTTCCTTCAGTAAGGTTTCTGGCAAGATGGTCGGTCAGTTGAAGTAGCTGGGTTTCGCACGAACGCCTTTCTCTAAAACCATGCTGCAAGTCATAAAGGATATTATTGTTGTCAAAATGTTTAGTTAGATTGGAGGCTACAATATGTTCTAGAGCTTTACACAATATACATGTTAAAGAAATGGGTCTGTAATTTGCTGGATCTTCTTTGTTTCCTTTCTTGAAGAGTGGAGTCACGTTTGCTTTTGTCCAAACCTGGGGAAGAGTGCCTGTGTCTAGGGATTTCTGAAAAAGAATTTGTAAGATAGGGGAAATTTGATAACATAAGTTTTTTAGTACAAGAGGTTTGATGTTGTCTGGTCCTGCTGCTTTATCAGGTTTCAAGTTGGAAATAAGTTTTTGTACTCCATTAGTGCAGATGCACGGGTGGTAAACAGAGAAACTAGCTCCAAAAAGAGTCAACGGTATTTCGTTGCCTCGTGACATCCGGCCTCTAAGGAGGTAGTTGCATAGAGCAAAAATCTGTAAACAAATGTAGGTCACGAACACATTTTTCTACAATTATTTCTTTTACAACGAGTTTTTAAAAAACCCGGCGATGCTGTAATATGAAGAAACGGTCGAAATTTGTTGTGCACGAGAATAAACGGTGTTAGTTAGCAGAGTTTGAATACAATCGTTGAAAAACTTTTCAAAATCGAAAGTAAAAACTCTTACTTTCGATTTTGAAATATTTTTTCAATGATTGTATTAAAACCCTGATACTAATACCGTTAACTCTTGTGCACAACAAACTTCGAATATTTTTTCATATTACAGCATCGCCGGATTTCTCAAAAACTCGTTTTAAAAGAAATTATTTCAGATAATGTGTTTGTGACCTACAAATTTTCGCTCTCTGCAACTACCTCTTTTTGGAGCTAGTTTCTCTGTTTACCACCCGTGAGATGGTAATGTTCGGCATAACTGGGTATTTGCTGAAAGAGGAAGAAAACACATTTTGTCTTATAGATGAAAGGCAGGACTGAGCCAGGGAAATTGGTGTCATTGGAGTGAAGACTGACTGAAACTGTCGATTTAGAATATCCGCCTTTTCTGTGTTGTCAGATTTGATGGAACCTGAAATTTTATCGAGAAGGGGGGCTACTCCTGTCGCGTCTTGCTTGGCATTCTTTATCAGGCTGAAAAGTTTCTTGTTATTAAATTTTGTGGCTTTCTCTTTGTCGTCAGTGGTTCCATCTAGACCTAAAATGTATTCAATATAACTATTGTAGGAGACTTTTATCTGATTTTTGATGTTTCTTTTTAGAGCCTGGAAAGCAGTCTTCAACTTGTTGTTTCCATCTTTCTTCAATCTGGAATAAAGGTGATCCCTTTTTCTGATTAGTCGTTTTATAGGTTGAGTAATCCATGGAAGTGATGTCTTGTGGCCAAGTTGTTTTGTTGGAACATATTTCTCGATACCTGTGGAGATTGCATCTGAAAATTTTAACCAAATTTCTTCAACAGATTTAGAGTGGTGATCTTTCAGCACTTCATTCTTAACTTGGTCCATGTAGATTTTAAAGCTACCCCAGTCAGCTTTTTTGTACAGGTGAACCTGTCTAGGTAGTTGTTTGGTCATCTGTGGCTTTGTATCTGCAAGAATAGAGACAATACTATGGTCTGATATACCTGGAAGACATTTTACATTTTTAATTAAAGTGTGGTTTGATGTTAGGAAAAGGCAGGGCTTTTCTTCCTTCTATAACAGAGGCCGATTTTCGGTGGCTTCCCAATTGGAAAAGGGCTACTTTTTTCCCAATTTCAAAGTAAGAATTTCCCAATTATTAAAACTAAAATCCCCAAAATTGGAAAATAACTAATAATCATTTACCTGCTGGCAATTATAGTCACAAAGAAGCAGTGTGTATTCTATTATTCAGTTATTCTTGGTTAAAAAGTGTTTTGAAAATATATTTCCATTAGTAGATTTATACTCCTGTGTCTTTATATTTTTTCCCAATTTGACCAAAATCATGCTAAAATTTCCCAAAATGACTGACCAGGGCCCCTTCCCAATTTTCGGAAGAAAAGCCCTGAAAGGTCCAGTGTATTTTCTCCTCTGGTGTTTTCTGTTACCATTTGAGTGAGGTTGAAATCTGAAAGCAAGTCATTAAATTCTTCATATAAGTTGGTATAGCTGCATCCTGACTTTAAGACTGGTTTATGATCATTGCTCCATGAGAATTTTGGGAAGTTAAAATCACCTAGCACCCAAAAAGATAACTATAGCTACGCAACGCTTGTAACTTTTTTCTATCTTTTTCTATCTTTACCTCGTATCTGCGGCTTTGTTTTTTCTGCAGATACGAGGTTTTCGATATCATCTGGCCGCCGCTTAGTCGTTTGTCTGAGTCCGCCGCGAAAAAGTAGACATACCCTTGAATAATTCAAAATTGCTCAATTAACATAATCATCGTTATAGACTTTCATTTCCTAATTGTTTTATCAAAACAATGCAGCAGTTTGCTCATAAGTGCGAAAACTATCAACCTCTCTTTTTTGGCGAAAAGGTTGATAATTGGTGTGGCAGACTAGAGCAGACGAGAATTTCATCACCATAACAAATAACTGCACCACAGTTCGGTTAATCAGACATTTCCGTAAAGCACTCGTAGAGACACGGAAAATCTATTTATATCCTGAGCCTAGTCAAGTCCTCCGCTATGCGCATAATTTACAACACATGCATTGTATCGGGTTATACGTGTTTTAACACTTCGCGGTGTAAAGCTAGTATATTAGGCCTATCCTAGACAAACCAAAGTGTTACCGTAACGACGTTGTACGAACTTTGGGCCGTCTTGAGTACCTACAACGTAATTTTCGTGATATATTCATCCTTATTTATCCAGGCTTGGTTTTAACGGGTATTTAGTAATCTTTCTTCGACCCGGGTTTGAGATATAGGCTATTTATGAGTTAATTGTAGGGTTCTGTCTCTGCAGAAAAAAGGGTTGATAGAGTTGCCTCTTTCACAAACGACAGAAAGAACAATTCCCAAGTGAAAGCTAAAGCAAATGCTAATGCTAAAGCAAAAAGGACTTCAAAAATAAAAAGAAAACAAGATCTAGATTTGTGTGCAGAAAATACGAGTTCACTTTTTCAAATTCTGAGTTTAACACACGTTATTAGAATTGTTGATGAATGTTTATGGTTTAACCTTTACCATTATTTACAATGTACTATATTGTAAATTCAATGATCTAGATCTAGTCAGTTCTCATGTCACTTTTGAGAACCATGTTAAACACTCATTCTACAAAAAAGTGCACAATTAGAAATATAAAAATCTGAAAAACCGACCATTCTGAAAGACTTAGTTTTTGACTTATTCTTGCAAAATATATGTTGAAATTAGAGAATTCAATTCTAGTGTACCCAAACAAAGTCGGATTTTTTTCAATTTTTGGATCCAAACACAGTGACGTCTATGCATAATAAGATACGTTATGGTGTTTGGTTTTCCTGTTTACACATTAGTTTTGTCTATTGGTGTTGGGTGACGATTCATATTAGGTTTCCGCCAGATCAAGAATTTATTGTATTGCGAGAAAATGATGATTTATTGACTTGTTATAAAAATATTAAGGCCTTAAAGTTCGTATTTAAAGGAAATACCGTTTCTCTTATTATTTTTTTGTTTGTTTTGAACGAATTGAATAGACCTTGTATGAAATACAATAAACTCCTGCTGAAAATATAAAGATAAGATACCACTCAATTGAATTATAACACAAAAAATATCTTATTCTAATTTATTTAGCCTTAGTCATTGTCACAAGGTAGGGAACCATGCCGTAACGTATCTTATTTCAACACAAAATATCTATCTTTTGAACATGCATACATTATCGCATTTTATATATTTTTGGTGAAAAGTGAAATGAATATCTGTATGCTTAGGCGTTGGTTAGAAATGCACTGGTTTGAAGCTTGAATTATAGCAGAAAGTCCGAGAAATAAGGATTAAACAAGATACCAATATATTCGAAATGCTTAATTGTGTCAATGGTAAAGGATAATTGCACCAAATGCCATTTCTAATCTCTTTGTAACAATTGCCATTTAAACATATACAGAACATGATGAAATACTATAGTAAAACTAGCCAATGCAGCACTTATTTTGAAAACAGTGCAATCAAAATGGTTCGTAACGTATCTTATGATTTCATTTGTTTTATTGTTTCAAATAATTCAATGACTTCGTGAATTATTACTAAATGACACATGTGTTTTTGTGTGCCAACTGGATCAACCATTCTACAAAGAATGTTATCAGAAGTTTTCCATAGCTTTTCTTCCTTTGGAGGGCATTGGAATACATATGGTTGTTTTGTATTGGTTTCTTTCATTTATTGTATAAAATGGTGATTTCATTAAGATGGATGTCTATTCTTTGTCCAAAGTATACTATGTTCGAAAAGAAGTCCAAGTGGATAGTCTAATTTGATCACATAAGTTTTTTATTGCCATGACTTAGTCGAGTGTCACGTATCTTATCATAACGTATCTTATTCATAAATTAGTTTTTAAAGAAATTCATCAGGAATAAAGTTCCCTGGTTAATTACGCTGCAAATTATTTTTTTCTAAAGAAGGTTTGGAATCATTTAGTATATCACGTGTATGAAAAATGGTGAAAGATTCGAAATAAAAGTAAGTTTAAGCCGTAACGTATCTTATGAAAAAAATGGGGGGATTCTTGGTTTTGAACTTTGATGTTGTTTTATTCGAAAATGTTAATAAGCTTGATCTTTTTGTGTGTGTTTCTGTTTACGTTGATATCTAACCTACCACTGAAAACCGTTTTGACCTTAGGAACACATCATGTTGTGTTTTACTATCAGTTAAAGTAGCGTTATGTATCTTACGCTGGAAATCGGGACATCAGAAAAACCTTTATCTCAAAAAAGTTTAGTCCTGCATTCCCACTAAACAGTAATCAGACCACAGGAAAATATATTTGGGAAAGAATAGAAAGATAATCGAGGCAAATATAGATTAAACTGCATTAAAATCAAGCTGATTTTGAATTGCACCAGTGCAGGGACAACCAAAATTCATGGAAAATAAGCTAAAGAAATGTAAAATTTAAGGAGAAAAAATAGTTCCTGGTCTTATATCATGCTTGAAATACGTACAAGGTGCCTTTTGTATAATCTTAAGCAAAGAAACGAAAACAAAAACCTTCCAATGAATCTATTACTAGTTAATTGTGCACTTTTTTGTAGAATGAGTGTCAAGTGACAATTCACAATTATTTGTACATAAATTTTACCTTTATTCTATCTGAAAGAGCATGTTTTCTTATGAAAATTCTGAAATTTTCAAGCCAAAATATTGAACCGTTTACGAGAAATATATATTTTTGTGCTAAAATTAAAC
Organism: Fragum sueziense; assembly: GCA_963680895.1. NCBI lineage: Eukaryota > Metazoa > Mollusca > Bivalvia > Cardiida > Cardiidae > Fragum > Fragum sueziense. Next base: position 26,568,836 of record OY804607.1, read on the forward strand.
AAATTGTTGTGGACAACAGTTAAGATTTATATAGAATTTGTCATTTTGTCTCAACTATAAAGGCATATTTTCGCTTATAAATAACAACTTCAAAAACTGATAGCATTTCTATGCATTAGAATAAACAATCTTTGCATCAAGACATACTTTCAAAAAATGAAATAAATGTGAAATGTCACTTTGATTTTAACTTCATTCCTCATTCTGCATTTTGCTCAGAAATTTTCCCGTCATGATATTAATAGCCTATTTTTCATTGTGCAAAGTTTAACCTTTCCTAAACAGTGATATGTAAAAATGCTCTCATGCCCGTAGGAAGCAATTTGATAAGGGGGAGGGGGCTCAAATCTCTGTCCGGGTTTGTGTCTGAACATTTAGGGACTAAATTGGCCTTTTCTTCAATTTTCTATGTAAAATGAGGAAAATTCGGTATTTTTGACCAACATTTGGGGCTTATCACCTCCTTCCCTCCCGTGGCTCCAACCTGTGCCTACGGGACTGCATCAAATCGGAATACTGTTGCTAATGTCAAGTTTGTGTTGATAATTTAGATAAATATTCATGTAAAGTTTAGCCGAAGAGTTGTTGAAAGATAGATTGAGACTAAGAAAAAATGTTGGATATCAAAATGTATTCGTTTTGCCACCATGTTTCCTGATTTTTTTTTTATAATGGATATCAAAATGATATAATGATTTACAAACTGTTAACCCAGACAATTCATTAAAACAGTCCATCCGTAATGAGATTCATGTGACGTCGGATCTTTTCTGACAACGCCGTAAACATTTTTAACATACGGTTACCCGTTCAACACGGACACGTTACGACTTAAAAAATTGACACTTTCCATCACCGAATGTTTACGACATCACCGGAAAAAAATACGACATCGTGTAATGGATTTGGTTTATTTAGGTTTTATGAAGTTTTCAACTAATAGGGTCATATCGCGGCGGGACGTGTAATGGAGTAGATCTATATTGTTGACAATTACCCTTTCGTCTACTAAATTATATGATTTCTTCTCTAGAAATATCAAATTTGTGCTTATGTAAACTGGGAATTAGAGTATAAGGGTTAATTTTAATGATAACATCAGATAACAACATTGAGAATATTTTAAGAATTCAATGTAAATTTAAGAAAATTGACCATTTACTGTATTTTGAATCCTCTGTTTCCCGACCTTCAGTACTATCAGTACTTTGATTAGCTATCGTATTGCTTCAAGTACATTTACAGCATGATCACTTTGTCGCAAGAGATCATAACATTGTCATCTTGATGCACGAGAGTGTCAAAATTGACCATCAAATGACCAGGGAAGGAGCATTCTTACTACAGTCTACAGAATTTGCAATCTGTTGAAAAGTACCCACCATAGGCACTTGGTAATCCGAGTCTTTTCTGATGTAAATACGCTCTTTGATATTTTGATTTTTTGCTATTTCCATCAGAGAGCGTTGCTCTTTGAAAAAATCAAGAAGTTCTCAACTCGATGTTGCGCATCATGCACCGTCCGATCTTAAACGCTATCGTTAAAACCCCTGATGATATCGATCAATGAACCATTTATTGTCATACATGTTGAAAAATTTACGACCAAAAAGTATTTCTAAAAGGTTTATAGGCTATGTTTTGCAACAACCCTCACCTGAGCAGCTTTTGTTTACCTTGACCTTCCATTCAAAACCAAAGGTTATACTCATCCAGCAGGCCGATTTGAAATGAAATTTTTGGTCAGGAATGACAAAAAATGATTTATTGATCTATACCCTACAGTGTTTTACCGAGTGATTCGATATTATACACAAAAACAAAGCTTCACTACTTGTAACGTTACCGAACTTTCCGCTGTTTTCAAAGAGCAACGCTCTCTGATGTAAATAGCGAAAAATCAAAATATCAAAGAGCCTATTTACATCAGAGAAGACTCGAATTAGCACTTGGATGCAGGAATATTAACAACTTAAAAAACAAATCCGCAATAATAAAAGAAAGGTTACACAACTGCTATTTTTTTAAGGAACGGAAGTCTTATATAAAGCACATAGGGGAAGTTCCATATATCCTCTAGAGAGATCACATTTCGTGTGATTGAAACTGGGGATGCTTACAAGTATATCCAGTGATTTGTTTGTCGCTGCATCCTGTGGAATTTATACAAAAAATGGAAATGATGCACACAAGAATTTGTCGAGTCTGTTATATCTGACAAACTATGCAACCACCATTCATACTTGACAGGCCCGTAGGAATAGAAGGAGCTTAGCCCCCCCCCCCCCCCCCCCAATATTGGCCAAAAATGCGGAATTTTCTTAATTTTGCACAGAAAAAGTTGGGAAAATCCCAATTAGCCCCCCCAATATTCAGAACAAGGGCTTTAGCCCCCCCCAATATGAAATTGCTTCCTAAGGGCTTGCTTGAGTCTAATTATTGCGCCATCAGTGGCGATTAACAATCTGACCCGCAATTTGTACATTCTATTTCAGATTTAACCCTTTCTCAAAAAAGACCTTGGTTTGAAAACTTTACATTTTCCACAAGTAAATTTTATTTCAGATTAAAGGCAGATGACAGCAGTGGTTCTGGTGACGAGGACACAGAAAACAAACACATGTTAGAATCTCCTCCCTAACCCCCACAAGCAAGTGACAGAACTTGTGGCTCCATTATTACGCAAAGAACAAAAACTTGACATTTTTCACAAGTAAATTTTATTTCAGATTAAAGGCAGATGATAGCACTGGACTCCAACCAGTAAGTGACAGAACTACACAGTGTTGAGACTCCATGATAGTGCTGTGAACAAAAATTATTTATCACAAATGTATTGTGTTTCAGATTAAAGGCAGATGATAGCAGTGGTTCTGGCGACGAGGACACAGAAAACAAACACATGTTAGAATCTCCTCCTCGACCCCCTCCAGTAAGTACCAAGGGACAGAACTGTCACAGAAGTCATTTTTGGCCACCCACAATCAGAAAATCAGCCTTTTCTAATATGTATGTCAACTGACAAAAGCATCATTGTTGGGGCATAGGTTAATATGGAAAATACTTTTTTGATTGTTCACCCCAACATAAATTTATGTTTTTGGACTGACTACTTATCTAATTAATTGTCTTTTTGAGACAGTTTAAATGAGTTCATCTGTACATATTGTATTATAGTTTAACACAACACCATAGTGCTTGGATTCTGAATAATATTTCCAATTAAGGGTCCCTAATATTAATTGTCTTTACAGAGCAGCATACTCGGACATTCTAACTCATTATACCCCCCACCTACGAAGTAGAGGGGGGTATATTGGTTTCACCATGTCTGTCTGTCTGTCCGTCCGTCCGTCCGTCCGTCCATCCGTCCGTCCGTCCGTAGACTTTTTCGTTTCCGTGCTCTAACTCAAGAACCGGTTGACCTAGGATCATGAAACTTTACACAGTTGTTGCCCATGACCCAAGGAGGTGCCCTATTGTTTTTGGGTCACGAAGGTCAAAGGTCAAGGTCACAATCGGACTTTGTTTAAGGACAGATCCTCCATTTATTTCCTACGGTAAGAATTTTTTTATTTTTTCTGTACTGATAATTGAATACATGAGAAGTAAAAAAATGACTTAAAAACTATAGGTCACCAAGCGAATTAAAAAGTTATTGGATTTCAAGGGAGACTACTCTTGTCTAAAATTGCAAAAATGAGGTGTCACTTATATACCCACAAAAAAGGTGTTCGAAATGACTAGGATTACATAAATTAGTCTTTATTGTGTTCAATATATTTTATTCTGTCTAAATGAGTATCAATTTGGGAAAATTGAGTGATGGTTTTGAAATTTTTAGTAAAACATTCTTACAAAAGTAGCTGAAATTGCTCTTTTTTCGCAACGTTTTTGATAATAAAAAAAATCCAGCGGTAAGAATTTTTTCTTTTTTGGTATAGACATAGTGCTTGGTCATACCTACAAAAACAAAAAAAGAAAAATATATCAAACCAAGCGTTTTTCTTAGTTATAAGTAAAATTTGGTTTAATTTTTGCAGCTCTGTCCGAAATTGTTTCACTACTTTTATCCATTTACTTCCTTATTATCAGCTTTAGATAATAAAAAGTGTCATCTTTTGTGTCCATCTGAAGCGGACTAGCTCATAAAGACACCACTTTGCTTATGTTGCTCCGTTTCTTATCGCTTACGCCACATGTTGAACGCGTAACAGAAAGCGAAATGTACCATCCGAGTAATATTACACTTTAATTGACCAAACAGAGAAAATTGAAATAACCGAAAATGGTCTTGTCATTTATCAACTAAACATTAACTTAATTTAAAAAAATACATTTGCTGAAAAGGCCAATTACTGAAACAGCTTTATTTCGTTATTTTGGATATGCGCAGAAAGTTGCGCAGTAACAACTGGAGGATCTGTCCTTAAAATCCGTTTCCGTGCTCTAACTCGAGAACCGGTAGACCTAGGATCATGAAACTTTACACAATTGTTGCCCATGACCCAAGGAGGTGCTCTATTGTTTTTGGGTCACCAAGGTCAAAGGTCAAGGTCACAATCGGACTTTGTTTAAAATCCGTTTCCGTGCTCTAACTCGAGAACCGGTTGACCTAGGATCATGAAACTTTACACAGTTGCTGCCCATGACCCAAGGAGGTGCCCTATTGTTTTTGGGTCACCAAGGTCAAAGGTCAAGGTCACAATTGGACTTTGTTTAAAATCAGTTTCCGTGCTCTAACTTGAGAACCGGTTGACCTAGGATCATGAAACTTTACACAGTTGTTGCCCATGACCCAAGGAGGTGCCCTATTGATTTTGGGTCACCAAGGCCAAAGGTCAAGGTCACAATCGGACTTTGTTTAAAATCCGTTTCCGTGCTCTAACTCAAGAACCGGTTGACCTAAGATCATGAAACTTTACACAGTTGTTGCCCATGACCCAAGGAGGTGCCCTATTGTTTTTGGGTCACCAAGGTCAAAGGTCAAGGTCACATTCGGACTTCATTTAAAATCCGTTTCCGTGCTCTAACTCGAGAACCGGTTAACCTAGGATCATGAAACTTTACACAGTTGTTGCCCATGACCCAAGGAGGTGCCCTATTGTTTTTGGGTCACGAAGGTCAAAGGTCAAGGTCACAATCGGACTTTGTTTAAAATCCGTTTCCGTGCTCTTACTCAAGAACCGGTTGACCTAGGATCATGAAACTTTACACAGTTGTTGCTCATGACCCAAGGAGGTGCCCTATTGTTTTTGGGTCACCAAGGTCAAAGGTCAAGGTCACAGTTGGACTTTGTTTAAAATTCTTTTCCGTGCTCCAACTACAGAACCTTTTGACCTATAGCACTTTTCCAGTGACAAGGTGCTAGTGGGGGGTATTTGTCCGCTTTGCGACAGTTCTAGTTTTTGTGCAGGCTACAGTACTATAATCTCATTTATTTACTTACAGAAACCAGGTCCAGGTGAACATCCACTACAGTACAATTATGGATTCTGGTTCTCACGGAAATCTCAGGGAAACAAGTCAGCAAGCTACGATCAGAACTTGAAGCTGATCGGGACCTTCGCATCAGTAGAGCAGTTCTGGAGGCATTTCACTCACATTGTTAGACCAAGTGATTTAACAGGGCACACAGACTATCATTTATTTAAAGAAGGAATCAGGCCTATGTGGGAGGTAAAATAAATAATTGTCGTTGTAAATGCAAAACCTTGTATTTCGTTTTTGGAAAATTTTAAAGGGGAAGAAACAAAGTGTAATAACTTTTCCCAGACTGAAAGGTTTTACTTGAAATTTGGACATATTGTTCACAAATAATGTAGCATCAATACTGATTAGTAAAAATAACTCAAAACCTGCTAGATTTGTTTAAACTGGGTACACAAGATTATACTTTGAAAATCGCAAAAATCGACGTACAAGGTTTTCAGTTACTCTGACGTAATACATTTTCAAACATTGAGGCTTTTTAAGCCATTCCCACATAATGAGGCTTTTTGATGCCCCTCAAGAAAATTGCTCACTTTGGAAAATATTGTGGAAAATGAAGAAATTGCTTGTGACAAGCAATTTCTTCATTTCCCACAATATTTTCTACCCAAAAAGATGAAGCAAAGTAGAATTACATTTACTTGAAATTGTCATCAACAACATCTTTGAATTTGGACAATTCAGTTGTTTGGTAATGGGTTGATGCACCTTAGTGTTAAAGCATAGAAAAATATTGAGAATAAGGAAGAAGTGCTGCTTACCAGCAATTTCTTCCTTTTCCTCAATGTTTTCTTAGCAATCAAAGAGAAAAACCATTCCAACAGATTGATCAATTTTGTTGTCTGCAACATCTGATATTTATTTTTACATTCCAACTTAAAGTTGGAATGTAAAAATAATGTTGTTTGGGAAAGAATAAAGCATTAACCTCTACCAGATGACAAAACGAGTCACATTGAAACTTTTGTTAAAACTTAGACAAGTGATTTAACAGGGTATAAGTATAATTGATACTGGTTATCAGCGTTTAATTGTTTTTCCAAGTCCAAAAGTTTTTGACTCTATACCTGGTAATGTTTGGGAAAGTAATTCCCTTGTATATTTATTTGGACAGTGCAAATAAAAGTGATCGTAAAAGGATTATTCGACTACGGAAAGATTTTACATCACAGTGTTTAGAGAATTTAATTTTAGGGATGCTCATGATAAATTCATGCTGGATGTCAAACAAGCCTTTCACACATCTAACAGATAGAGCTTGGAAAAATCTGAGACAAAAGAAGAACATGATGATGGCCATTATCCCTTTACCTCAATATTGTCTGTGCTATGTTTGAAGCAGCTTCTAATTTGGGAAAGAATAATGTAATTCTGTTTTATTATTCTGCAGGACAGTGCAAATAAAAGTGGTGGTAAATGGATTATTCGACTACGGAAAGGTTTGGCATCCCGGTGTTGGGAGAACCTTATTTTGGCGATGCTCGGAGAACAGTTTATGGTCGGAGAGGAAATTTGTGGGGCTGTCATCTCAATACGATATGCAGTAAGATTGTGTTTGTAAATCCTTTCTAAATTTTTTCTTAGTTTTGATAATTATTGATGATGTTAAGCAAATCTGAAGAGAAAGGGAAAAAGATTCTGTTTATCAGAGCTACAAATATGTGGGGGTAAAGACATTCTAAAGGAGGGGTTTCCATAAGGCCGTTTTCCTGGGACCTAATTTTTCGAATGATATTTTTAGTACAAATAGATACATAAAGGGGACGTATTTTGCCGAAAAGTCTGAATCGAACGGACCTTTGGTTTGGTGTATATTGCATATTGAAAGTGGGTGGGGTAATTCTATTCAGGCGCTACCCAAGGTTCTTATTCATCAATTTTCTATCTAGATGTAAATAATTGGTGAATTCTTTTAAGAATTATGTTTTGTATATGAACCCATGTTACGATGACATGAAATCAATTGGCTTGCTTATTATACATATTAAAATATTTGGCATTTTATGTAATTTTTCAATTTTTTGTATATTTCCATCTCCCAACTTTGGGCAAAACATCAACATGTTTTTATAAAGCGACATATTGAAATAATATTTTAGGTGAGAACTAGTTAATAATACATGCGTGCAAAATTAGAGGGATTTTTGATAGCTAGTAGGGAAAATGAGTTACGGGCCCTTGAATGCATGAAAACCCATGACAAATTGTGGAATAAATAACAAAATACATTTTTTCTGGCTTTTCTTCGCACAGAAAGGCAGAAATGCTTACGTAGCTTAAATTATAGCTGTACTCAGCAAATGATACTACAAATAAGCTATTGCGGTCAGTTTCGTCTGTTGTCCGTCCGTCTGTCTGTCTGCCCGCCCATAATATCAGGTTTACACTCTAGAATCCACAAATATTATCCGATCTTCACCAAACTTTAAGAAAATGTTTATGGTCATAAGCGCTTTTGTAAGTTCGAGTTTGGACGGAATTGCTGCGGAAAGTGCTGAGTTATCCGCCCTTGAATATCAAAAAATGCTATTTTTTGACAAATTTTGCATTATAAAATTTACAAATATAGCCCAATCAAAGACAAAACCGAATGAAAATGTTTGCATTTATAATGTCTTGGGGGAGTGTGAATTTCATTCAAATCGAAATTGCAAATTTTGAGTTATCTGCCCTTGAATTTGGCAAAATTACTATTTTTATGCCCCCGATAGGGAGGCATCATAAATTTGACTTGTCCGTCCGTCTGTCTGTCCGTCTGTCCGTCCGTCCGTCTGTCTGTCCGTCCGTCATTCCGTCCAAAAACTTTAACATTGGCCATAACTTCCTTATTACTTAACATATTCGCTTCATACTTTACCACAACATTCCTTGGTACATTACCTTTCTGTAGGCACATACTTTGGTGACCTTGACCCCTGGATGACCTTGACCTTGAACATAAATTGGCCATAATTTAAAATCAAAGCGGTGTCGGGGGCATTGTCATCTTACAGTGACAGCTCTTGTTGACTTTATTTTTCTCTTTAGCATCCACAAATATTTGAAAATCAAAGCAAAACCTGAACATGTTTTTGATGTCCATAAGATCTTTTATCGTTTAAACTTTTGGCATCATTAGAATTGCTCATTCCAACTTATCTGCCCTTGTATTAGACAAATTTATGGGTTTTCGTGTAAATCCATGGCTAATATGGCAATTTCAAGGGCGGATTATTCAGACAATATATTTTCAATCTGGCTGAAATTTTTATATGTGTGATATTTGATAGACAGAAATAATTTGTCCTCTTTTAGTTTTAATTGCTCCTTATTTGTGGATGCTACATGGAAAAAAGGCCGAAAAATAGCAATTTTGCCGAATTCAAGGGCGGATAACTCAAAATTTGCAATTTCGATTTGAATGAAATTCACTCTCACCTTAGACATTATAAATGAAAACATTTTTATTCGGTTTTGCATTTGATTGGGCTATATTTGTAAATTTTATAATGCAAAATTTGACAAAAATAGCATTTTTTGATATTCAAGGGCGGATAACTCAGCACTTTTCGCAGCAATAGCGAACAGTTTTCCCGCGTTTGCGTGCTAAAAATAGATTTCCGATGGGAATACCCCAACAACGTTTGCCGGGTACCAGTCTAATATTTTGTTTATCGGTCAATGAATCGGACAATTTTTCGTAACCGTGTTAGCAAAAAAAATAATATTTTCAAGCGCGATATTAGTCGATCATAAATAATGCAGGCGGGAACTAAAACTACGAAGCATTGCGCATATGCAACATGCAACATTGCTTCCAGATACGGAGACAGACCAGAAATGACAAACGTTTTTTCTTGAGATTCCTCAGCAGCTTAAACAGAAAAAACATCGAAAAGTCTGAAAGTAAAGTAGCTATGATCATGAAACTTCTCTGGTAGATAGGTCTCACCAAGGAGAAGTGCAACGTACAAGGAACATAACTCTATCTTGCTTTATTTTGTGAGTTATTGCCCATTGTTGTAGTGAAAGCCTATGGGGTATCAAATCACATTCAGCGACAAATTCTAGTTTTTTCTTTATTAACCCTTTCCCAAACAAGACCGGTTTTGACGTCCCCAACAGAAAATTCTTGGGAAAACATTGAGGCAAAAGAAGAAAATGATGATCAATAAAATCGAAAAGGCATGCACAGCAGACAAAATGGGTGTGAATAACTTCTTTGGATATTGATGATCATCCTTCTTTTGCCACAATATTTTCTCCGAGATAAAACACTAAAGATATTCACATCCGTTTTGTCGTCTGTAGACTTTTTTTTTTCAATTTAGCCCAACATGACATTATGTCGTTTTGGAAAGGGTAAGCGAGCACGCACGAGTGGCACGGTGAAGTCAGGACATGTCCGTATGTGTAAACATTACTTGTCAACTGCTTATTTCATAGTTACTGATCTTAAAAAGTACACGACAGTGCAGCAACCTTCTCAACTCGGAATTAGAATGTTTCTCAACAAATGATTACAGCAATCAAGCTCTTAGAATGTTATCTCCGGCAAGTTGAACGTGGAAAATCTTCGCGAGATTCACAGCCATATTTGTACGATAAGGGATTCCCAATCTATTTTTAGACCAGTGAGGCGTGACAATGACGTATTTGTTCACACGGAAAATCGAAGCCTATTCCGTCCAAACTCGATCTTACAAAAACGCTTATGACCATGCACATTTTGTTAAAGTTTGGTGAAGATCGGATAATATTTGTGGTATCTAGAGTGTAAACCTGATATTATGGACGGGCAGACAGACAGACGGACGGACAACAGACAAAACTGACCGCAATAGCTTATTTGTAGTATTATTTGCTGAGTACAGCTATAATTTAAGCTAAGTAAGCATTTCTGCCTTTCTGTGCGAAGAGGGCCGCGGCCTTAGCGCAGTTGGTAGCGCATCTGACCCTCATTCGAGAGGTCCCGGGTTCGATACCCGGCCGCGGCTAATACCCTTTCTGACAAAATTGTCACCCACCAATGGGTTTGAAATCGTTTACCTAAGTGGGCGAGCAGCTGGAGGCTCGGTAAGGGTGTTGTGGTAGTACTGGTTTGAGAAACAACAGGAATCCATGGGTAGGTGCTCCATCCGCCGCGATATGACCCTGGTAGTTGAAAACGGCGTAAAACCCCAATAAACTCATTCTGTGCGAAGAAAAGCCAGAAAAAATGTATTTTGTTATTTATTCCACAATTTGTCATGGGTTTTCGTGCATTCAAGGGCCCGTAACTCATTTTCCCTACTAGCTATCAAAAATCCCTCATAATTTTGCAATCACAAATTATTAACTAGTTCTCACCTAAAATATTATTTCAATATGTCGCTTTATAAAAACGTGTTGATGTTTTGCCCAAAGTTGGGAGATGAAAATATATAAAAAATTGAAAAATTACATAAAATGCCAAATATTTTAATATCTATAATAAGCAAGCCAATTGATTTCATGTCATCTTAACATGGGTTCATATACAAAACATAATATATTAAGAAAATTCGCCAATTATTCACATCTAGATAGAAAATTGATGAATAAGAACCTTGGGTAGCGCCTGAATAGAATTACCCCACCCACTTTCAATATGCAATATACACTAAACCAAAGGTCCGTTCGATTCAGACTTTTCGGCAAAACATGTCCCCTTTATGTATCTATTTGTACTAAAAATATCATTCGAAAGATTAGGTCCCAGGAAAACGGCCTTATGGAACCCCCCCCTTTGTTATTTTAACTCCAAACCCAATGTTGTGGGTACTCATTTGAAGTGTGTGGATGGGATGATTCCAATGAGTGCCTACAACTCGGGGTTTGGTGAAAGATAAATGAAATAATACATTTTGAATAGTCATTACACCCTTTTCAGTTCTGTAGTTCTTTAGATTTTCCTCTCTTCTATAAAATGTCACAACATTCGAATAAGTGCTTCCATATTTGTATTTTGTCCTGTGTAAAAAAAATTATCATCCTGAAAAGGAATATCAGTTATTGGAAAAAAATGAAAAATTGAAAACTATTATAGAAAAATGGACATTAACAAGACATTATGATTCAAGAATAAAATACATGTATACTAACATGGAATAAATTGTGCTTAAGCTTCTTCCATTAGAATCTTAAAAGCCAGAAAGTTTTGGTTAACCAACATGCAATTTCTTTATTTTCCACAATGTTTTCCAAAGCCTTTTCTTGTGAGGGAGTAAAGAGGGGACACTGTGTAGTAATATGTTAAATCTTTCACAGGAAGATATTCTCAGTCTATGGAACAGGACAGCAAGCGATGGTGTGACTACGTCAAGAATTAAAGATACGTTAAAACGAGTGTTGAATTTACCCCCTAACACAATCATGGAGTATAAAACACATGGAGACAGCATAAAGTTAGTATCATTGTATAACCCTTTCATAAACGACAAAATATTAGACTTCTTTAATTCGAAAGCTGTTGAATACAACAAAATACTATGGACTCTAATAGAGTCACTCTATTGTTTGCAATCCAGTCAATATGTAATCCACTGAATATATACAATTTGGTTTGAACACATCTTAAGATTTTAGGAACAGTCTATTCCTTTTTAGTTTATTAGCAATTTGCATTAATTTGTATTAATTGCAATAATATCTTGACAAAATTCATAGCCATTGCAGTTAGTATGTGTCCACTGAATTTGCAAATGAAGATGTGATCTTCGATATTGCAAATTGCGTTTATACAGTTAAATGATTAACCATTACTTAGAAATAATTAGAAAATATTGAGGAAAAGGGAGGAAATGCTGCCTTTAAGTATTTGCTTCTTTTCCTCAAATCTTAAATTCAAACTGCCTCTCTTAGGGTAGTCGCGTATCATAAGCAGTCTTATTTGGGAAAGGTCAGTGTACCTTAATCAACAGGATACAGATAGCAAAATCCCTACCACAATTGGACTTAGCTATATTAATTGTTTGTTTACCTTTGTTGTATAGATGTGTTTGTATTAATTGTTGTAAATATGTAATCCTAGAGGCCCACAGGGAAGACTGGGTTTATCCCAACTGTGTTGCCTCTTTAAATAAAGTCTTTATTGTTATTATTATAAGAAGAAGGAAATGTACAGTTCTATCTATCTATTTCAAATTTTTAAATTGTTTTCTTTTCTATGTTTTTTTCAGAGACAACTCTAGTTTTAGAAATACAGATGTGTTCATGAGATAGCATGCAGCCATTGACAAAGCGACAGAAAGTAGGATGTAGAGGCATTATACAATAACATTGTGTTATTTCAAATCTAAACCATATGCTATGGATACTTACTGGAATGGTCTTGACGAGACCATCCCAATGTATACTCACAACATAGGGTTTCATGAGCAATTTACGAAATAACACATTCTGAAATAACACATTTTGAAAAGCCATTACCCCGTCTGGATTGACTCCATCTTAGTGACAGATATAAAGGAGACCTGAGGCTTGTTCTATAGAGCGAGATTTTTAAGATTTCTTAAGATGTTTTAGATAAAGTGTTTTTAAGAACAAGATTCTGTCCGAGATAATCCAAATGCTCCATATTTCATACAAATGGCGTCATGATAACGTCATTTGTATGAAGTATGGAGCATTCGGAACAACTCGGTAAATTCTCTCTTATATTTTTTCTACAGAGTTAACAGAGGTGATCCTCACGAAATATAGGTTAATGGTGCCTTCCATTGAGCGTCCTAAAAATATTGTTCTAAAGAACGCTTTACCCTAAAACATCTAAAGAAATCTCAAGATATCTCAAGATATCTTGCTCTGATTACAGACTTGTCCCTTGTTTTCAATTTATTGGGGTCACAATCCTATGCAGAGCAGCAGATAAGATGGTGTGAAAACATTCTAACTTTTTTATTTCAAATCCAAACCCTATGTTGTGGGTACTCATTTGAATCGTCTCGGTGAGACGAATCTAATGAGTACCCTCAACATACTGTTTGGATTTGATAAACAATGAATATGATATTAAAGTATTTCATTTTGAAAAGTCATCACCTCGTTTTATCTGGAGCTCTGAAATTTCATATGTCTTTATATCTAGAGATCATTTCTGATATTTTCGTGTCATGTCATTTTAATTGTTTCAAATTTATTGATAAATCCATCATTTAGAAACAATTAGTAAGAGCTGAGAGAGAAAACGAGCTTAGTAGCAAGTTTCTAAGTTTCTATGCCCATTAGCTCTTTTTAAATCACCAGTTTTTACATGAATAGCCCATTTTACCTGTTTGTGTCATACAATCAGAAACTCTTTTAGCCCCTCTCTTATTACAAAAATCATGTTTCTTACTTTTAAGGCTCATAAAAAATCACGAAAACAATTTAAAAAGGAGAAATATTTAGATGAAATACGCCAGGTCTGTACTTGAAAAATAAAATGCACTCTTTGAAAACTACTGAAAACAATTTCTTTGGATATACATCAAATTAGAATAAGAATTTTTCAACCTTGCTCATTTCTTTATTTTCTTTTCTACAGTCTCTCTGAATATGACCAATAAAAAAATGGTCGTGCGAGAAAGAGTTAATTCAGGCGAAATCAACAAATCTTGCATGCCTTACGTTAGCTTGACTTTGAAATGAAACGAAATTTAAAAAAAAGTGTAAAAGTTTTAAAAACAAACAATAAAAATGAAAATAAATAAGTGAAGAATGAGTATTTCTACTTTTATTTCATTCCCTGCTAAATCTCTTAATCTTCTAGTGAAACAAACAACCTGAAATTATCAAGACCGTTAATACTTTTGAAGTCATGAATAGAATTTACTTGGGAAAACATTTGGACAAAAGAAGGAAATGCTGATGACTAGCATTTTCTCCTTTTGCCTCAATATTTTCTTTGATATACTGTACATAAATTTTAAAATCGATCCACATCCATCTTGTTGTCTGCTGCCGCTTTCAACGTTGAAAATACCTTTTTTTTTGCCGTTCTTGAAAGGCTTTACCCTTTCCCATCTTCTCTAGCCAAGGGCGATCACCACGAGGTGAATATAGAGATCGGAAATATACGCTTTGACTATTGAAGATGTCCTTTCCCAAACAAGCTCTGGTTTTGACGGTTCTTACATATATCAGTTTGAGAAAGCATTTGGAGGAAAGACGAAATTAGTGAAATCCAGAATAATTTATTTACCTTAGCCCATTATCAGACCGCGACATTTTACACGGGTCCAAACGTTGCAGACGACAATTTCAAGTTAATTAAAATTTGATCTTTTTACTCTTTTAGGGAAGAGGACATCGTAGGAAATTAGGAAATTGCTTGTCACAAGTAATTTCTTCATTTTCCACAATATTTCGTAAAGCCATTATATCGAGTAAGGAGTCAAAAAGAGCCAATTTGTGAGAATGGACTTAAATACACTCCATGCTATAAGCTACAAAATTTAAACATGAATAAAAACCCGTAAGTTTGATAAAATAATGATAATATTATTGTCGTCTGCAACACATTTCAATAAGGACAATCCATTGAATATGGAAAAATAAGCCATGTGTTTTGATGTGATGAACATGGTTGCGATGTGATAAATCGCTGTTTTTCAACGAAAAACTCGTAACTGCAGCTTAAAACAAGCTGACGTTACGAGGTTTTTGTTTTAAAGCGACGATATAGATGAATGTCCTATATGTCCTCTGAGACCATTATTTGACAATTGCGTATCGTCTCTTTTCAACAAAAACCTCGTAAATACATCTTGTTTTAAGATGCAGTTACGAGTTTTTGTTGAAAAACAACGATATACCGTACATGTAATGATAATGGATTCATTCTGTCCTTTGTGCTCTTTCCTGGAGAAGACCTAATTTTGACGTCACAGATTGATTGGTTGTGATTCAATTCCTTTTTCAACTTCTATGGCCATATCGTGTCGACTGGAGCACCTAACCATGGGTTCATGTTGTTTCTCATAATAGGACTACAACAACATCCTTACAGCTGCTCGCCCACAAAGGTTTATGTATCATCTGAAGCTACCTGGAGATCATATCTTTGATTCAATACCGGAGGTCCCCAGGTGATTTCTTCTATGGACCGTCCCTAGAAGGAATGACCCTGGAAAACATTGGAACAAATGAAGGAAGTACTCAATATTCCCAATGCTTCATTGCACACAAACACTGCATTTGTCAGTCCATTTGATCGTCTGCGGCAGCTTTCGAGTTGGGACAGTCTATTTTTGTCGTTTCGAAGTTCCTTTTTGTAAACTTGAAAGTTAATTGTAGGAGAACAATGC
Organism: Fragum sueziense; assembly: GCA_963680895.1. Classification (NCBI taxonomy): domain Eukaryota; kingdom Metazoa; phylum Mollusca; class Bivalvia; order Cardiida; family Cardiidae; genus Fragum; species Fragum sueziense. Next base: position 26,584,615 of record OY804607.1, read on the forward strand.
TGATCTTGTTTAAAGTGCGTCTATGTGCGGACCGAACTAGAGTCATGCTGTTTCAATTAAATGCATACGTCCAATAAGTCTAAATAGATATAAGAACAAAAGGATGATCAATAGCATAACACCGCTTTTCATCGAAAACCGTTTAAGTGTAGCTTAATACAAGCTGCAGTTACGAGGTTTTCGTTCGAAAGCGAACGTAAGCATCGCGTTTTTCGACGTTTTGCAATTTTAGATTCTTCCCAGAAAAAAATGATTACGTAATCACTAATTGCTGAATGCGATAACTTTGACATTTCGATAATTCGCCGAAAATATTTATGACTTGAATAACATTTACTGCCATTTTGTCCAGATTGGAAATCATGCCCTTGTAATTAGAGACCGCGATTTGTTCAATATTAATAGATGTTAGTGGTGTTTGCTTGATATGCAGTTTAATTTAGTTAATTTACAAAACAATGTGCGAATATTTCTGAATTTTAAAACGTCATATCAGATAAAAGGCTCAGGTCGACGGAGAAATACCAGAACTTGGATTTTCTACTAACACATCAGCCATTGTATTCCGTTAACCTTTTTCCGAACTGCAAACAATTTGAAAGCTGTGAAAGACGACAAATAGATGTTGACAAAGAATTTGTATATAATTTAGCATGGAAAATATGGAGGCAAAAACAGAAAGTGTTGGTCATCAACATTTTCCTCTTTTGGCTCAATGTTTTCCAAAAAATTTTATATTAGAAATGCCAAAACCAGATCTTGTTTGGAAAGTGCTAAGAAGAAGAGTTACAATGTGCTGGCACGTGACGCATTCAGGTTTAACATTTTGAAGAAGCGAAAAGTTTAAAAAATGGATCAAGACAGACCTACAGAAAACCAAGGATCGGAATGTTTTCAACCGGACGATATGACAGCTGCAATGAAAGAAATCGTTGATAATTTTCGTAACGATTTCGATGCATTAAATGATCGAATTAAAGATATCAAAGACGAAATTCGTGAGGACTTTAATGCAATGAAAGACCAAATAAGACTTATCAAAGATGAAATCAATGTGCTAAAGAGAGAAACACATGAAACGGCAAACCAAGCTGATGAGTTAAACGCGAGCAAAACATCAAATTTGGACATTACTTGCCGAAGTAATGACACATTTGTCGCTGTAGAAGATGGCGTATCCGATACGACAAACAACAACATGCATCAGGACCGAGATGCCAGTCGTAATGGACAAGCCGAATATTCGGACAAATCAGACGGAACACAAAACGAAGAGGAGGAAGTCGAACAGGAGAGGACTTTCACGTATTTATTCAGACGTTTTGTGGAATCGAGTACGCTTCACGGCTTCCCTAAACTCGCTGATTCGGCCGTCTGGATACGATTGTTGTGGATTCTAGCCATGGCGGGTAATGCTTACATATATTTCTTCTCTCCTATCAACCTCACTGGTGGTGAAACTCGGCCAAAGCGAGGGACGTTTTTTCGCGAACAATGTAGGCCTATTCCGTCGGTGTTGTTATAAATTCGTAGTTACGAGATATTATAACAACACGGACGGTTTGTCAATATATAACAGTGAACCCGGTCTATTTTTAGACCAAATTTATTGCAATTAGAGTCTTCAAATTCACATTTAAACGCAAAATATCTATACCATGTTATAGCGAAAAACGTCCCTCGCTTTGGCAGAGTTCACCACTAGTGAACCTATTTATCAAAGAATTTCTGGTTTTTACGTCTCTATTTTTAAAGGATTTGGAAAACATTGAGGCAAAAGAAGAAAATGCTGGTAACCAGCATTTACTTCTTTTGTCTCAATGTTTTTTTCGTGCTATATCATTGCAAATTGAAGCATCCATAAAATTTTGCCGTTTGGTTATCGCTTCGTGTATTGCGGCCGTCTGGATACGATGGCTGTGGATTCTAGCCATGACAGGTAAGTAATGTACAGTTTTACGCGCTGTCCTACTCGCGGTGGATAATCACGTAATACAAAATTTAGAAAATCTTCAATATCTTTGTTAAAACGTGACTGATTCGAATTCGGTTTAAAGCAGAGAAGGTGGACAGACGTCTCGCATTAGATGGACGTAGTTGATTTTTGAAAAAAAAAATAGCTGATAAAAAGTTATTGAGGATCAAGCAAAATTTTGGTTGATCTTCAATAACTTTTTTATCCGCTGATCTTTTAAAAATCTACCATGTTTAGCTCATTCCCGGCACTACACCACCTTCTCTGCTTCAAACCGAATTCATATTGGTCTCGTATTAACAAAAATAGTGAAGATTTTCTTAAATTCTGAGTCACGTGATTAACCACCGTGTACTGTTCTATTCTCTCTTTCGTCTCTCCTGCCGTCTTTGACTGCGTTTCGATATGTACCCGTACATCTCATTCTCGTTGTCTGCGCATGTTATAATAATTATTAACTAAGAAGATCGTCCATTAAAAAACAGAATCTTCCCAGTGGAAGATAGAGTCTTTTTCTGTCTTTTAAAACCCGTTCCCAAACAAGTCCTGCTTTTGATGCCCCTGATAAATAGGGGGTTTCGTGAAAACATTGGCACAAAAGAAGAAAATGCTGATGACTAAAATCTCATTTTGGCTCATCATTTTCTATGGTGTTATGTACACAGTCCTAGTTTCATGACCTCCCATTTTTCGCCTGCAGCAACTTTTAAATTGGGCCATTCTTAATCTTTGTCGTTTAGGAAGAGGTTAATCGAAATTATTCCCATCTCCGCTCATATTTCTTAAAGCTTATAAAAAGTATATTTTTGTATTTCAAAACGATTAGCCCAATTGACTGAACCAGCGACCAATTAACCACACCGTTCATCCAGATAAAAAAACACGGATTGGTCTTCCAAACGCGGATGTAAACAATTTTATTTTGAACGGCGGGAAAAAAGAGTGAGTATTTATTATCTTTAATTACAACGAATATTGACTGAAATGATTTTTGTGTGACATACAATGAAAATGTACATGACTTTGCCAATGTTTACCTAAAATCCTGTCTCATAAAATCTGTTAGTAAGAGAAATATATGCTACTGATTCTGACTTTGATGCACGAAAAGAGAAAAATCTTGGTAAGAATGTCTGTAAATCATTATTAAAGCACATAGTTATTTTCAAATTGATGTTTCACGGAGGATCGGGGATCGCTTCAAGTGTTTTCTTTACAAGAACCAATAAAAAAGTATAGAAAAAGAACAAGAACTATTTGAAATTGGGCACTGTCAGTTGCTATGGTGCAACATACCACGGTGCAAATTCTCTATTGTTTTGTGGTACCAATATCCGTGGTAAGTTGTACTTTGAAGCAAACTAGGCTATTTTTAAACATGGCTTTAGGCACCCATATTTTTCCAGTTTGACGAATGGTATAGATTTACTCCATAGATGTCGAAAACTTAGTTTGAAGAGATATTTGCTCGAAACCAGTTAAATGATTTCTACAAATATAAAACAAAACAGAAAGTAGGCGAGAAAATAGTGATTTACGATTTAAAATCGCTTGTATCTATAGTTTACTCAAATCTTTTGTTATGAAACTGCAGCACCCTCAAGATAAACCCTTTTGCACCAGCTCTGCACAAACACATTTTATATAGCAGCAATTAAAAGGCTATATGTTGACGTTTTCTTACCTTGTGTATTCCCACGTTGTTGTTTTTCACATCCGCGTTTGGAAGACCAATCCGTGTTTTTGTATCTGGATGAACGGTGTGTTAACTATTTCCCAAGCAACAACATTTCTTATGCTGTCCAATATTAAAGCTGCTGCAGATGACAAAATACTAGTAGATGTTGATGAATGTAGGATATCGTATATGCACAGAAATAGGCTACGACAGGGAAAATATTGTGGCGAAAGGAGAACTTACTGATTATCTTCAATTTACTCTTAAAATCCTTTTCCATGTTACTTCTCATAGGGACACAAATATCAAGTGTTTTTTTTTGTCAGGAAAAGGGTAATGCATCTTTAACGTGCATGTATCATAGCAGGGAATTAGGCCTAGGCCTACGTGACAACATTATATTCTTTGCAATAAATTCCTTAATACTTGACTGATTTTGGAAAAAAAAATGATTTGAAGCAGAGAAGAGAGGAAAAGCCAGGGATAATCTGATTTTGACGAATCTTTTAAACAGCAATTGACAAAAAAGTTATCGACGACCAACCAAAATTTTGGTTGGTCGTAATTAACTGTTTTGTCAGTTTTTTTTAAATATTAGCCTATTGGCATTTAGCAAATCTCCAAACTATCTTCACATCGTCTCTTCTTCAAACCATTTTCAAATCGATTACGTATTAACGGATTTATCGAAATTTTCAACAATTATTGTGACACACGATTCCCTGCCATGATCATGTATGATGCCGTTACATCGATATACCGGCAGTAGTATAGGAGGGTTGAAAGGCGAAATTTAGACAAACAGCTAAGGCTCTGTTGCTGGAGCTTGTTATCGGGCCTAAACATAGGTCTAATCACCTTCCATCAATAACCTCGTAACTAGTTTTAATATTTTAAGCTCAAGCTCTCCACGTGAGATTTTTCCTAAGAAAAGCAGCGATATACAGGGCGCGGAATTGTGTGTGACCAGGCCTCGACTGATTATAAGCTAAAATCGATACTTTTTTGGTGCGCCATATTTTTTGTACATTTATCACATCCTTTCATGACATAATGATATAACCCCCTGCAATATACGCACACCATTATTTGTGTCGTCAGCTCTTCATGTTCTTAAATTTAGTTTTACATACAAACTTTTATATAATTTTAGATCTATAGTAGATCTAATCTAGAATACAATTGTTTCCAACATTCTAACCAATCAAATTTAAACTTTATATCCATAGGTTCCATAATGGGCTTATCCATACAGATAATCGGAATAACAAACGACTATCTGGCATATAGCGTTAACACAGACGTGAGGGTTAAACAAGGTAACATGACGTTCCCCGACATTACCGTCTGCAACAACAGACGATATCTGGCCAGTAAGTTTGTATGGCTGCCGATATTTGCCGAGCTGTACGATCAGACGAACACTACATCACTTGCAGACATATTCGACCACCATTATCACGAGCTGACCCCGGATGACATTTTACAACTCGGCGCCGACAGGGACGAAACGATCGCGGTTTATACCTATCCCGGAAAGGGTGAGCATTTGACAAAAATCCTAAGAAATTTGAGAAATCTGGTATCGTGTGATTTCATTGTTCATCAAATTCAGATTAAGTACTGATCGACTGATATTCACTTCAATCACGCGAGGCCAACTTTTCTATGATTCTCAAAGCATGCCAACCAATGTTCATGCAAGCATTCAAAAAGGACGACTCTCATCTATTGGTACATAACCAGGAAAGCTTATGAAGTGTAACAGGATTCGTGCGGTATTTTCTCATTTTTCCCAATCAAGATTAGGATCCCGGACGAACAAGTTCGCGAACTTCTTTACGTCTTTACTTCTGTCTTGAACGTAAGCATTCTGATTGGCGCTAAATGACCCGGTGCGTATGAAATTTCTCGATCGTTCAATCAAATGTGTTGTAAGGCTACATAATTTTAGGCAAACACGTTTGTAGGTTTGTTAGTAGGCCTAAAACGCGACCCTGACGTTCAAATTTATGCTTTTTTTCGTACATTCGTTTAGTAAAGCTGGGCCCAGATTCTGACATCACTAGTAACATGGGTGTGCACTGTGACATCTATATACTTTAGACATTATAAACTTTTTAGTTATCCTTTGTTTTGTCGTCTAATTAGTTTTACTAAACGTTCTTCATATCTGAGTCACATTCTTTAGAGTCGGGTTTTTTAAGATCTCTTGAGAATTTTTTAGATGTTTAAAAATAAAGCGTTATATAGAGCAAGATTTTTAAGCCGTTCGATGGCTATTACTCTTTTCAACTTATGGAACTTCTGGGTCAGTTCTGTAGGAACAAAATGAGAGAGAATGGTCCTAGTTGTTCCGAACACTTCGTAATTCATAAACCCCGGCATTCCGAATGACGTCATTTGTATAAAGTATGGAGGATTAGGAACACCTCGAAGAGGATCTCGGTTTTAAAAACGTTTTATCTAGAACATCTTAAGTGCTTGTCTCAGAGAAAATCATGCAAAATCCAAAAAATAGTCCACAAGCACTTTTTACCGATTTTGATCATTTTTGGCATGGTGAACCACCTATTGGCGAAATGTCTATTTGTAAAATATTTTGTCGATATCTCCATGCATACCTGTTTTATGGAGCGCCATCTATGTTAGGCACCTTGAATTTAAGGACCCAGAATTTTGACTAAAATTCTTATCATTTTTAGCCATTTTCAGCCAAGGAAGTCAGACTTATCCGTATATGACAGTATAATATTATACCATTTACTAAAAGTAACTACTCCCTTCTTCTAATTAAAAGGAACAAATCAAGAAAAGTGCCTAATATACTCGAGTGATGCCCCCTATGTTGTAGGTACCCAATGCAATTTTGCTGAATAAGCACTTTTTGGCTTTTTTCAAGGCCTTAAATCTTCTAAGGTAGTGTTAATTGATAGTATTTTTTTTACATTTATGGTTAGGCCTGCCTTTGGTTAACAAGTTAGAAAAATATCTAGCTTGGCCCGCTATAATCGTTACCATGGCAACGCATAGAATAGGGGCATTGTGGGGAAATTTTGAAAATCATTTTATTTCCTCACAAAACCCCCCAAATATTGTAAAAAAATATTAAACTTTCAATTTTGACAGCCAATGATGTGTTTTATCACTTACAAAAAAGTTAGCTCAAATATGATGTACACAAACCGGTAATTTCCAAGATGGCCGCCAAAATGGCCGCCAAAACCATTGAATTTGCCATAACTTTTGTACTGATAGCACCAGCAGAGTAAATTTGGTGTCTAACCCTATGTTTTTGGGGTCAAGGAATCTAATTCAGACATCCTTAATGAGATGAAACAAATGTTTATCAAAATAAAGTGAGAACAAGAGGTCTATGATGGCCTTCGGTTGCTCAACTGAGTGAGAAAAGTCAAATTATTTGCCTTATTTAGCCATTTTTAGCCAAGGAAATCAGTAATATCCATATAAGACAGTAAAATACAATATCGATTTCTGAAATTAACTACACCATTCACCTTATTAAAAGAAACAACCGAAGAAAATTACCTGATATACTCGAGTGATGTCCCTATGTTGTAGGTACCCAATGCAATATTTCTGAATAAGCACTTTTTGGCTGTTTTCATGGCCATAAATCTTCTAAGGTAGGGTTAATTGACAGAGTTTATTTACATTTATGGATAGTCCTGCCTTCGGCTACCAAGTTCAAAAAAATATCTAGCCTGGCCTACCAGAATTGTTACCATGGCAACGCATGGAAAAGCGGTATCGTGGGGAAATTGTGAAATTCATTTCATTTCCCCACAAAACCACCCAAATATTGTAACAAAATATTTCACTATCAATTATGACAACAAATGATGTGTTTTATCACATACCAGAAAATAGTCCAATATGATGTACAGAAACGGGTTATTACCAAGATGGCCGCCAAAACAAAAAAATTGCCATAACTTTTGTACTGATAGTGCCAGCAGAGTAAATTTGGTGTCTATCCCCATGTTTCAAGGGTCTAGGAATCCAATGCATATATCCTTAAAGACGTTTGACCAATATTGAGTGAGAATGAGAGGTCATTTATGGCCTGCGGCTGCTAACCTGCAAGTGAACCATTTTGCATTTTTAGCTATTTTCGATCAATATACCATGTAGTGAAGACAACATCTACTTTCATCCGATCAAAAGAAACAAATCAAGAAAAGTATTTGGCATACTCAAGTGAGGTCCCCTATGCTGTATATAGGTACTCTGGCAAATATTGCCGAAACGCATTTTTGACTGTTTTTAAGGGTTGAAATAGTCAACAGGAGGAATAATTGACAGTGTTTATTTAGATTTAGGTGTTGTTCCGTCTCATTTCACCAGGTTTTAAAATATCTGGTTTGGCACACAATATTTATTTTGATGGCAACTGATAGAATAGTGGTTTTGTATAAAGAGAAATATTGAAATACCTTGTATTTCTTGAAAGTGTCTGCCAAAACAACCCCGAGAATTATTTGAAAAAAATATCAAACTATCTATTTTATGAAAGCAAATGAGGTACCTTAGTACATACAAAAAATAACCCCAATCTCATACACAGAAACGTGTTATTCCAAAATGGAATTCAATATGGCCACCAAGAAACACTGAATTTGCCATAACTCTTGTACTGGTATTGATGGAAGATAATTGTGGTGTTTAACCCCATGTTTTGAGGGGATAAGAATCTAATTCAAACGTGCTTAATGAGGTAGAAGAAATATTACTAATACTCATGTTTACATTAGATTCTTAAACACTAACAACAACATAGGGTTACACACCAAATTAACTCTTCTAGATCTATCACTATTATAGGGTTAATTCACGTTTTTGAGGTCGTTAACATTCTCAGAGGCCCAAAAATGCGTTATCGCCTGAGACCGGAGGTCGAAGGCGATAACCCATTTTGTGGGCCTCTGAGAATGTTAACGACCGAAAAAACGTGAATTGACGCTATTATTGCATAAAATATGAATAATTTGCAAAGAAATGTAATAAAATAAGACGAATAACTAAAAAACTTAGTGAAAATTTAGCCACATTTACACCGGCAGATACCAGAGTTTTCCGGCATTCGACTCGACATATATCGAGTAAGCACGATATCCACTAGACGGGCCGTTAGATTTTCATCGTGTAGCTATAGTCAAGTTTCATCGCATTTTTACTGACATAATCTTCATTTGGGTTGGCGAAATCCTAACAATATTCGACTTAGTTTTCTTTTGGAAACATGCTCCGGTTATCCTAACGTTCATTTCAGTGCGAGTAATAAATTAAAAGGCCGGAATTTCCAAGGTAGATCTCTGGACCGTTTGGTTCGTTTCAGACATTCGTTCATTTCAATAAAAACAAAGTTGTAAAGGAAAAATTGCAGTAATTAAAAGAAGAACAAGAAATACATAGGCTTACCACCACATTTGACCTAGACCACAACCACTCAATTCTAATTTCTATCCTTCCATGTCCACGAAATACACTTTTAGTTTAAAATCTGTCAGCTGCCCGTTTGTTTACTTTTTGATTCCAAGAATTAAACCTACGTCACTATAATTATTACGTCATCAGATATGGTTAGTTACACTGGGAGACCTAGTTTATTTATTGGGATGTAAACTGGAAATGGGGTCTTACAAGAATTTACATCGCGGAAAAGGGAAATGACAAAATTTCGGCTTTATTTTCAATTTTCTGAAGCACTCACAACAAATCCCCGATCGAGGATATTTGAGTGCAAAACTGGTCCGATATCCCACGTGAATCTGCCGATTAATGCACGATTTCTCTGGATATCCGCCCGCTTTCTGCTGGTTATACAATGCCAATAACAGACTGAAAACACACATTTTAGGCAATAATATTAGTTATGACAAATTCAGTGTTAAATGGCGGCCATATAAATTGCCCATTTGGAACACTACGGACAATTTTGTCCAATCATGCCTTGGATGTAAGACGTGGATCTACTTTGAGACTATGAATAGAATAGAATAGAACAACAACACAAAACATTCGTCTGTAACTAATATCAACAATGATGCGACAATGATATTGAAATACATTGTTTGCAGTTCCATTGTCCTCTCTCTCACCCCCAAAATGCCTTTTCAGCAATATTGTAGATGGCACTTACAGCATAGGGGACCGCACTCAAGTATGATATAGATATTTCTTGATTTGTTTCTTTGATTTAGAAAAATAAAGATATTGCATTTACTAAATGGTATGTTGTCTTTCTTGTATGTATGAATAACTAGCCTTTTAGTGGCCCAAATTGGCTAAAAATGATAAATAATTTGAGTTTTCCCACTCCAGGCCATCAAGGACCTCTTATTCTCATTCAATATCAGTTGAACGTCTTTATGGATATATGCATTAGATTCCTAGACCCTTGAAACATAGGGGTAGACATCAAATTTACTCTGCTGGTACTATCAGTACAAAAGTTACGGCAAATTTTGTGTTTTTGGTGGCCATATTGGCGGCCATCTTGGAAATAACCCGTTTTTGTGCATTATATTGAGCTAACTTTTATGTTTACGCTAACTGTACATCAATTACTATAATAATTGATTGTAAAACATTTGTTACAAAATGTTGGTGGTTTTGCGAGGGCTTTTCCCAAAATAAGAGATATTTCAATATTTCTCCACAGTACCCTTTTTCAATCCAAATTTAGTCTCCTGGTACAATCAGTACAAAAGTGATGGAAAAATCAGTGTTTTTTGACATCCATCTTGGCGGCCATCTTGGAATTAACTCATTTTTGTGTGTCAAATTTGGCCACCTTTTCTGCATAAAGTTGTGTTACAGTACAGAATTGGTTGCCATAATTGATTGTAAAACATTTTGTCACTGTATTTATATGCTTTTGTGAGGTGTTTTGCAGAAATAACAGATATTTCAAAATTTCCCATGTAACCATTCATCCGTTGCCATGGTAACAATTATTACAGACCAAGCTGGATATTTTGAACTTGGTATTCGAGGGAAGGGCTATCCATAAATTCAAATAAACACTATCAAATAACGTTACCATTGAAGACCTAAGCCTGAAGTTAAGGCCTTGAAAACAGCCAAAAGTCATTATTCAGCAATATTGCAGAGGGTACCTACAACATAGGGGACACCATTCTAGTATGTTAGGCTCTTTGCTTGATCAAATAAAAGATGGGAGTAGTTACTTTCAAAAAAGGTATGAAATTATACTGTTATATAGGAAAAAGTCTGACATCCTTGGTTGAAAATGGCTAATTAAGGCAAAATAACTTGACTTTTCTCACCTAGATGAGAAACCGAAGGCCATGAAAGTCCTCTTGTTCTCATTTTATTTTGATAAATCTTTGTTTTATATCATTTACGATGTTTGAATTAGATTCCTAGACCCAAAAAACATAGGGTTAGACACCAAATTTACTCTGCTGGTACTATCAGTACAAAAGTTATGGGAAATTCAGTGATTTTGGCAGCCATTTTGCCGGCCATCTTGAAAATAACCAGTTTCTGTACATCATACTGGGCTAATTCTTTGTATGTGATAGAACACATCATTTTCTGTCATAATTGATTGTGAAATATTTTGTTACAATATTTGGGGGGTTTTGTGAGGAAATAAAATGAATTTCAAAATATCCCAACACTACCCCTATTCTATGCGTTGCCATGGTAACCATTATGGCGGGCCAATCTAGATATTCTTTTAAACTTGGTAAACAAAAGCAGGAATATCCATAAATGTAAATAAATACTGTCAATTAACCCTACCTTAAAAGATTTAAGGCCTTGAAAACAGACAAAAAGTGCTTTTTTCAGCAAAATTGCATTGGGTACCTACAGCATAGGAGACATCACTCCAGTTTATTAGGTAATTTTCTTGATTTGTTTCTTTTTATTAGAAGAAGGGAGTAGTTACTTTCAGGAAGTGGTATGGTATTATACTGTCATATAGGGATAAGTCTGACTTCCTTGGCTGAAAATTGCTAATTAAGGCAAATAATTAGACTTTTCTCACTCAGTTGAGCAGCTTAGCGCCATCATAGACCTCTTGTTCTCACTTTATTTGAATAAATATTTGTTTTATCTAATTAAGGATATCTGAATTAGATTCCTTGACCCCAAAAACATAGGGTTAGACACCAAATTTACTATGCTGGTGCTATCAGTACAAAAGTTATGGCAAATTCAATGGTTTTGGCGGCCATTTTGGCGGCCATCTTGGAAATTACCGGTTTGTGTACATCATATTTGAGCTAACTTTTTTGTAAGTGATAAAACACATCATTGGCTGTCAAAATTGATAGTTAAATATTTTGTTACAATATTTGGGGGGGTTTTGTGAGGAAATAAAATGATTTTCAAAATTTCCCCACAATGCCCCTATTCTATGCGTTGCCATGGTAACCATTATGGCAGGCCAAGCTAGATATTTTTCTAACTTGTTAACCGAAGACAGGACTAACCATAAATGTAAAAAAATACTATCAATTAACACTACCTTAGAAGATTTAAGGCATTGAAAAAAGCCAAAAAGTGCTTATTCAGCAAAATTGCATTGGGTACCTACAACATAGGGGGCATCAATCGAGTATATTAGGCACTTTTCTTGGTTTGTTTCTTTTAATTAGAAGAAGGGAGTAGTAACTTTTAGTAAATTGTATAATATTATACTGTCATATAGGATAAGTCTGACTTCCTCGGCTGAAAATGGCTAAAAATGATAAGAATTTTAGTCAAAATTCTGGGTCCTTAAATTCAAGGTGCCTGACATAGATGGCGCTCCATAAAACAGATATCCATGGAGATATCGACAAAATGTTTTGCAAATGGACATTTTGCCTATAGGTGGTGCACCATGCCAAAAATCATCAAAATCGGTGAAAAGTTTGTGGACTGTTTTGCATGATTTTCTCTGAGACAAGCACTTTTAAGAAATCTTTAAATGTCTAGCTCTCAAGAACGTGCCTCTGTAAGGATTGTTTCTCTTTTCCAGTTCCTAGTCGTGTTGAGACACGACCATACTACGGTAGCTGCTACAACATCCAACCACCAGCCGGGACTACTTTCATAATGGTGGCCATGAACCTTCATCCTACCGACTCCATTGATGTCGCTGACAAACAACTCGTTATGCAGATCTATTTTAAAGACCGTCTGTCGGAATATCCATTCTACCACCCGTATTATAGAATTGATGTTGGACCCGGCTTTGAATCGGATCAAGAAATAACGTATGATATTATAAATAGATTGAATGGAAGTTATGGTCAATGCCAAGACAATGAAGAATTCTTCTTCGAACGAACAGGGATAGCATATGAACAGCAGGCCTGCTTGGAAGAATGCGAATTCAGACATATTTTGTCACAATGCCGATGTATGTATTACTTAAGTAATTACACGCTCTACTTTCCTTTCTGGCTCAAGGAGACTCAAAAGAAAACAAGTTTCCCCCTTTGTAACATGACAACGGACTCAAAATGTGTATTTAATGCGTACCGAGATCAAAAGGATTGTTCTTGTAAACCAAAGTGTCACACTAAACTAACTAGCGATGTAAAAAGTCTTACGTTTGATTTGAGCAACGTCGATTGTTTGAAAGAGCCAGATTTGATTCTGTGTACGATTGTTCGCTCTTGGGTACCACAACAAAATATAACACAGGAATGGCTCAATACGAACATTGCTGCGTCCAAGATCTTTCTTACACAGAAACCGTACAAGACCTACACGCAACAGCCGAGTTATCCATTACTACGTTTTGTTTCTGACTTTGGCGGCACAATGGGGCTCTATCTCGGCGCTTCTCTTCTGACATATTTTGAGTTGGTACAATTATTGGTGTCTAGTGTTTTGTATTTATTTTGTAAACGCAATAATGCTTAAAGCCTTTCGTTGTATTTGGTCAAAGCTACGGATAAATGGGATTGAAGACAGGCTAACTTTGTTATTTCAATTCCAAACCTTGTGTTGTGGGTACTCATTGAGACGAGACTATTCCAATGGTTAACCAAAACATAGGAGTTGGTAAACAATAAAAGAAATATTGCATTTGAAAATCAACCACCCCCTCTTATAAATATGTAGCTCTGCGTGACACTGTACGATTCTTTAAGTTAATGCCGGTGTTTCACTCCTTACTTATTTTGAAATGGTACAATTATTAGTGTATGTATTTTATAAACATAATTCATAAATTTTTCGTGTTTCAATCTTTAAAAAAAACCCCAAGCCTTAGAGGTCTTTTATCAGGAGGGACAAGAAATGGCACCAAGAGCCTAGTTATCCATTGTTACGTTTTGTTTCTGACTTCGGTGGCACCATGGGGCTTTATCTAGGTGCTTCTATTCTGACTTATTTTGAGTTGGTACAACTATTTGTGTCTAGTGTTTTGTATTTATTTTGTAAACGCAATAATGCATAAAGCCTTTCGTTGTATTAGGTCAAAGCTACAGATAAATGGATGTAAAGGAAGTCTAACTTTGCTATTCCAATTCCAAACCATTTTTGTGGGTACTCATTGGAATCGTCTCGACGAGACGATTAAAATGAGTACCCACAACGTAGGGTTTGGTGAACAATATATGAAATAATTGCATTTTGAAAAGTTGTCACTCCCTCTATATATAAATATGTAGTTCTGCTAGGCACCATGGAACTCTATCTGTGTGCTTCTCTTCTGACATATTTTGAGTTGGTACAGTTATTGGTGTCTAGTGTTTTGTATTTGTTTTGTAAACGCAATAATGCATAAAGCCTTTCGTTGTATAAGGTCAAAGCTACAGATAAATGGATGTGAAGGAAGTCTAACTTTGTTATTTCTATTCCTAACCTTGTGTTGTGGGTACTCATTGAGACGAGTTGAGTCCAATGGGTAACCAAAACATAGGGGTTGGTTAACAATAAAAGAAATATTGCATTTGAAAATCAACCACCACCTCTTATAAATATGTAGCTCTGTGTGACACCATACGAGTCTTTCAGTTTATGCCGGTGTTTCACCCCTTACTTATTTTGAAATGGTACAATTATTATATATCAGTGTATGTAATTTATAAACATGATTCATAAATATTTCGTGTGTCAATCTTTAAAAAAAAGCCTTAGAGCTCTTTGACGCCTCTATCAAGAGGGATAAGAAATGGTACCAAGAGCCGAGTTATCCATTGTTACCTTTTGTTTCTGACTTTGATTGCACCATGGAACTCTATCTTGGTGTTTCTTTTCTGACCTATTTTGAGTTGGTACAATTATTGGTGTCTATAGTGGTACCATCAACGTTGAGACTCAAATGTACTTTTAACTATTGACTGTCCTACGTGAGAGGGGTGTTGTAATTACATCTAACGGTAAACGCCTTCTTAAAACCACGACTTTTACATACCTGGTTTACCTGTTCAGTTTGACTCGTCTGTCCAGAGGTCATGGTTTATTAATGGTGTTTCGATTTGTTTTGTAAACGTACTTATCCATAAATGTTTCTTTGTATATATGGATGTGAAGGCAGTCTTACTTTGTTATTCCAATTCCAAACCCTGTGTTGTGGGTACTCATTTGAATCGCCTCGAAGAGACGATTCCAATCAGTGCCCACAACATAGGTTTTGGTTATGAATGAAAGAAATATTGCATTTTGAAAAGAAATCACTCCCTCTTATAAATCTGCAACACTTTGTTGCACAATAGGTCTTTATCTCGGTGCTTCCCTTCCGACACATTTTGAGTTGGTACAATTATTGGTGTCTAGTATTTTGTTTATGTTTTGTAAACCTAATTCATAAACCCTTTCGTTGTATAGCCGTCAAAGCTACAGATAAATGGGAATGAAGGCAGTCTAACTTAAGTTTGTTATTCAAATTCCAAACCTTGTGTTATGGAAACTCATTTGAATCGTCTCCTTCAATGAGTACAAATAATTTAAGGTTTTGTGAACAATGTGTGAAATATTGTATTTTCAAAGAGCCACCAGTTCAAGTTCTTCTTAGCTGTAAGTTCAGCTCTTTCAGTTGCATCACTTATTACCTATTTTGAGTTGTTATATTCAGAGCTGCAGATAAGTGAAATGAAGGCTACTTTTATTTCAATTCCAAATCCTTTGTTGAACCTAGAACGAAGGGTTTGTTGAACATCATAATATTATTATGAAATATTGCATTTTTAAAAGCCGCAATTTCCTTTTATAAATCTGTAGCTCAGCGTGACACCATTGGTCTCTATCTTGGTGCTTTTCTTCTGACATAATTTGAATTGGTACAATTATTTATGTTTTCTCTCAATGTTTTAAAGACTTTTTTTAAAACGCGCAATAGTCCATTTTATGGGAGTGTTATTCTGCACAATTAGAATTCGCTAGGTTCTAATCAAACACGTTTTCTCTTGATTTTTTTATACCCACTGTCAGCATCTTTTGATAGAAATATTGTTTGCATAATTCAGAAGATATCTCGAAGATATTTTCGAAGAAGGAAAGCTGAAACATCTCTTTTATTATATTTTCATGTTCAAATCTTTTGTGTGAAAGGATTGAAAAGAAAAGACCCAAACTATCTGAAAATGTGAGAAATTGCTTACTTGGTAAGCATTTTTTTCCTTGTGTTGAATAAGTATTACGAAATATATCATAATTTTGTTGCGACGTTTCTCCGAATGATCATTGCTAGGTATTCGTCGTTTGTCTTTGGTAGATTTCTTCTTCGGTAGTATCATCGTAAATGTCCAAGAGTTTTCTCAAGAGAGCCACCAGTTGTGCGTGTGGAATTTGGTCTGTCATTCCGTCCGAAAATATGGGAATACCCAAAACGTTTGTGTTTTGAATAAAGTAAGAGGACATGCAAATATTTTGTATCCTACTTTCCAAGTGGGCTAAAATTTTGTGTGCCCATTCTAATGATTTGCGTCTTGATTCTTCAACAGAGACCACTTTCACGTTAGTTTCTAAGTCGGTTTCAACCATATCCTTTTCAAGTTCAAAGAAAAATGCAGTTTTCATTTCATAACTCGTAATATACTCGATCACTCTCTTCTTGTTGTCATGATTAACAACCATGGGACAGTACTTGGTAGCAAAAAAAGATTTCAACAATATGCACCCCATTTTCAGACATCTTGGAACCTGGCTGAGTATAGCCTGTTCAAGAGATGCGTATGAAAGTCTGAAATATTTAGAAAAAGAATCCACCAGGAGTCTGTCTGGTGATTTGAAGACCACAGAAAACCCGCTGTTTTGAACAAGTTTCTCTAACAGAATTCGATCTGTATTGAGGTTTGCCGGTTTCCAGTCTCGCAGCACAATTGTTGGAACTATATCAACAAATATGTGTAAAGATTTGGCCTGCCTTCCATAATAGCAAAAAGAAAGGTTGTCTATGCCACAAGAAAGTTCGTCCAAATACTTTTCACAAATGAAACACCCATAAAGATCCCGATTGTGAACCAGAATGTGTTTTGTTTCTTTATTTACCAGACTATAGAAGTCTGTCAACAACTGTTTACTGTCTAATTCTCCGCTCTTGTCAATGTATGGTAGAAATGAATCATTTACTTCAACATCTCTTAATTACAGTTTGATGTAACCAGCTGGAAACTCGGCAGACTCCACTGGTTCCAATATTTCACTAAATCTGTCCAATTTCCATTGAAAATCGAACTCATCGGGGAGAAATACCTTTGTTCCCTCAAAATTACTCCCTGCTAATGTTAGAGTGCAGCTAAATAATGGGTTACGCTCGGACACATTGTGCTGTATTTCTTTAATGAGACTTTTCATTGAAATGGCAACTTCCTGCACGAAAAAAAGAGGCGGATTCCGCTTGGAAAACAGGCGTAAACGAGACGTAAATGAGGCGTAAATGGCAATTTACGCTTGTAACAGTGGCGGATTTATACTTTACGCCTCAGTCACTGTGTATAGTAGTGACGGAAATCAAAGGCGTAAATGAAATGGAGGCGAAATTTTATCACAACACGCGTAATTTAAAACTTTATTTTTTGAGCAGGCGTAATTTTTGGACTTAGCCATTTTAACAAGGCAGAATAGCCGTTTCTTAAAGCAGAAAATAACTTAAACTTTCCAGGGTGGCGGAATTTTTGGACTTAGCAATTTTATAATGACGTGATTCCAATATACTAGCCATTTTCATTTTGCACTGCATAAGATAAAGGCAAAGAAAAGGCTTTTGTTAAGAAGGTCAAACTCCAAATTCAAGGTCACAAGGTCAAGTTCCAAGATTGATGGTCTTGGTAGAAGGTATGCAAGAGTAAAATATCAAGACTCCATCTGTAATAGTGATTAGAATATAGGCCAATGCCAAAGGTCATGGTCCCAAATGAAAGGTCTTAACAAGTTCTATCCTTATGTGAGATATCAAAGCTCTTTATCTTACAGTGTATGAGATGCAAAACAGGTTAAACAGGAGGTCAAACTTCAAGGTCAAGGTCACAAGATCTTAATTCCTGATTGAAAGTAAATGTCAGGTAGTATCTTTGTGTGAAATATCAAGGCTCTATCTAAACAAGAAGTGTTTGTAAAACATAATATGCCCCCTCAGGGGCCTACCTTTAATGTAGGTCAAAGTTGAGGTCAAGGTCACAAGGTTCAAGGTCATGATCAAATGCGAAAGGTCTTGGTAGGAGGTGTCCATGTGTTAAATATAAAGTCCGTATGTGTAAAAGCACATGAAATATAGGCCAGGTTAAAGTTCTTTAAAGTAGGTCAAATGCCAAGGTCAAGGTCAAATGAAAAAGTTCATGGTAGGAGGTGTCCATGTGTGAGATATCAAGGCTGTACATGTAAAAGGACATGAGATAGAGGCCAGATTAAAGTTTTTAAAAAGTAGGTCAAAGTCCAAGGTCACAAGGTCCAAGGTCATGGTCAAATGTGAACAGTCTTGGTAGGAGGTGTCCATGTGGGCAATATCAAGAATGTATGTGTAAAAGGACATGAGATAGAGGCTGGGTTAAAGTTTTAAAAAAGTAGGTCAAATGCAAAGGTCAAGGTCACAAGGTCATGGTCACATCATCTTCGCTAGCCAAGGTTGAACCCACCTACGTTTGTATTCACCCTTGGCGGATTTAGTCCGATTTTCTTGAAATCGCGAAGTGCCGCCTAGCGGTTGTTCTGCTGGTTGTTTACGTCCATTATTGATGACGTCATTAACGCGCGTTGTCTTTCGCGTCGTACGTCGTGCAGATTATGTAAAAGTTAGCTGTTTTTTCGGTCGAATTGTCGAAAGTATAATAATACGTCGATTAAAGTTAGAGAATTCCTGTCTATTGCAGTGAAATTCGTAGGAAAAATCGCTCATCTTCGCGTTTTTGAGTTGCAAATGCAATGCTTTTTCACGCCCGTTGTCATGATTTGGTTACTCATAACAAATGTATTCAGTCGACAATCTGATTGGTTCCAGCGAGACCTCGCTGGAACAAATGAAAACGCTTTCCAGGAGACCAAGAAAATCTTACTAAATCCGCCAAGGGTGAATACAGAAACGACGTTACGTCGTAGATGTCACCCCTGGCTTGCGAAGATGTGGTCACATGTGAAAGATGTTGGTGGGAGGTGTCTATGTGAGAAATATCAAGGCTGTATGTGTAAAAGAGCATGATAAATCGGCCAGATTAAAAAAATAAGAGTAGGTCAAACTTCAAGGTCAAGGTCACAAGGTCCAAGGTCATGATTCCAAATGAAAGGTCTTGGCAGGAGGTATCCATGTGTGAAATATCAAGGCTCTATCAATAATAGTGCATGAGATATAAGCCAGGTTAAGGTTTTTTAAAAGTAGGTCAAATGACAAGGTCAAGGTCACTAGGTCACAGGTCATGGTCCCAAATAAATGGTATTGGCAGGAAGTATCTATGTGTGAAATATTATGGTTGTATCTCAAATAGTGCCTGAGATATATAGTTCATACGATATAGGATTGACTTTGTGAAAATAAGGCCTCCCAGTCTATTTTCTCCCAGTCTATGACAATTTCCTACTCCCTGTTTAGAAAATTGGAGGGAATTTTGCTTCTCTGACTTTTTGCAAAGTAAATGTTTGAGATATGAATTCAAACATTGATATTGATGAATCCAGGACATTAAGGGGCTCACTAAATGGTAGGACCAAGTGAGACAACATTGGTGAGTCTTCTTTTGACTAAATTAAACAAATTCAAATGTTCATTTTTACCATTCCCCACCCACATATTATGTAGTAAATATCTAGGAGGCGTAATTATGAGGCGGATTCCGCCCGTAATTTCTTAAAAATTCCAAGCGGAATCCGCCTCATAATTCTATCTAATTACGCCTCCTAGCAATTACGCCTGTAAAAAAGCCGCTTCATTTGCATATTCCGTCTCTAAAAATTCCGGTTAATTAACATTTACGCCTCTAAATTACTCATTCTTATATTTCTTTAAACAAGCAAACACTAGCGGAAAATGAGACGGATTCCGTCTTATACTTCCGTCTCATTTACGCCTCTTTTACGGGCGTAATTTTTCGTACAGGTGATTTGTTGTCCTCGATATTGTAAAATAGGCCCATGTCAGTGGATTGTAAGACTGCATCTAGTGAAGACTTGAAATCCTCTTTATGTTGTTTTACATGATCAATGTATTCTTCAACGACCAATGTTCCATTTGATTTACGAACGAAGCTAATCTGCTTGCATGCGAACAATTGATCTCCTTCCGTACAAATTCCAATATTTTCATCAAGATCTTTGTATAGTGGTGTACTAAAATTTGTCTCTAATTCAATAAAATTATCCAGATGCACTTTTCTCGCCATTTGGGCTGCAGTTTCTCCCTCCTTGTCCTTGAGAGAGGAGTCAATGCCCTGTTGTAATAAAAACCTGGCTACGGCTATCTCCCGAAACCAAACTGCCCAGTGTAGAGTAGAAGGTCCAAAATTGTCCACTACATTAATATCTAACCCATTTTTCTTGTACCAGGCAAGGATAACCAAAGTTTGGTTAAATGACCGACAAGCCCAGTGCAGTGGTGTTGCTCCAGAATTTGTCATTGCCATTGGATTGGCTCCAGTGTTATATATAAGACATCCGATTATATATAACATATTGCTCCATGATGTTGAAAATGCGATGTGCAGGGGAGTAACTCCATTTATATCAGCTGTATTAACATCAACACCAGCGTCCGCTAGAAGAGTAATTATTCCTTCTCGTGTATCAAACTGTTCGTCGGTGAATTTGTGCCTTATTAAGCTATTCACAGCATGGTATATTGCATTTCGGCCCTGTTTGTCTTTGACATTAGTTTTGATTCCGTGTTTGATTAGCTCTTTTATACCCTCTATTGTCGCTTCTTGTGTCTTAACTGCATGGTGGAGTGCGGTCTGGCCTCTGTCATCAACGGAATTGATATCGACGCCTTTTTGAAGTATAAGCATCAAACATTCTGAAAAACCATCTAATTCATTAGCACTGGCAAAGTAATGAAGAACACTCTCCCCATATCTATTGGTTGCTCTAACATCTGCCCCGCGGTCGATCAAGTAAGCCAAAGAATCGGGGCATGCAGTCAAACCTGAGATTGCATGTAGAGGGGTATTCCCACTTTTGTCTGTAGCGTTTACACAAAGTCCCATATCTAGTAACTTTTGAAGTAGGACCAACCTGCCTTTATCATTTGGCCTTGCGGTTAGCAGATGAAGAAACGTACCACCGGTGATAACATTTCGTTCGTTGATGTCATCTACCTTGTCCAATATGTCCACCACAAACATAAACTCCGTATGGCCGCATCTGCTTTTTGTATTAACGCTTGCTCCTTTCCGCACAAGGTATTGAATAATGTTTTCTTTAATTGTTCGGTCCAACTCATGTCTTGCATGTTCTAAAACAGACATTTTCATTTTGTCAATGTAATTTAAATCAGCTCCATTGTGGACACAATATTCGATGTCCTTTAAATTATTCCGCTCAACTCAGGCCCGTAGGAACAGGGGGCTAGGGGGGGGGGGGTGAATTGCTTCCTACGGGCCTGCAACTGCTTTGATAAGAAATTCATTTAATGCTTCCATTTCTACATCTTTTGAATCTAGTGTATTTTTGCGCACAAGTTCCTTTTCGTTTACCTAAGTTCAATAAAATGATAAGCGTATTTCTATCGAGTTTATTATGCCATTCATGACTATTCAAACAAAGCGTGTACATGTACAGCGCATATATGCTACTGTAAGTAATTTTTTCATATTGAATTACGATAACCCTCTGGTCGAAACAATGTTCATGGGCGCTTTGAATATCACTTGTCTATAAAAATATATAGGTCTCTATAAATGACAAGGCAGATCATCTCTAGCTATTAGCAATTTAACACTTGTCTTAAAGAGCTAGACGTGTTTTGAAGTTTGTTTTTTGATGTTTTTCGAATAATTTACCTCTGATGACATTACTTTACATAATCATATTTTATATTTCACCGTGGCAGTATGTATGAAAATGGATGTGAACGTACGGTATTTGTATACATCTTTGCAATAAATATTGCTAGTTGGTGGAAAATACTGGTAGTTAGCTTTGTCTTCTTTTGACTCAATATTCCCGAAGTCTATAAGCATTGACTAATGGACAAAAGTCTGGCTCCCAGGCCTTGAGAATATGTATTCGAGTTCCAAAGGAACTGAACTATTGCATGTCTAATTCATTAGCTCTGATTACCTCCCTTCTAGTTTGAACCCCACGTACTGATCCACATTTACAGAGAGTATGGTAGTGTGAAAAATATATATGACAAGTGTAATGTCTACATATCGTTTATTAAAGATCAGGCCCTAGTTTCCCGAAAAAACCTCAAGTACACACTCATGAGTACATGCTCAACTTTAATGGAATACTCTCCAACGTTGAAGGGTATTCGATTGAAGTTCATGTGGATTTCGTGCAATTTGAGTACGGTGCTCAGATTTGAGTCTGAGAACGTACTTAAGTTTTTTCGAGAAACCGGGGCCAGATCAGTCAGACTGAGACCATTCTAAATGGGCAAGTAAACGGACGCATAACACGCTGTATCAATGTTTCCATGGAGGGGTACACTATAATTTTAACACTTTAACATATGACAAAGGACCGGTCCAAATTGAGTGAAGTGGCAGACAACAAACCAAAAGTAGTGGACATTAGAAAATGTACGATTCATAGCACAGAACAAATTGATGGAAAAGAGAAAATCAAGATCACCATAGTCTGGCTCCTTATTCGTAAGTATGAGTTTTAGTAATTAATGTACCGTCAGGGACAGGTACGCCAGATTAATCCATTCCCAAAAAGTGGTGCTTTTTATACGCCCCTCAAGGTAAATGCTTGGGAAAACATTGTGGGAAATGAAGAAATTGCTTGTGACAAGCATTTTTTTTCATTTCTCATTGTGTCTACTACAGCAAAAGACCATTAAAAAAATTCTTTCACTCGCAATTGTCCTCTGAAACATCTTTGAATTTTGACAAGCCCGAAATTTGGCCGTCTGGTAATGGGTTAAGGTCGCCAGCGCTTTTTGGCGAAGGGTTATATTTATAAGATAAGAATGATCTATAGAACGCATTCCAAGTAAGTTTTATCTTTATCACCTTTCCCCATATAAGGTCAGGTTTTGACGTTCCTACTAGTAATGGTTTAGGAAAACATCAAGAGGAAAGAAGATATTTCTGTAATCAGCAATTTGCTCGTTTCCTTCAATATTATCTGTCTCTCTCTATATATATGCACATATCCTGACTGATATAATTTCATTAGTCATTTGCAACGCCTTCGAAATTGGAACATTCTGATTCTCGTCGTTCAGGAAAGGGTTTTTACAGAAATAGATAATAATAATCATTACAGAGGATAGCTAACTACAAAATGTCGTACGAAGGCACACTATTGGTGTTAATAACCGTCCTAGGTAAGTTTTTACATATGTCTATTCAAAATTTTAAACCGTTCTTATTGCTTATAATTGTATTCGGAATAATAGAAATGCAACATAGTTTAGGAATTACCGGCACTTTTTTTAAATTTCGCCTCTGGCTCTTTAGTGCTAATGATGGTTGTAGGCTATACCTTAAACAACAATGACAATTAATGAATCGTTGCGTAGGCCGAGTCAATAAATAATGCATATAGACCGTAACTATTTTCACCATTCCAGGATTACTCCATTATGGATCTGGATCAGAATTACACAGAAAGAGTCGTGAAATATTGGAGTTGTCTATCGGTAACAAGGACTACAATATATCTAGAATGGTGGCTGTGGCAAAGAGCTACGATCAATGCTATGTCAGTGTTGTTGTCTATAACTCAACAACGCTAAACGAACCCACACCCGGAGCGACGGTCACAGCTATCTCTTTGTCTGGAACCAATTATACAGGCTTTTTCTCCAGTCTGATCTTGATCGGACTAAACTTTTTAACCCTTTCCTATTCAAGTCTATGTCATAACGTCCATAAAAGAACAGTTTTTAGAAAATATTGAGGCAAACGGAGAAAATGCTGATAATCAGCATTTTCTCTGTTTGCCTCAATATTTTCTATCCTGAAAACTTTGAGGTAAAAGAGGATCATGTTGATAAATAGCTATTTCTCCGTTTTCGCCAATATTTTCTGTGTTAAAATGTACATAATTCCAATCTTTATTAACACCAATCATGTCCCTTCCAGGAGCTTTCAAACTTAAACGATTTACTATTTTTGAAAGGGAACGTAAATAAACAAACAAATAAAATTAAAAATACAATTTCCGCCATTCCAGGATTACTCCACTATGGATCTGGATCAGAATTACACAGAAAGAGTCGTGAAATCCTGGAGTTATCTATCGGTAACAAAGACTACAATATATCTAGAATGGTTGCTGTGGCCAAGAGCTACGAACAATGTTATGTCAGTGTTGTTGTCTATAACTCAACAACGCTAACCGAACCCACAGCTGGAGCGACGGTCACAGCTATCTCTTTGTCTGGAACCAATTATACCGGCTTTTCCCAAGCGACCACTGACACTAATGGCCAGGCTTGCCTCCTAGTACAATGCTACGCTCAAGGTATCATTTATGTAGAGAAAGGCGGTGAACGGCTGTTTGCTGCGACAGAACAGAAACAGCGTAACAGTCTACCGCCGTCGTTCATGGTGGACATTAAAAACAACGGTCAAGAGGTTCACTTCCATACTTTCGTTTTTGGTACAGTATTTGGAAGAACTGGACCGGTGTATAATTCAAGGGATTATGACGATTGCCGGATGGATGCGAGGAATAACCACTACTTTACATTCTCTTATCTATCTGTACCTGACCAGTTGACGTCTACTCCTGTGCCGATGAATATGCCAGCAATTGATGAAAATTTCATGAATAATGCTTCATCGAAATTGGTGTGGCTTTATGGCTATCCGGGAGACACTAAAACGTGTTACATGAAGATGAAAATCAAGGTATGAATCACTGCCGTCGTCATCTATTCATTATTATTTCTGCATTCTACTTTGTATCTAATATATTCATATCAGTTTAAGTGAATCTTCAACAATATATGTAGCTTTAGTATGTCCTATTTTAAAAGTTAGTCTATTTCAGTAACATACAAATGGATACTTTCCCAAATGGTCAATTTGAATTATGCCTCTTAAAAACGTTAATGGTCATACATAATGATAATCACCAATTCTCCAGAAAAGCCTTATTCTCATATTCAGGGTAAACCCATCTTTGAATTTTAGGGACACTTTAATATTGATTACAAACACTTGTTTTTGGGCGTAACTCTTTAGCAACTGAAATTTTACATGTTATATATTTCCCATGGCAGACAAGATCATGGAGCCATGTTCACCAACAATTCTCAATTACGCTATAAACCATCTGTGTGGGCGAAACGTATGACTTGGCCAATCGGATTGATTATTGTGTAACTATAAAGGAATATTGGGAACGAATTTAGATCACGAATACCAACACGATGTCCGTTTTCATGTGCATAAATGTTTAGCACGATGGTGCGAGCTTGTGTATTAATTCGTCATTATAGGTCGGTGATGCCCCTGTAATAATCAACATACAAAGTAGACTGAAGGACCAAAATGGTGCAAATCTCGGAGTTTTCACTACAGGTCCTAAGCCCGATCCAGTGAACCCAACCGATGATAAGCTGGCATGTTTGATGTTTCGATGTCCTGTGGAAGACATTTTCGGTGCTGGCGAATATCCAACATACATACATGGCAATATCACTGGGGTCAATGCATGTACCATAAACAAGTTTGTATTATTATGTTTTTTATATTATTATTATTATTATGTATTTTTTCTTTCTTACCAAGCTTTATACAGTATAGTATAGTATGCTTCTACGAGTCGTTTTCAAGATCGAGTAATCGTGAAAACGTTCTAGCGGTGAATTTAAGTATTGGAATACCATGATCTTAAGAACTTGCTAAGAAATGCTGTTACACATATTTGTCAAAAAAAAAAAAAAAAAAAAAAAATAAATAAAAAAATAAAAAAAAATAAATAAATAAAATAAAAATAAATAAATAAATAAATAAAAAAAACTTTGAAGAATTCAAGTTTTAAGTTATCGTCACCTTACTTTGTGCTTTAACATGAACAATTCGACCCAGTATGAAATTCATTTAAATAAGGATCCCATATACCTTTTTGGTCATGGATTTTTTTTAAATCTGTTGATCAACCTCTTTAATATCAAAAAAGAAGTGTTGTAGCTGTAATTTTCTACATACACTGCGTTGTCATAATTCAATCCAAAGGTTTTCCTTCAAAAATATAACTGCACAATGTTTTATATCATGTTTCAGTCAAGCAAACAAGGACATCAGTGTGAGTGTAACAAATATGGAATTTAGCGGTGTCATACCAGTCAAGGGACAGCTCAGTCCTATAGACGGCTTATTCCAGAACGAAGACGCAAACAAGGCACGTGCACGATGTTTTACCGGGAACGACTTCCTGGGTGAGTCCGACAAGTTTGAAGTCTCAAACAACATCGCGTTTGATTTGGATTGTACTCCTGGTAATGTCAAAGTCGGTTAATTATGCCAAATAAAAATATGTGTGGTTAAGGTTACATGAAAAATAGTCGGTATGTATGTTTGATTCTGTTTTATATTGGTTTGTTGTTGTTGTTTTCTTTCTTTTAAGACAAAAATGATAAAAGGACCGGTCACATTTTGTTAAGTAAATCGGGTAACCTGAATTACACATATTTTAGGCCTTTATTTTCGTATTTCCATGTTGATTGCTTTTCGATGTTGATTGCATTATAAACTACTTTCATTAAATTGAAAAATGCAATCTCTTATTCTTTGTTGTTCAATTTGGCAAATCTTCTCCAAATATAGGTATATATAGATGTTCTAAAATGAGTGGCAGATAAACAATGGGCTTTTTCATTTACAAATGGTTGTCAGGCTGATGATTTGAGATTTAAATCGAGTTATGAGATAAATTACCTATTAAAGATTATGTATATATCATTGATATAACTCTAAAACGCTATTGTAAACATTTTTGGGAAAAACCAATACTTACCTGTAGGAGGGGCAGATTAATGATCAATTATCTATGTGTTTTAAGTGATTAATTTGAATTGTCATCATATTAACTATGTCTGCAATGGTCTATTGGATACATTAGTGGCTTCTAAATCTCTGTCATAAGAGGCGATATGCAGGTGGTGGTTCGAGGCTAGGGGCGAGCTTAATGTTTTTTAATGGTTACTTTCGAATGTATAGTTTTATGCATATTTAGCTTATTGCTTGTCTCATTACAATACTTCAAATGATTATCATTTGTTATCATTATTTTAGCTTTATAATGCTTTTTTTCTCTCTTTTTATTCTTTTTTTTTTATTTTTTCCTCGTCTATTTTAGTAGTGATTATTTATTTGACATCATTTCATTTTTGTAACTTACAATTTTTCATCATTTTTCAAAACGTTTTCACAAATAAAATCTATCACAACAAAACGACAACAAATGGCAAAAATCTAGATACTATCTGCCTCCGAGTAATCACAGCACCAAAGGAGCATGTGTCCCGTGCACGATCTTTTAAAATAAAAGTTTCTCAGAATAAGAAAAAAAGATATCGGTATACAGAGGATTCGAACCCGGGTCGCAAGATTGACGGTTATTGTACTTTCAGTCAGTCGATATGTCCACTACTTCTTACGTAGGACGAATTAAAACGTTATATAAGTTATGCAATGATCACCTGGGCTACGGTCTATTGCGTTTCGAGGTGACCAATCTGTTTACAATAATAAAGCGAGCCCGATAATGGTCACAATATCGCGTTTTATCTACATGTATACATAGTTATAATAGATTCGCTATTAAACGAGAAAATTTTCAGTTGAACTGCTTTATCAAAACAACTGAAATTATTCTCGTTTAATAGCGAATCTATATTAATCGGGTTAATTACGGTATAATTCGTGAAAAAAATGTAAACAACTGCCACTCCCGATAGACGAACTATAGTATTCCCAGGATAATGTGATGTTTACAAACAAAGCTATAAATAGAATGAACTCGGTCTACGGGTAAGAAAGACTTGTTATATACGATCAAAATGTTATATTTTACGCTGACTTATATCGACATTCTCGATAGCGCAATGGATAGAGTACCGGCGCTCCGTCCATTTTCTTTTAGCAAACGTGGGTTCGAGTCTCATAGAGCGATGGGTAATTACATATTTTGTTTTACAAATATATTTCGTTTTATCATTTTAGAAAAAAAGATGAGAAGAAAGCAGACTCTTTATAATTTTTAAGTCGCTGAGCGCTCGCGCTGCGACTTACTGTTGCCGTACGAGTTTTTCAGGACAGGTCAAATAAGGTCAAAGACGGGCCTCTTAACTTCTTCTGTATTTCTGTTTTGAGACAAAGTAGATCTCTGATTTCTTGTCCACACTTTGATTTAATATTGAAATTCGACTTTCTACAATTTCTAAACTGACATGCCAAATAATCATTGTTGAACGAGGAAATTATACGTTTTATGTAGAACTATTTTTTTGGCGGAGAAAATAGATCGCGCGGAATAATTCCGTTTTCTGAGGTATATTGGTCTAAGGGAAATAATCAGGTTTAAATTAGACAGTTTTCATGAAAGAGTTACTTCCCTTAGATAGTGCAATAGACATCGACTTTATGACTCGGCGACAATAAACATACGACAACGACGGAATACTCATTTGCTTGATTCTTTTTATAATAAATTCCATTTTAACAAGGTGTCTTGCTTGATATGCATCGTTCTGTCATTTCAAGCGTGTAATCTCGCAATCAATATGCCCTAAATTAACACACGACATAATTGTACACAACAAGCAGTCGTCACTTTTCTTCGAAAACCTCGTAACTGCATATTGTTTTAATCTGCAATTACTTGGTGATGACAATAGCTTAAAAAATCGTGTGGTCAAATTTGCCGAAAATTCGAAAAACTGTGCGGCTTAAAGTGATTTCGGCATCAGTGAAAAGCTAGTGAGAGACTGGCGAAAAAACAAGACAAAGATCTGTGATGGTCCAAAATTGCAGAAATGGAGGGTTATTCGGATCAGTCCCTATGAGCCACAGAAAAATGATCAGAATGATTGGATTTTGGAGTTACGGGCAAGTGGCTATGTTGTAAGTAGGATCGGGATTCGCGTCAAGGCCCTTCAACTCGACAAGGACCAAAATACAAAATCCAGGGCGAGTTCAAAGCTTCTTCTGGGTAGTGTTGCAGGTTCATGAATATTTTAGTCAATACCGGGAAGACCAGAAAAAAACATTTTATTACACACCTGGCCAGCTTATCAATGGGAAAACCTACGGGACCACATCAAAGAAACGAGACTTAACTACTCGGCTGGTTCTGTGATGTTGACGATCCCGAAATATGCAAGATGTGCATATCCGACGATTACTTTAAACAAAGAGTTTTCCGTCGCCGGATTTACGGAAATGAAATTGTTGATTTGCAGGGTTGAAGCTCGCGACCGGTAGGCGATCATAGACGGCACAAAAGCAGCTTTGCAAGTCACGGGCATTTTGTATGATCATACGGTTCCCCCGAAAGATCGCAGCTAAAACCTTACCTTCGTTTCAGATCAGAATAAATATTTCAGCCCACACGTTTTGATTCTTGTGTATGTATGGATAATCGTTAGACCCAAAGTGTAATTCATGGATATTTACATTCATGTTCAATTTTCGTCATTTTGTTTACCCCAAAACAGAAATATTTTTTAGACTACTCCATTTTGAAAGCTGTTGCATGCATACGACATAACTTCTTAAAAAACGATTGAATTACATCATGGAAAGTATCTCGGGGGAACGGAGAAATGGCTAGTTATCGACAATTTCTTCTTTTCAATGTTTTCCAATCTTTTTGTTCCCATGATTGTCGTCGAAATCAAGTCTTGTTTGTGAAAGGATTTAAGAGAGAGGTTAAATAGACGAACGTCGGCAAGTATTACTCTCCAAAGCCGATGTCTATTGATTAAGATCATCAAAATACATTACTAATTACATATCATTTCATAAGAGGTAATGTACTTTGTTTTAAGAGAGTAGCAAGTATAAGCACGAGTCATGTAGATCTACATCTGCAAGAAATTTTCTTTTCACTAAATAGTCTACCCTTTGAATTTCTTTCTTCTTTTGAAAACTCTTTATGAAATTAAACTGTCTCTTAAATCTATCTACTCTAAAATTTAAAAATGTAGAGGTCAACACTCTAATAAATATTCACTAAAGGGTGACCGATTAACCCATTACCAGACGGCAAAATTTTAGGCTGTCCCAAATTCAAAGGTGCTGCAGACGAAATTTTGAAGTGAATGAAATATAACTTTTTTATTCTTTTATTGTAGAAAATATTGTGGTAAATGAAGAGATTGCTTGTCACAAGCAATTTCTTCATTTTCCACAATGTTTTCCAAAGCCATTGTATGGTAGGGAGTCAAAAAGAGTCATTGTGTGGTAATGGGTTAAGGGAGAGACTCGGGGTAAAGCTTCTTTTCTGACGATTGCCCTTTAAGTTCTAGATCTTTTAAGAAGCAATGCTTGTAAATACAGATTGGTTGAAAAAGAGAATTGTCCCCGCCCATCCATTGACTTACTAGTTGATTGACATGCTTCTCAGATGAATAAGCACGTGATACAGTGGGATCCCTTTTGTTAAAAAAACAATATGACGTCTTGATGACGTAGCGTCTACTCAATCTGGGCTGGAATAGTGACTTCAAAAACACCGCCAACATCTGCTCAGTTATTTCGGAAACTGTTTTAAAATATGTTAGTTGGATTATTACCGGTGAATTTTTGGTTTGGATAATAGACTAACAGGTATCATTTTCTTCGTATCATCATGACGTTATCGCTTGCCGACCAAAAACAAAATAACCTACTAAACCTAGATGTATAATTTTCTACGTTACATCATAAAATCTGCATGAATTACCATTCAAATTAAATTGTCGAGCGTCCGTCGATTCAGTCGACGTTTCTGCGATTAAATTTCTTATCATTAATCACCGAATAATCAACGTGAAATAAAATAGTTTTTGTGAAGAGAGGGGAAATTACTTCGTGAATAAACCATTATTAGAGGCTCAAATTATCGATTAATCACGACTTTAGGCTTGCCGCAATAAACAGTTCTAGAGATTATTCATTTCCGTGACTGTAAAATATTGCGTACCTAAATGATATCAATCTTGAGAAATATCACGGTCACCAAGAGGGATGACAAAAGTGCAAGTGTGGAAACACAACAGCAAAGATCAAATATAGCTAAGTAATAGTTGCCTTGATGCATCCGAAAAATAAATACAATCTTGAAATCAAGCCAAGCCAAAGATTTTTTTTCCAGTTGGGGGGGTCCAAGCCCAAATTATTGCTTAAATGTAGTAAATATGTAACGTTACAATAGAATTATACAGTTAAAATTTAATTTTCGGTCAATTCCAGGGGGGGGGGTCCGGACACCCCCCACCCCCCTCTAGATCCGCCCATGCAACAAATAGGAAGGAATTTTATCCGAAACCCAGATCAATATTCAAAGTGGTATCGGTTACATTATTGCAACTACCGTGAAATATGTGCATATTTTGAAATTTTTGCCATGTCATACCACGGGCGGATCGAGAGGGGGTCGGTGGGGGTGTGTTTTGGACCTCCCTCCTGGAATTATCCGAAAATTATTTTTAAGCTGTATAACTTTAATGTAACGTTACACATTTTACACATTTTATGTCATCATTTAGGCTCGGAAAAAAACCCTTGAGTCACCATAGCATACTAGAACGTATAAGTTCTTATTTCGAAATTGAAAAAAAATGATGTAAAAAGTGCATCATATTGAGTTATAATTTTAAACTGAGTGATAAATGATTTGGAAAACTTTCATCAAAAGATGGTAGTATTTATAGTGTCATGAACGCCTTCCTGAGGGGTTTGAAAACGCTATTTCTCAAGAGCTCCCGGGGGGGGGGGGGGGCTCTGGCCCCGTGGACCCCTGGCCAGGGCGTTTCCATAGACCCATCGGGGGCCCTGTGGTCCATGGCCCCCCAGCTGTAAAATTCAGTATTTTGAAAGTATCTTACTTTCAACCAGGGAGGACAAGTGTGATTTTGAGGGGTTTTAGTTAAGTGAGGAATGCGTTATGAAGTATAGATCTATTTTATTCAATGAATTTCTGTGACATCTTCTGAAATTGGGAAATCTGAATAGAACAAAATGGGTAAATATTTCATTTAAAACATCGTTCTTACCCAGAATTTTATTTAGTTTAGTATCAATTCCAGTCAATTTACGGGACATGCAGCCAAAATATCGCAACTACAGATTAAAGGGGGACTTGCTAGGCTGTCGAAAATGCAAATGGCACAAAAATTACAAACCAGATATAAACGTATGAAATTACCAACCTGAAGGGGTCCATTGTTAGCACTCATTGAGCTTTATCACGGGTGGTAAACTTTGGAACGACCTCCAAAAAGAGGTAGTGAATTTCTGTTCCCATAGCACATCCGGGAACTCGCGAGGTCGGTCCAATGGCTAAAAACGTGTAAACAAAGGTAGGTGTTGGTGGTTCTTTTGATTGTTTTCGAGGTTTCTAGCGAAAAATGGACAATTATGGCAATGCTATGTCGTGTAAAAATGACTTCTCGACGCATACGGCCCAAAACTGCGGTCGAAACCGAAGTAATTTTCGCTGGATCGTTTTTAAAAGTTCGAACACGATATCGCTTTTTCACAACAGTTTGTCAACAACTGTCACCTTTTTGCATAATTTGTGGTTTTCCGCGAAGAATACAGCCCCGGTACGTTCGTCCTGGGGAAACGAGTACTCTGTGTCATATATCCTGTTAAAAACGGCAACGGGGCGCATTATTTAAGAAAATGATTGAGAAAATTCCAGTAGAGGTCGTTCCAATAAGGTAGAGCTTGTTCCAATTTGAATGAGATCGTTCCCAGTGCTCTCCTGTTTTATAAAATGAAATAATACCTGTGATATCAGACCAGCTAAACTAAGACAAAAATTAATGATGGCGTTTGAAATATCAGAATTATGGTCATATCAGAGGCGTCGTTTTGTCTTGTGTGGTGACTTTGTTTTACATGAAAGTCTGTTTCTTATGTTTCTTAATCTCAACTTAAACTCTACGCATGGATCTCTTGAAATGCACTTTTAGCTCACCTGAGCACGAAGTGCTCGAGGTGTGCTATTGTGGTCACTTTTTGTCAGTCGTCCATCCGTCTGTCTGTCTGTCCGTCTACACTCTAGCATCCGCAAGCTTTATAAGCCAATCTTAAACAAACTTGGTCAAAATAATGATGGTCGTAAGTTCTTGGATGAGTTCGAAGAAATAGTGAATGCTGAAGAGTGAAAGTAAAGTCGAAAATTCCAGTTTTGTCAAATTCGAGGGCAGATAACTCAAGATGCATCATTCTTATCAGGATGAAAGTTTTACCCATGCAAGATCCTATGGTCAACAATATTCAGTTCATTTTTTTTCTTAATTGAAAAATATTTGTCAAAATCAAAAGCAGATAACTCAAGATGCATTCTGATTAGGCTTAAAGTTTCTTTTAAGTAATATCTTATTCTCTTAAGATCTTATTTCTTTGGATATAATTTTGATTGAAAGAAACTGTGAATGCTGAAGAGTGAAAGTAAAGTCGAAAATCGCACTTTTGTCAAATTCGAGGGCAGATAACTCAAG
This sequence comes from Fragum sueziense, assembly GCA_963680895.1. Classification (NCBI taxonomy): domain Eukaryota; kingdom Metazoa; phylum Mollusca; class Bivalvia; order Cardiida; family Cardiidae; genus Fragum; species Fragum sueziense. The sequence continues at coordinate 26,618,527 of OY804607.1, forward strand.
ATGTATCATTCTAATCAGGCTGAAAAGTTTACCTATACAAGATCTTATGTTAAATAATATTCTGTCCAAGTTTTGTGATTATTGATAAATATTTGTGGATGCTAGAGCGGAAACAAGGTCGAAAACGGCAATTTTGTTAAAATCAAAGGCAGATAACTCCAGAGGTGCATTTTCAATCAGGCTGAAAATTAAATTGCCCAAAATGTTATTATCATCAACGTTTCTGTCCAAGTATTGTCTTGATTGATCAATATTTGTAGATGCTAAAGTGTAAACAAAGTCAAAACAGCCTTTTTGACATTCAAAGGCAGATCACTCAGTACATTCTGGTTCGATTAGGCTCATAATCGAACTCATCCAAGAACTTACGACCATCATTGTTTTGACCAAGTTTGTTTAAGATTGGCTTATAAAGCTTGCGGATGCTAGAGTGTAGACGGACAGACAGACAGACGGATGGACGACTGACAAAAAGTGACCACAACAGCGCACCTCGAGCACTTCGTGCTTAGGTGAGCTAAAAGTGCATATCAAGAGATCCATAGAGTTTAAGAAACATCAGAAACAGATTTTCATATAAAACAAAGTCACCACACAAGACAAAACGACGCCTCTGATATGACGATAATTCTGATATTTCAAACGCCATCATTAATTTTTGTCTTAGTTTATCTGGTCTGATATCACAGGTATTATTTCATTGTATAAAACAGGAGAGCACTGGGAACGATCTCATTCAAATTGGAACAAGCTCTACCTTATTGGAACGACCTCTACTGGAATTTTCTCAATCATTTTCTTTAATAATACGCCCCGTTGCCGTTTTTAACAGGATATGTGATACAGAGTACTCGTTTCCCCAGGACGAACGTATTCTGTATTCTTCGCGCGGGGCTGTATTCTTCGCGGAAGACCACAAATTATACAAAAAGGTGACAGTTGTTGACAAACTGTTGTGAAAAAGCAATATCGTGTTCGAACTTTTAAAAACGATCCAGCGGAAATTACTTCGGTTTCGACTGCAGTTTTGGGCCGTATGCGTCGAGAAGTCATTTTTACACGACATAGCATTGCCATAATTGTCCATTTCTCGCTAGAAACCTCGAAAACAATCAAAAGAACCACCGACACCTACCTTTGTTTACACGTTTTTAGCCATTGGACCGACCTCGCGAGTTCCCGGATGTGCTATGGGAACAGAAATTCATTACCTCTTTTTGGAGGTCGTTCCAAAGTTTACCACCCGTGTTTATCAAGTATAAAAATCCAAGTCAATGAATAACGTGCAGATCCGCATTCTATTGTCCTTTGTTTTTGTTTTGTAACGGTTACACATGCCCAACCTTCAAAAAGCAATTGCGTCAGAGGTACGTCATCTGTGCTCAGCGAGATTCAACACACCGTACAACCGGCTGCGTCGTCAACGAAGACAGATTCGGCATCTGATGTCAGGTGCATGGTAGGTCAAATTAATTTACTTTTATGAATAAATGAAAGGATCTTTGGTATTCTATAGTTGATAAATACGCATATAAATGTTCAGTGCTAACTGCTTCTACAAAATAAACTTTTCCACGCATCCCTCGCAAATAAGGTCACAGTCATCGACGCAGCCGGTTGTACAGTGTGTTAATACTGCTGGGGATGTGTCTCGTTGACCTAGACCTTGTCTCGTTTCGAAGTAAAAATAGAATCTGTAAACACGCTTGTAAAGGATTGATCTATAGCAAAGGAAAGATGGATATTCGCCGTGATTGAGGTTTTTATGCATTGCAAATTGTTTTTCCATGTACAAATATGAGTTCCCGAATAGTTCAGAAGCATAAAAACCTAGCATGGGCCCCTTTCAGAAATCTGTCGTTACGACGTTTTTACTCCCAATCACTAAACACCCCAAAATTACCTACAAATTGGACCAATCTAACATTTTGAAAATAGATCTAGCTTCCACTGCTTTTCATATGTAGCATTCATTTTAACGATATAATTATCTATGGATTTGCTGTAGCCTATGGTATTATGAATTTGTATATATAGATATGGATGAAAAATAAAGCTGTGTTTCTCTGTAAATATTCTATAACTTGTTTTGTTCTTTCATTTTATTATTTTTTTTCAATTTGTTTCTATAGAATGTGATCTAATCACGAGTTCGGTCATCGTTTATAAACTTTATCGTCATTTTGACAAAATATATTTTGCGTATTTAAAATGGAGATCTAGGTCTTGTTTACTTCGCATAAAACTTCATAGGTAAGAATTGATACTCTGTCAATCATATTTTTGGGTTTTTGCCCTTTGTTCATTTTCATATTTAATTGTTTGTCAAGAGCATTACTAAAAATTATGCGAGGTAGATTCGTGCAACTTCATAGGTGGATGGTGTCATTATGTAGAAGTGTATTGTACAAAAATATAACTCTGCTGATAATGTTCGTGGAGTTATTGCCAATTTTCCCTTTTCATTCTTGATGTAAATTAATTCTACAATTGCACTACTTCAATTATTACAGGTTTACCCTTGTGGGGGCATACATACATTTCATTCAATACTTCAAAGCATTCTCTGATAGGATCATGAAAAGCAAATCTTGTTTTACAAATAATTCTGTTGTAGCGACTTTCAGGCCCTTCAGGGCTTTGATTATACATTTATAAGAAAATTTCGGAAAACCACGTACATAATGTGCTTTATAGTGGGTATATGGCCTAGGACAACATTCAAGTCATGAAACATGCGTTTGTCAGTCAGTGTGTCAGAAAGAATATATGTGCTAGTACTGGTATAAGTAAGCCAGGAAAACCATGTTGTAGTGAAATAATTTGATAAAATATTGAGGTAAAAGGGAAATGCAGATGACCAGTATTTCTCCGTTTACCACAACATTTGTTTTATTACCCTATAAATGAATTTAATTTCCATTCTAGCCAATTTTAGTCTAGAAAACTTTAAAATTTGAGCAGTCTAAATGTTTGGCGACAGTAAGAGTTCCACACCTTTATTACTTAATTCATGTTTTGTAATGTATTGCATCTTTATATATTGTGAATAAAAAACATTTAATCCATTTCCACATAATGACGCTTTTTGACAGCCCACAAAATAAAAGTTCATGACATTTTTCATTTATGTATTCGTAAAAAATGAAACTGCTTGTCATAAGCATGTTTTCATTTCACAAACTGTTTTCTACATAGAAAAACATAAAAAGAATTGAAGCTCATTTAAGATCTACTTGCAATTGCAGCATTTAAATTTTATTCAGCCTATTTTTACGTTTGGCATTGGTTTATATTGAAAATAAAGAATAAACATCTATTTACAAATGTGAAAGGAACAAAAACGAAAAAGTAAAACGCAAATAAGGGAAAAAATATAAAAAGAAAAATACACGGCTATGTGTGGACTCGAACCCATACAGTTAAAAAAGAACTCCTTTTCAGAGGTCAAGCGCCAACTATTTAAACATTAGACCGCAGACACAGGTATTTTGAGAGAGTCATACTTACAATATAATCATTGTTTTCATTGCGATAATTGTGTTTTTATCTGTCTTACCTTTCATTGTCAAATGGGTATGGTCTATATTATTGGCGGGAATCTGATTATCGTGGGAGCGCTATACCTATATATCAAAGTAGCACGATACATATCGCCAATCTAAGTTATAAAATCTGGTACTTTCGTAAATAAGGTAAACATTACCTCAACACGTAATCTTGAAAATGTTTCAATGTTTCGGCGTTGTTAATTGTCGTTGAAGTAATAAAGTATTCTTATTCAGACGCGACTGAAAAAAGCGTTTTCGCACCGTGCAGTTAGTTTGATAACTAAAATAAGATAAAAACAAGAAAGAATCCCTCTAATATCGAAAATTCACCACTTGCTATGAACATTATTCGTGCAAACAAAACAACAACCCCGCATTTGATTTCATCCACTATTTACTACTAAAATAAAGTATAGAGACGTACAAAGTTGGCTGATCTAACGTTAGAAATGAAACACTAACAAATCTAATTTGACATACAGTCGAACTCTACAGCAGCTTTCTTTGTCGGATCCAATATGCCGTCAACCTGCGAGCTAAAGTCCGTCCCACTGTAGCAGAAGTTTTGTACGGTTGTTCGGTCCGCATCGTTAACATAGATCCCGTATTTAGGACCATAATTCCGACCACTCTCCGATACGAACACGAAACCGGAACCATGCGCTGTCATGGTGATGTTGACGTCACGAACCAAGAGTCTGCAAAAAAAAAAAAAAGAAAGAATACGAGTTAAACAGCTCAAATTGAAAGATACTGAATTCTACGAAAGAGTTTAGAATAGAAATGTTCGCACATCAGCATGGAAATTTAATAGAAGAGAACATAAATGCTGGTGTTTCCAGGATAAAGATATACAAAAATATTTTTTTGGTTAACCAACATTTGATTATCATCTTCGATCGATCAGTTATTAGATTGGATCAATTATTAAATTGGTTTATAAGTACAAGTACACTGCTTTATATGTATATTTTTGTAGGACTTCTTTCATGTGTTTGCAACACTTTGACCGTTTGTTACCTGTTGTAGAAGAAGTGTGTTCCGTTTTTGACCTATCAAGGACATCGGTTTTCTAAACAGACACATCATGATATTTCAGCAGTGCTGTATCTTAGAGACATAATGGTTAAATTGTTATGTTTTGAATATTGTTCGGACATACCTTGGTTTACATTTCGTCGGCTTCCCCCCTGCTGTCAGCATCACTTTGACCGTAGTTGGCCTATCATAATAGACATTTGATCCATCTTTAACAAGTCCGGCACAGCGGTATTCTATACAAGCTCCACGTGTTGTCTTGTCCTTCATGTCTGGGCTAGGTTCAGGTCCTACATCGTACGTCCCGTATTGCTCACTATAAATATCATGGCCTTGATAACTTGTGGCGGTTAGTCGGAGGTCATACTGGTCCTTGGCCTTAAAGAATTAACAGAACTTAATACTTTTTGGTTCAATTTAAAAAGGCCGGTGTAACGTAGTAAAGTGACCCCCATAGAATACTGACCCCCGGTCACTTTACTATATAGAATACTGACCCCTTTCTATAAAATACTGACCCCCCCATGTAAAATAACGACCCCCCTGATTTTATCTATAAAATACTGACCCCCACCTAGTTTATTGCTAATTTAACATACACTACATGTATACATATCGTTTCAAATCACATCCGTGTTTATAATGCTCCTCGAAAAAAGTTTCGGGAAGCATTTAGTCGCCATGTGCTACCCTTCCGTTCGTTCGTCCGTCCGTCTGTCTGTTTGTCCGTCTGTTTTTATACAGTCAGATGTCAGCAACCTTTAGGTCAAATTCAATGAAACTTCATATATGTAATCCATGAATACCTTTTGAGTCTGTGTTCTCGTTATTTTTATTCTATTTCAAATTGAGGCTGTGTCACACAAAAAGGGGCCTTAATGTAGAAATTAGTGTTTCTCTAATTTCTATTCATTCAATGAACATAATTTAATGAAATTTTGTTCTTCAGTGGTGAATGAGGTGTTCTGTAGCTTATATAATTAATAATTCATGTACAAAAATCCTGCCATGTGAAAAGGGGACTAAAGGTATAATAACATATGTCATTGCGTCTACATCTTTAAGTGTGTCCGAAGCAAAATCTCCACAACTCTTGCGTGCACCAAATTGGACGAAACTTCAATATGAATTTCGTGAAATTCTGTCACGAGCCTTTTCTCTCTGTTTCTCATTTTGATGCTTTGTTATAGGAAAAGGGGCCTAATTGTAGAAGTTTTTCTTTTTCTTTTAATCTAGATAGAATTTAATGGAATTCTATATTCGATTAATTATTTTTTTCATATCTTACATCTTTATTTTCCAATTGCGACAGCTGCTTGACGCCTTTTTAGTCTGACTTGTTTCTCTAAATTAAGTTTTATGAACTTCCCATTATGTCCCCTTTAGCGTGACGGGTTACTTATACCTTCACATGACAAACACATGGTTCTACACTGAAATGTGACATCATCGTGACCTAGCTTACGGATTTAATCGCTTCGCCAATCGTTTAAGCGTTTATTAGATTGGTCAGAAAAAGGTCACAGAAGATGACCCCCTGCTGGTGCCTGTCAGATTTACTATCAAGTCAACACAGGATTTTAATCAGATTGAGAAGCCTAGATAACTTTCTCGCTATTTAAAGTGACCAAATGTTAACATAATCACTCTAATTAATATGCAACCGCCAGGTAGGAAAGTGCGTATGGCAGACACACATATAGATAACTCTCGTAGGCTTCGAATTCACAACGCTGAGGGACAAGTGATTTTCGGTCAGAAACCTTTTAAACCCATTTACCCTTTCCACATAAATATACATCGGTAGTAGTTCGATCCATGAAAATATTGTACGCCAACTATGCATACGATTAAGAACCAATACAGAAGCGCCGAGACCGGATAGCTTAGTTGGTAACGTCGGGGTCTGTCAATCAAGGGGTCGTGAGTTCGAACCTGGCTAGGCATGTAGTCATTCTGACATTAGACAAAAGTCATTTGTCTCTCACCAATTGGTGTTAATCATCTATATGAGAGAGCAGCAGGAGGGTTTGTTTGTATTTTTGTTAGTACGGGTGCGAGAAATATCAGGAATCCATAGTAGGTGCTCCAGCCACCGCAATACGACCATAACAGTTGAAAACAGCATGGAGTTTAAATCAAATCAATTCAGATGCGGTGGAAGCGTCTAACTAGCCAGTTTGAATCGGGTTCGCCCAATAATGAATGAAAAGTTGCGGTCAAAACACTTTGTATGTACGGACAGACGCGTGCACGGACGAGTGCCATTGTACCTCTGATGCCTATCGATGAAGATAATTATGTTGTACGTCTACCATAGTTGGGTTTATATCAGAGTAAGACTTTTGGTGTGTATATGGAGAAGGGGGTCGGTATTTTATGGGGGGGGTCACAATTCTACGTTAGGGGTCACTTTTCTACGTGTGGGGTCATAATACTATGACCCCCGGGTCATAATATTATGACCGGGGGGTCAGTATTCTATATAAAATAGTGACCGGGGGGGAGGGGGTCAGTATTCTATGGGGGTCACTTTACTACGTTACCCCGGCATTGACAAATACAGAGTACCGTTTTGATGTTATGATAAGATCTTAATACCATGCCAGGTGTTGTAAATGCTGTATCATTGAAACTGTGAAAATTAACAAACAATTCAAGCATCATCCATTAAGATCTATAATGAAACTGTTAGATCTATATGGAGAAGCTTGTGTGCACGACGTCCCAAATAGAAGAAAAAAAAAAACATTCATACGAAGAAACAAACCAGTATCTTGTACATTGCCCTTAACATTTTAACATTGCAGCATGAATATTTTCTGCACTTTTAAGATCTCTTTAGTTGGTTGCGATACATTTTAACCGAGTGGTCTAGAACTTTGTTATTTGGGAACGGATTAAGTACTAGCTACGAATATATTCTAATACCGCCATACCTTGACAGATACTTTCAAAAAACATGTTCTGTAGAACTTTTTATCGGGTGACATGGGATACCAGGAAAGCTTGTGGTCGTAGATTTCTGTCGATCCAATAGTAGGCAACAATTCTGGAATCTTTGTGAAAGGCGCGAACTTGAACCTGAAGGAATCGTCCCTTCCACTCTTCTGGCAGATTGAAGCCTCTGAATACGGAAAAATTGGACCGTTGCAATTTTTAGACCTTGTATCTGTGGCGCAATCGTATGCCTTACCAAGAAATCTGGATTCAAATGTTACTTCATGTCCCTCTTCTCGATTCGTGTGTGAATATCCTCGGGGCAAAAAGTGGGTGCTAGGAAGAAGTTGTCGGTTTCCTTGTCCCTTTGCATTGATATATACTAGTTTGTCACAGAATATTGTCATACAAACATGGCCGTCAGCATCCACTTTATTCGTCTCGGTAGCCAAGTAAGCCGATCCATCGAGCTCCTGTGAAAATGCTGTGACTTGAACTCCGCCCTTTCCATCTGTTTCCGTCATTGTGAGATCGGTATACACCGTGACGCTAACGTAACATACACCGTCCTTCGGTTTGTCGTTCTTGATTTTCACGTCCTCGTATATCTTCACACTGTGGTCACAGTTTGTGTATCTGCCGGTCCAACGTTTCTCCACTGTGTAGGTATATGGATCCATGATTGGTACATTAAATGGTGGAACCGTACCAGTAATAAAGGCGCCGGCCAACAAACGTCGACGTCCATCACTCACGCCACTGGTGAACTTCATCTTAGATTGCTCAACCCATATTCCTTTGTTTGTATCAAAATACCATAGAGCTAGATCTGGATCACCGTTTTCGTCTAAACTTACATTGAACAGAGAAGCATCAAGCTTGAATGTTATGTCTTTATTTATATTTAAAGAGTTGCCTTGATCATCCTCGACACCCACGTGAAACATGCCAAATGTTCTCAACGGCATTTTCTCCCCAGCTTGATTCTCATACACAAAATCTCCGTTAGATGTCTCCAGATCTTCGCGGTGACGCGGATCCATGAAGTGTACGCTCGCCTTGGCTGGACCAGTGTAAGGGTGTCCTTCGGCCGTCATTAGAGAATCACTCTCGATAGACAGACTCCCGGCAGCAGGGACACCCTTTGACTTGCTCCCAAGTTCGATGCTTGTTCCAAGAGACGGCGTAAATTTGACTGGTTTTGGTTTCAAAGGTACAACTATGGTAACTGATGTTTCCTGTCCTTCTGCAATACTGATGATTTTTGTGGAATCAACAAAAAGTTTAAAAACCTCATCATGGAAAGTTGCGACGACCCGCTTGACCCCTTTTGGGACCTGAAAGTGGAAGTATCCCGCCATATTTGTTGTCCCAACTTCCTGACCGTTTGACAAGATTACACCAAGTTTCATGGGAACTTCTTGACTGCCATTACGTCCGAACACTCGTCCAGAAATTACGGTTGTTTGTACACAAGGTCGACAAACTCAGGTTTTAGCGACCGTCCGTCTGTAGGAGTAGCCATCGCACGTAATGTTGACGGTCACAACGTTACCGACGTCACAACAATGATCCGTCCACCAATCCGAGCACGTCCCGTTGTCAACAAGACCTGACGTTAGACATTTGCTCTTATCGCATGTTTTAACATCGATGGTTCTGTTTTGGTTGGGGTCTCCCTCAACATAGCACCCTTCTGGAAGCAGTTGTAACTTCTGTAGCGGCGATGAACACGTGTCCGGGTTAGTTGATTCTGAAATATTCATGCTCTATTCAAAAGCCTCGTAACTACATCCTGTTTAAAGCTGTAGTTACGAGATCTTGGAAGAAAAGCAGCAATATATCATATCGTTTAAAAATATACATCAGAACATCATGAATAAATAAAATCTCAACTTTGAAAAACTATCCTATAGATACGCAACATTTCGAAGCTCTGATTTTGATAGTTTTTCGGCCGAAGACATCTGAAAAATTTATTTGCTTTTTTAATCAAGTAGGGCCTATTAAAACGTCGATTCTAAAAACCCCGTAACTACACCTTATTCAAATTTGTAATTACAAGTTTTTTGTTGTTGTTTATTGGGGTTTTACGCCGTTTTCAACTGATACGGTCATATCGCGGCGGCTGGAACATCTAACCATGGGCTCCTTTTGTTTCTCATACCAATATTACCACAACACCCTAACCGAGCCACCAAATGCTCGCCCACTTAAGTAAACGATAGATCAAACCATTGGTGCGTGATATTTTGTTAGAAAGGGTATTTGTCGCGGCCGGGTATCGAACCCGGGATCTCTCTAGTGATACAAGGTTTTTGAAGAAGATCGACAAGATGATACATATGTGACCCGTCACGCTAAAAGGGGCCTAACCAGGTGTCCAAAAATACAAATTTTGACAAACTTGTCAGACTCAGCACAGGTCAATCAGATACTGTATGCGAAAAACTATCATGCAATAAGACAGGGTGAACATTCCAGATTTAGAAAATTACACACAAGTGAAAAGTATCGGCCCTAGTCTGGCTGCGCGGACTGCGCAGACTGACTAGGGTCGATATTTTTCACACATCCGATAAGGTCCCTTTTAGCGTGACGGGTCACACATACCTATGACGACCACATTGGCAGTTTCCGACTGTGTTACACCAGCCTCCGTTTCCACAGAACATTTATATGTAGCATGGTCGGATAGTTGTACTGAATCAATCGTTAATGTTCCGTCTGTCCCTTCACCTTCCATCTCCGTCCCATTTTTGTACCTTTGGATAGAACATTTACTTCTGTGGTATTGCACCCGTTTAGGGCTTTTTTATTTAGAGCATCAACCGTGACAACGGAAATTTACGAGGGTATATCTCGTCAATTTCAGTCGCCAAGGAGGACGCCTGGAAAATCATGAGAGTATCCGGATAGTTGTACTGAATCCAGCGTCAGTGTTCCGTCTGTCCCTACTCCTTCCAACTCCGTTCCATTTTTGTACCTAGATATAACAATCTTCTGTTGATTTAACCCTTTCCCAAACGACAAATTTTTTGATGGTCCAATTCAAAAGCTGCTTCAGACGACAAAATGGATGTTATTAAATATGGATGTATGTCTTTAAGATTGGAATTGTATGTGATATAGTCAGGAAAATATTGAGGCAAAAGGAGAAACTGCTGGTTTTCAGCAGTTTCTTCTTTTGTCTCAATGTTTCCCAAGCCATTGGTTGGTGACATTTTGTCAGAAAGGATAATTGTACGTAGCATGGTCGGATAGTTGTACTGAAACAATCGTTAGTGTTCCGTCTGTCCCTTCACCTCCCAGCTCCGTCCCATTTTTGTACCTTTAGATATAACAATCTTCTGTTGAATTAACCCTTTCCCAAACGATAAAATTTACGGGTGATCCGATTTGAAAGATGCTAGAGACGACAACATGGATGTTATTAAAAATTGGAATTGTATGTGATATAGTCAAGAAAATATTGAGGCAAAAGGAGAAACTGCTGGCTTTCAGCAGTTTCTTCTTTTGTCTCAATGTTTTCCCAAGCCATTGGTTGGTTACATTTTGTTAGAAAGGATAATTGTATGTAGCATGGTCGGATAGTTGTACTGAAACAATCGTTAGTGTTCCGTCTGTCCCTTCACCTCCCAGCTCCGTCCCATTTTTGTACCTTTAAATAGATAAAACAACTTTTTTGTGTGAAAATTAAGGTATTCCACACATTTAAGGCTTTGTGTAATTACGAGCATCAACCGTGGCAACGGAAATTTACGAGAGTATATCTCATCAAATTCCGGCGCCACGGAGGACGCCCGAAAAATCATGAGAGAATACGGATTCTAAATTCCGGATTCCGTCGTCAATTTCCGTTGCTTCAGATGACGCTCGAAGATGCACGAAGTGTTTGGTATCTAATGACAGATTGAACACTTTAAGGCCCGGTCACACACATCTCCTCGTTCACATTACAACTTTCAGATCACGTCTAAAAATATCCAGTTCAGGCCTTTTCGGGCGTGCCTCGAATTTGAATAGACCGTGAACGTGTGTGTATGACAATCTTTACAATACAGTTCTTATTAATACCTCATTGAAATTAAAGTAGTTTTACCATGCAAATGCTAGAAAAACACGTGAAAATCGGTTACGACCTGTATCCGGCATATCCTGAAACAACATCAACGATTTATCCAATCTGAACCACCAGCGATTCGTTCCTTTTTTTCATTTTGTCGATGATGACAAAATGTTTTGCCAAATCGGGACTCAAACTTGTACCAATAGGCCAGTCACTTTAGCCGAAAAATAGGCCCAACCCACCACTAATTCTAACAGAAACGAAACCAACATTTTTATAATCTATAACCATCTACTCATTCCAGAAAAAAAGTCCTCAAAATGTTACTCGAGGGGAAATATGAAAAATATCGATCTAACGAAGAGACCCCTACAAGGCAAGCCAAAAGAATGTTTTTCCGTGTAGGCTTTGAAACCCATCTTTTAAAACCAAATATGTTATTGCGGATGAAACATATTACAGATAACGTAATATTAGGGGTTTATAAAGTAAAAAAACACAGACTTTGATATTTTCTTTATTTCAATTAGACATGGAAAATGAATTTGCAGGTGAAATTACCCCACCCACTCATTTACTAAGGTTAACTTATCAAATACATTTAAACCGACATCTGAACGTAAATATTAGACTTTTCATTCTAAAGCTGCTGCAGACGACAAAACAATTTGCAAAAAGATCGGATTTGTGTACATTATAGCAAAGAAAATATTGATACAAAAGGATAAGAATCTGATTGTCATCACTTTCATCTTTTGCAGTTTATTTTACGATTCGATTCTCTCCACAGACGTCAAATCAATGACTGTTTTTCATTACTGATTGGTTTTTGCTATTTAGAAAGCCACTGGCCAATAATGCATATAGGGAATACTTTTATCAAGATAACCATGACGTAATTTCAGACAAACAATAGTATCTCGTAGGAATTGTCATAAAATCTCGTAACTACGGCTTGAATCAACGGTGTAAACCAAGTCTATTTTTAGCGCAAAATTCATTTTTATCACTTTGTAATGGATTTCGAGTCATACTAAAGTGACCAGACAGTGCGTACACACAGCCTGATCTTGATCTAGATCTAAAGTGTGTTTGTATTAAATGTTATAAAGGCTTTTTTTCCAGATACATGTTCATATGGATGTCACTTATAAATTCAATCCATTTCGAAATCTTCATTAATTAAGAGCACATTAGTGCAGCTTATACCACGACACTCTCCACAACCCGCTGAACAGGACAGACCATTTTTCCTACATTTGCACCTCTTGGAATCACAATTTAGTTTGCAATTACACGTAATCATTTTAAGCAGGCGTTCGGGTGCATCAGACAAGACAAGCAGAGTGGATTTAATTTGTTGTTGATTTTGTTCCAGCCCCATTCAGTTGGTTCTATAGTGTTTCCTACCCACATTTGGACTTGAAGATAGGCTCTAAAACTGTGGTATCTGGCAGCAGCTTCAGTTGGCGGAAGACTTTTAACTTGTACAAATGTGGAGCTTGTTTGTGTCTTATAAATATTTTTTTGAAATCTTATGTTATTCAAGTGTTTTGTGGTTTCTCCATTGTAAATATGTACAAATATCCTTTCTCCAACATTTTCTATAATACTATGAGAAACATCTTCGAGAAAGAGAGAAGAGAAAGTTGGTCTTTGATCATTTGGTTATTGGTTGCTTTCTCAATGAGAACCCCTTTACCAACACCATAATTATACATGTGAAGTGGTGTCACAACCAGAAAATGCATCTATGATCTACAAATGTCGAATCCTACAGTTCTTCTGGTTTTGTGAATGTCCCATATTTTCTTTCTCTTTGTTCCACTTTTTACGTCTGATGTGTAGTAAATGTTAATGTCATTACCATCAGCATGGTAATGCGCCCGAGAGGGGCTTGTCAGTAAAATTGGCCATTCTTTTCAATTCAAGGGCAGATAATTCAAACATGAGAAGTTATCCAAATTATGCTTCCACACCCAGTCACCATAGAGATTCATCGTGGCTAGTTTGATTTAAATCTGGTCGAAACTGTAGGAGTTGCGACACGAGAAAATATGCATTTTTCAGAAAACGGGCATTTGTCCTTAAATTCAAGGGCAGATAATTCACAAACGAAAACAGTTATCTAAATTCCGTAAGCTATGTGTACAACTAGACACCATGAATATTTACTGTAGCTAGTTTGATAAAATTCTGATCAAAACTGTGGGAGGAGTTGCGCACACAATGCGCACACAATAAAATGCGAATTCTTTTTTATTCAAGGGCAGATAATTCAAGAACGAAAAAAAATATCTGAATTCCGTAAGCGGTGTGCACAACTAGATACCATGGAGATTCATTGTGGCTAGTTTGATTAAATTCGGTATGAATCTGTAGGAGTTGCGCAGACGAGAAAATGGGTATTTTTGAGAAAATGGGCATTTTTCCTTAAATTCAAGGGCAGATAATTCACAAACAAAAACAGTTATCTAAATTCCGTAAGCAGTGTGTACAACTAGACACCATGACAATTTATTATGGCTAGTTTGATAAAATTTTGATCAAAACTGTAGGAGGAGTTGCGCACACAATGCGCACACAATAAAATGGGTTTTTTTTTTATTCAAGGGACGATAATTCAAGAGCGATAAGAGTTATCTGAATTCCCTAAGCGGTGTGCACAACTAGATACCATGAAGATTCATTATGACAAGTTTGATCAAATTCCGATCAAAGTTGTAGGAGAAGTTGTGCACACAAGAAATTGCTAACGGACGGACAGACGGATAGACGGACAGACGGACGATCGGGCCATAACAAAATACGACCCTTCGGGCGTATAAAAACAAAAAAAGCATGTGTGGACTTCAAACCAAGTGGTTGGGGGCGAGTAAAGGATGATTTACTCGCAAATTTTGTAATTCCGATTTGAATAATCTATATCTGACAGATGTAATAATATTATAGTCAAATTGAGCTTCCGTACTTTTAAAAATCGATCGAAGATAATTCTATTTAAAGCGAAATTATTTTTACTTATTCGTTATATCTATCATTTTGAATTTTTATTTATAAGGAATACATTTTTCAATTTCATATAAAATTCAATCAAATTAAAAATGCTATGTGAAAAGTATAGAGTAAGAGAACCACGTGGTACTCAAGAAAATGTATGGTGGTTAGGATGGACCAGTGTATTACGATCATATCAAGGCATCTTTTAGCGTGATTTAACACCATTTCCCCCCAGATTTGCTCTGAGGACTTTTGATATGTTGATCATGATATAAAAGACTTTCGTTCAGTTACAAAATTATTTCTGTTAGAATAAGTGGTACCCTAAATGCTAAAGTGACTGGCCTACAACAATAATGAGTTAATGGTAACCACGATTTGGTTTATCTATCCATTGCTCTCATCAGAGGCGCGTTCTTCAGAGCGAGATCTTAAAGCCCTACAATGGGCAGCGCCATTGCTATATTTCTTGTGAAAACCCTCTGGCAATTCTGTGGAAACAATATAGCAAAGAGTTGACCGAGTTGTTCCGAATGTTCCGTGATTTTTAAACCGCGGTGTTCGGAATGATTCATACGTTATACAAATGACATCATGAAGTCATTTGTATAAAGTTTGACAATCTCCTCCGCAGTTATCTACCCTGAATTGGGATAATGTGTAGGCCATTGTCGCTGTGTGGAGTTTGAAAGTATGGATTATTCGGACATCTCGGAAGGATTTCTCGGTCTTAAAAACGCTTTATCAAAACCATCATAAGAAATCTTCTAAAATCTCGGTCTAAAGAACGCGCCTCTGTTTTAATTTCAAATTAGCAGTGTGCAACTAATCTGTTAGACATTCTCTCTTCCTGTATTTTACCAGGCGGCTTTTAAAAGCAACATAAGAAACAAATAAAAGAAAGAATGTCTGATAGGCATGCATTTTTCCTGTTTGTGGATGATTTCCATGCTCTGATTTGTAAGTAACAATTACATGTATTAGGCCTACCATTTATATTCCGTGGCGTTCGGATAGCCTGCAGCTTGACAACACAATGTTAACGTCTGTCCTGTTCGTCGTAGTTTGTCCTCTGGCTGAACTGTTATGATAGGAGGGACTGAAAAACAATGAAATTGACCAATCAATATGCATATGTAATCAAAATATTGTTTTACAATTAATTGACTCATTTTGTTTTTTCACGTGATTACCGACGTATCGACCTATATTTTGTTTCAAAGTATTTTATGTTTGTCCGAAGGAAACCACCGGTTTACATAAAGAAGTTTGTTTTGTAGATTCTTTGCTTATATCCCTGAATATAGGAGATTCGATAAAATTATTCGCAACCATTTTTGTAGTTATTCTCGGTAAATTATCTAAATGGTGTTGTTATCATCCTTTAAAAGTGGGCATGACCTGAGACTGAAAAATGTGCTGGGATATTTATTAAAAAGGTATTTCAACATTATACACAAAGAATCAGACTGGCATGTTACTGCTTTTTTTTTTAAATATCCAAACTATAGCTTGAAGAAGCTGAAATTACGTGGTCTGAAGAAAATAGGCGAAGCGTAATTTTAACAGGATCTATGATGCCCTCTCTCGGTTACTTCTTAATGAAGAACCCTTAATTAACCCTTTCCCAAACGGCAAAATTTTTGGTGATATACTTCAAAAACTGCCACAAAAGACAAAATGGGTGTTATTAAAGATAGGATTTGGGTAAAATATGGCACAGAAAATATTGAATCAAAAGGAGAAACTGCTGGTAATCAGCAGTTTCTTCTTTTGTCTCAATGTTTTCCCAAGCGTTTTCATCTAGGGACGTCAAAACCAGGTCTTGTTTGGGAACGGGTTAATTAAGAGAACAATATGGATCTTGTTTAGACTTTGTCTATGCACAGGGTGATCTTGATCCACCTCGGACTGAAATACTGCAATGTTTTTTCCAGAGGATAACTTCGCAATAATTGTTTGTTGAAGCTATACTGTTTGTCATAGGAGACATGTGCACACAGAGATAAAATAAAGTATTGTTCAAAAATGAACAAATTATGATGGTATAAATACGGTCGCTTTTCTTAAAAGCTATCATCACTATCTACATATTACTTAACCCTTTCTCAAACGACAAAATTTTAGGTTGATCCACTTCAAACTCTGCCACAAATGACAAAATGGATGTTATGAAAGATATAAATATGGTATAGAAAATATTGAGACAAAAGGAGACACTGCTGGTTATCAGCAGTTTCTTCTTTTGTTTCAATGTTTTACCAAGCCTTCACTATTAGGGACGTCAATATCAGGTCTTGTTTGGGAAAGGGTTAAATTGTAGTTACGGTGTTTTGGAAGAAAAGTAGCTTGTCACATATATTCTCATATATATCAATAGTTTCATTATTTCTTTTAGTTAAAGTAGAGTCAATATCAATAAATTATTTCCTATTGCATTTTAGGATTGTGTAAACAAACAGTTCTATAAAAGCTTAGGACATACGTTTGTTTAATGCATAAATAAAGAAAAACATAAATCGTTGGCTTTCTAAAAACTAATATCATTCGGTGCATATTGCCAAGATAAGAAGTTTTGGTAGATTTATGAGATTCATATATAAACAAATGTACTAGATAAAGGTCACAGATAATCAGTCATTGTATATGTTATGTCATACATGTATTCTGGGTATTGCTATAGCCTATAGAGCCTCATCTTAATGTATCCTATCTGTCATTAGATACCTAAACCTTCGAGCAATTAATCAGAGATGACGGAAATTGAGGATGTTTGCCCATATTTGTAAAATCCGGGTAGCCTCGTTTATTTCCATCATCAAGGATAAGGGCGATGTTCCGAAGTTGTTCGAAGTGTTTGGTACCTGATAATGAGTTGCGTAGTTCAACATAAACAAGTAAAAAATTGCTGTAATGTACAGCAAAGAGAATTGTGTCGCCCTTAAAAATGTTTCTCACGGTGGGTAACCCACGTGACTTTTGGGAAGCGTTCACACCGAAAAAATCGTCCGCTTCAAGGTATGTTTTGTTTAATTTCTCAGCTTAAACTCTATTAATTTTGACGAGATAAAGTGCACGGAACGCGCATTTTAGAGGGCTATTGTAACTCACTCTGCTCCGAATCCTTTGGTTTCCTCAAACATTCAAGCGAAAGTTTTCTTCGGTGCACGTGAACGCTTCCCACTTTCGTTTTGCACTTACAAATATTTTGGTTCGAATGTTTGAAGAAACCACTGGATTTGGAGCAGAGTGAGTTAGAGCCCAGAATAGCCCTCTCAAAGGCGCGTTTCGTGCGCTGCATCTCGTCAAAATCCGTAGCCTATAAGCTGAGAAATTAAACAAAACATACCTTGAAGCGGACGATTTTTTTTGTGTGAACGCTTCCTAAAAGTCACGTGGGTTACCCACCGTGTTCTGCAATATTCTGTGTTTATTCAACATTTGCTGAATGTATATTTTTTCCAGAATATATAATTCTGATTCTGTGATTGTCAGAGATCTGGGACTTGCTCAGTTATCCTGTTTTTAGATCCAACATACCGTGTGCAAAGTTAGTTCTAAACAATGAATTTAGCGGTTGTTGAGGTACTAACTTCGTTACAGGAGTGAATGCCTCGTTACGGTAGTGAAATTGGAAGTAGGATAGGGACATAACTCTTTTGAAACACCTGTCAGAGTTCTGTGACTTAGTATAAATATTTGGTCGGTCTCATATATATTTACAAAACAAAAGTTCCAGTGGTCAGTGAGAAACTTGCATATAAAGTTTGTGCCATTTGGACTAAAAACAGACACTAACGAAATAAGTATCAGATTCATAGTTTATGTGTACTGCACCTCTCCTATATGCAATGTACAAACAAAAGAAGTTTCAAGTTGCTGTCATGTACAATTTAGGATATATGGTTCAGCAATTTTAGTGTTACCATATGGAATGCATTGTTATGGTAGTGAAAAAGTAGTAACATACATTATATGGCATGTTCAGAAAAAAAATATGCATGACTTCACAGGCCTTTTAACCGTAAACAGGGTGCATACATCTTGGGTTTTCACATGATCTAGTTGCACAGTCTTTTGAGACTCACTGCCCAGTTTCGTTAACATCTTCGATTTTCGAATTCTCATATCTCATTACTTACCGTAACACTATCTTCCTGACCGTAATGCTGTGAAAATTGGGTTTTCACAGTAAAGCTGTCTTTAACTCATGGGAATAAATATTTGCAACGGAAAATGCAAATTGTGTTTAATCAGACTCCAAACGAGGTTGTATATCTTTGGATGACTGTATATGTAGTGTCTCCCTCAATTATTAATATGGGCAGTGTTCAAAGATATTGGAAAAATATAGAATTATTTTATACGAGAAATAATTGGAAACATAAGTACATCGATATTGTGTTTAAACGAAAAAAGTTCTAATCATATGCAAAAGCTACATGTTTTTTTTCCGAAACTGTGCCACTTTACAAATTCGTCACGGTAGTGAAAAAATGAAAACAGTCGTGAAGTTTAAACTAAATTATCTGCGTAATATTAAGTGAATATTATATTTGCAAATCGCGGAAAATTGGTTCGAGGACGTTTATAGAAGGTAGTACGTTAAAAATGATATACTAGGTCAAAATCGGAAAATGGAAGTTTTTATGATTTCAATATGATATTCTATAGAAATGCACAGGGGTGCTCTGCCGTGTCATTTATCAGGACCTATATCTGTCCTTTTTCACACAAATCATTCAGGCATGGTTAACAAATGGGACATGAATTTTATACCTGAGCGAAGCTCTGACCAAATGAAGAACAAAGTCCCCAACGTGTTATACATGTATATGATATATAGCGACAGTATGATGCGAGAAGAAGTTTAAGAGGGATCAGACCCCTTTTGTCAAAGATTTCTGCGTGAAACTAGACGCTATGGCGATAAATTAAGTTGGACTTTTATATCGGGTAATATAGACTAAGATAAGGCTGCATGTATCAGGCTGCATGAATGATAATATTGATCCTTGTCTACACTGCCTGTAAACGCAGCCCTGAATACAAGGGATCCGATTGACTCGACTAAAACAACATAATCACAATATAACACAATACAGACAGACTTTCTGAACCATCTTCCCAAAACACGAAAGAAATGAACTGTTCTGATTACAAAGCTGCTTCTAACCTGCTAACAGTAACAACAACAACAACAACAACAAAACACTTTTCTACCAGGAATGTAAAAACAGGTCTTTATTACGAAAGGGTTAATTATGTTAGTGTGAGAAACTCCCTAACAATACACTATTTTAGGTAAAAAAAAGTACGAGAAAAAACACATTTTGATAGGGGAATGGTTAATTATTTTAGTGTAAGAATCCCCCTAAAAGTCTACTTTTTTGATAAAAAAGCATGTGAAAATATAATGTTCTACTAGCAACACACAGACCTGTTCAATTAAAACGATCCTTGAAATTATGCAAGTTGATCAGCTCAAATTGAATGCAAATTGTTAATTCAATACAAAAGTACTTGTGGTACTTTGATTATTGTGCATGAATGCGGTGGATATAAGTGATCGTCAAATCGGATAGGATGTAGACATTGCCCTATGTGGAAACCGGAAGTAGGGACTTTCTATTGCTATGCAAACATAAAACAATTAAATTTTGTTCACTTTATTTTTTGCGTGTTCTTGGATAAGATGAACTTCAGGGATACTTTGTAGTACTGCTTGAAAATTATATCCTGTAAACAGTCTATGGGTAGGATATATAAACGATTTTCAAGTACACAAAACAATTATCGCACATGACGTAATTTCTAAAATTAGAAGAAGTATACCACAAGAGTGTCGCGCATAGCGCGACACAATTATACTGACAAACCGCTCCTTTCCAACATCCTTTACAAAGTAAAACGTGGTAAATGTGGTTCATTTCCTAATCGTTTACATGGTAAATGTCAGGCCCGTAGGAACAGGGGGTGGGGCCTGGGGGGGGGGGATAAGCCCCCCAATGTTGGCCCAAAATGCCGAATTTTCTTAATTTTACACTGAAAATTTTGGGAATTTCCAAATTACCCCCCCCCCCCAATATCCAGGACAAGGGCTTTAGCCCCCCCCCCCCCCCCAAATGGAATTGCTTCCTACGGGCCTGAATGTATCTCAGTTCCGTACAATTAATCATACTTGTTTATGTCTTTAATGTAAATAATTTATTCTTTATAAATAATTATGGCTTTTGTTTTTGGTCAGTCAAGATTTATTCCATGTTGATATAATGTTAATTTACCATATTTGTTAACGGTTGCGTTCAGTGTCCAGTGTGTCGAATTCAGCTCAACTGGTTTTATAGACATCAGGGTCTCGTAACCAACTTTCTGCACCAAGATGGTTTCATTAAGGAGGCACACGCTCGTTGTGTTAAGGTAACCCCATTCGTTAGTTGTTGCGATAGACTGGTATCTCATAGACTGGAGGTATATTTGCGCGTTTTTTACTGGTTCGTTGATATTGTCCATTATTCGACCATACAAGGAGACATCGGAGCATACACAATACGAACAGTTCTTCAGATGAGCACCGGGCGGGCAAGGTCTATTGCAATCTGGAATTTAGAAAGGATATCAGTCAATATGTACATGTATCGTCGATGTTATTGCAAAACCACGTATTTACAGCTTTAATCAAGCTGTAGATATGTGGTTTTGCATTAACATCGACGATATGCTCAATCAGAAAGAAATAGGCTAACCTTTAGATAATTTCAACACCACATAATAAGTCATTATTCAATCTTAGAATAACTATACCGATTTACATTACTTCTATACAATAGCGGCTCATTCGGAGCTGGGTGTTAAAAGGGATTCACGCTACTCAATAACTATTTCTAATAAAGGCACCAAGACAATGTAGGACAATCCAAGTGTGTGTTGTTGGCCTGGCTTCGCATTATCTCTGGCTAAAGAAAGGAATCATATCGTGGGTATTATTATATTTTTTTTTTACTTCACATCGAAAACCAGCCTCAAATAACCTTTACTATAAATGACAATGGCACAATTTCAAAGGTATAACTGCATACCTGGACACTCGAAATCAGCACACGTTCTATTTTGTATATCACGCCCAACACACGGTTTCCCGCCATTTGTCCGTACCGGTTCATCACATGTGCGTGTTCTAGTTTGAGTACCGTTTCCACAGGATTTTGAACAAGCAGACCACTTCTGCCAGTTACTCCAACCGCCGTCGATATCCTCTGAAAATAGGTAATATCATCGATTGTGTTCGAAACGTCGTAACTATATAGCTTATTCAAGATGTTGTTACGAAATTTACGTACGTAACCGACGATTGATCAGAGGTTAACTCCAATTGCTTTGGGGAAACTTACAAAAGAAGAAGTAGGTAGATACCTCGTATTTTACTGGTCATCTGATCCTTTTAACGAATTAAGTACGTTCATTAACAGAAATATCCTCGCTTTGCATCAAAACCCTTGTAACTACATCTTGTTTAAGATTTTTGTTGAATCGCAGGAATATATATCTAGTGAAAAATGATAAGAAATTGTTCGAAGCGATTTACGATTGGATACCAAAGTCTCGTTGAGAAACAAATTTCGTCGCTTTTCAACAAAAACCTCGTAACTGCAGCTTGATTTAAGCTGCAGTTACGAGAAATTTAACGAAAAGCATCGATTTGTTATGACGGAGGGAAATCGTGTAGTAGCAATCATTGGTCGATTGGGTGGGGGCAGCAGAGGAGTTGGACCCATAACCTACCCCTACAAGGCCCATTGGTGCAGTCTTGGTCTTCACTAAGTACACCCTCGCAATCTTTGTCCGTCTGTCTGACTTTCTTACATTCACGAAACCGCAGTTTTAGGCCTTTACTACAGGATCTGCTGCACCTACTCCAGTTTCCCCATCCCGTCAGTTGTCCACAACCTGATCTTGGTGGATCTGAATAAGGAATAAGAAGGAAACATTTCGGAAGAACGTTCCTTAACGTACTGTCCGAATCTAAAACTAGTAAGCAAATAAAAATCATAATTATATTTATAACAAGAGCTGTCACTGTAAGATGACAATGCCCCCTACACCGCTTTGATTTTAAATTATGGCCAATCTATGTTCAAGGTCAAGGTCATCCAGGGGTCAAGATCACCAAAGTATGTGCCTACAGAAAGGTAATGTACCAAGGAATGTTGTGGTAAAGTATGAAGCGAATATGTTAAGTAATAAGGAAGTTATGGCCAATGTTAAAGTTTTTGGACGGAATGACGGACAGACGGACAGACGGACGGACGGACAGACGGACGGACGGACGGACAAGTCAAATTTATGATGCCTCCCTATCGGGGGCATAAAAATCATAATTTTTGTATTATGTGTCATCGATAAAAGACACTGAATTAATGCTGCCATCGAACAATATATATAATTGTCTTGCATAAAACAAGTTTTGTTTCTCATGGGCTTTTTGCTGGATTATCCTATTTAAAGACAATTTATATCGACTTAATGAGATGATCCCAATTTTTTTTGTGCTACATCTGACCGATTCGAGGATAAATATTTGATTGCAATTCACACTACGGTTGACTTGAATATGATATAAATTTTAAACTGCTAACGGGATTAAATGAAACTTTTCCTTGAAGATGAATTCCACATAAACGTTTGCCTAATGGGCGATTTGGAGAATTTTTAAGATATCTCAGTTAACACGCTTGAACGCATCATTTCATAATCCAAGCTTGCTTGGTTGTAAAGGAAAAGGCGTACATACCTGTTTTGACCAAACGCATGACATCATCGACCTTTGAGTTCAGATCTGCGAACGAATTCACAGGAATCACCCGTCTCGTATCGTTAGTTAGTTCAACTAATGTGTCACCCGCATTTGTAGCCATGTTTAAAACGAACACACGAACAATTCGTTCTTCTAAAAGCTTGATCAGGTATCGTCTGGTATTTTCATCATTCACGGTGGTGTGGGTCAGTATGATTAGAATGTTTGGAACGCATTCTCTGTCACCACTAGATTCGGTGAAACCATCATGTATTGTAAAGTTAATAGCTGGACCTAGATCCCCGTCTCCAGTGCTAAACCAAAGATATGTTATTTGTTGGTTGAGTGTTGTTATATCCCTGTTGGCGTTCAGCGGAAACTGACGATGTGTGTTGGCACCAAACGTGTATAAGCCGATTTGAATTGAGCTATTAAGTAGTCGACTTGACAGCGCCTTGGCAAAGTCCTTTTCGGTCTGGAAATGGGACGATCGGTAGGCATCGGACGAATCTAGGAGAAGTAGCACGTCCAAAGACCCTGTAAACATGTGTAAGGATGTATTACTAGTAACGCTTATGAAAAGATAAAATTTGAAAGTAAGAAAACAGGCCAATGAATGTGCACAGGGTGATCTGTACTTAATTATAGAGCAGGTCACCTGGCAGCGTTTGGCAAAGTACTTTTCGCTCTGAAAGTATGACATAAAGTAGGCATCGGACGAGTGTAGAAGTATAACGTCAGGGGACACTGTAAATAGTATCAGTGGTACATATAAGAAGGAGTAAATAACTCTTTTTTCAACGCAAGAACAAATTTTTTAGATTCACAACGAAACCTTCCAATTAGTACACAAAACATGGGGTTTGAAATCATAGTAACTTTGTCTTTACTCCCTCCTATATTTTGCTTTGCAAAACTGAAATGGTGCATGTGCTGGCAACAAAGAACATTTCGGGAGTAATTCTTCCAAATCCGTTTATGAATGTGAGCGAAGTTGTCCTAACAAAAAGCACATGTATGCTGGGACGCACGAATGCAATTGATACAAAAATATACGTCCGTCTACGGGAGCAAATGAAGAATGTAGCCCGAATTGTAGAAAATACAC